>OZ038499.1:16064684-16122184 GCA_964036315.1 Acanthosepion esculentum | reverse complement strand
AGGAGGACCGGAAAATCTGCCTACTCATGGATTTGAAGTCGACTTTAGAAGGGACTGAAAACCCAATCCTACACAGGAAAGAAGCGTTAAACTCAACTCTTGTTCAAAAGATCGGGAAGAGAAGTGTACCGGAAGATAGGCGAATCGATCTTCTCCTATTGAGTAAAGCTAAATAAATATTAAATCAAATTTCAGAATTTAGATATTAGAAATATATAGTTGAATATATACATATTTGTACTATTTACATTGTTTGGACTATTGTCCTCATCTTTAATGCCATATTCACGCCGTTTCAGCTGTTGTACACTACGGCCTTCGTCAGGTGATATTATTTGTAATTTCGCAACGACAGTCTCTCCCCAAGAACTGTTAATTTGTAGAACAGACTTCTGAGAGGAGGCTTCCTCATCACCATCACCCACTATTATCTTTTACAATATATATATATATATATATATATATATATATATATATATATATATATATATATTAATAAATATACATGTTATCCCTCACCACTAGCACGACTTCCATGCACGACGCAATCCACAGGTGGTGAATATGAACTATATATATATATATATATATATATATATATATATATATATATATATAGTTAATATTCATATAGTTCATACATATATATATATATATATATATATATATATATATATATATATATATATATATATATATAGTTGTATATTTAGGCAGCAATCCTTCTTTGATGCAAGTTTCATTAAAAACGACAGACAAGGTACTACGGTTAATTTTTTTATTTAATTTTTCTTGTGTACCAGAAGAGCTTTCTTTGCTGGACAAAGGGTGTGTAAGAACTGTCCAAATATTTTATTTTTCCGAGCGCTTTCGGCTATATCTTTAGACATATATCATGGGAGGCACGGTGGAGTAATCGATTGGATTAAGAAATCGAAGAGCCGAGTTCGAATTCCAGTTGGATCGATTACATTCATTTACATGCTAATGCCCTTGGGAAAGGCATGAATCCTGTTCTTGTCTCCTCAGACCTGGGTAAATAGACTAGGGATGTCAACCGATCAAGCTTTGAATTCAAAAACGGAGAGGTTTCGTCTCCGTCAGGCTATCTTGCCCAATATACACCACCTATACTGTGGCTTCAGAACACATGGTGCCTCTACGGACCATGGGATATATATATATATATATATATATATATATATATATATATATATATATATATATGTATATAAGGCCAAAGAAAGAAACTAAACGAAAGAAAGAAAGAAAGAAAGAAAGAAAGAATGGAAGGAAGAAAGGAAGGAAGGAAGAAAAGTCTAAACGAAAGGTCAAAGAAAGAAAGAAACTAAACGAAAGAAAGAAAAACCTAAACGAAAGGACAAATAAAGTAAGAAACTAAACGAAAGAAAGAAAGAAAGAAAGAAAGAAAGAAAAAAGAAAGAAAGAAAGAAAGAAAGGAAGAAAGGAAGGAAGGAAGGAAGAAAAGCCTAAACGAAAGGCAAAAGAAAGAAAGAAACTAAACGAAAGAAAGAAAGAAAGAAAGGAAGAAAACAAGAAAGAAAGAAAACCGTAAACGAAAAGCCAAAGAAAGTAAGAAACTAAACAAAAGAAAGAAAGAATGAATGAAAAGAAAGAAAGAAAGAAAGAAAGAAAGAATGAAAAGAAAGAAAGAAAGAAAGAAAGAAAGAACGTATATCAAGCTTAAATAAAATCTAAGCAGGCAGGATAAGTGAAGAAAAGACGGAAGCTAATTAAGACAGTGACGAAGAAACCGAATTGTGGGGGAAGCGGCACAGAAAGGAATAATGAGTAAACAGATTTAACTCGGGCGGCGGAAAGATAGAAGCGAGCGACTGAAGGGAAGCACGAAATATGGAAATGGCAAAATAAAACGGAAGGAAACGAAGCAAATAAATCAAAAAGACCGGAAGAAAAATAAATAAAAATAAAACGGAAAACGAAAGAAAAAAAAGTTTTCAAATTTACTTGGAGAAGGAATTTCCTTTAATCCATAAAATTTTATTTTATTTTAATGTAGAAAACGTTAATAAAGATAAACAAATTTGGTTAGCGGATGTTGTTAACTGTTTTCAAATTTTAGGAAGTCAGCCATTGATTTGAAAAACGAATATATAGCCTGGTTTAGACGATAGTTAAAAATGATTGACGAAGTTTTTATCATAATTTTGGCAGAACTGTTTTTCGCTTTTCTTTTCATTTTTTTTTTTATTACTAGAGTGAGTGTTCTTGAGAAAAGGAAGAACGGGACAAATATTAAAAGAAAGAAAGAAAGAAAGAAAGAAAGAAAGAAAGAAAAATTCAAAGGAAGAACGAAAATCAAAGGACAGACAAAGAAATAAATAAACTAAATAAAAAGACAAAGAAAGAAACAAAGAAACACAGAAAGAAACAAAGAAACAAACAAACAAACAAACAAACAAACAAAATAAATAAATAAACTAAATAAAAGAAAGAAAGAAGGAAAGAAAGAAAGAAAGAAAGAAAGAAACTAAATAAAAGGACAAACAAAGAAAGAAAGAAACTAAATAAAAGGACAAAGAAAGAAAGAAACAAACAAACAAACAAACAAAATAAAGAAAGAAACGAAATAAAAGAAAGAAAGAAAGAAAGAAAGAGAGAAAGAAAATCAAAGGACGAACAAAGAAAGAAAGAAACAAACAAAGAAAGAAAGAAAGAAAGAAAGAAACTAAATAAAAGGACAAAGAAAGAAAGAAAGAAAAAAGAAACAAACAAATAAACAAACAAACAGACAAAATATAGAAAGAAACTAAATAAAAGAAAGAAAGAAAGAAAATCAAAGGATGGACAAAGAAAAAAAGAAAGAAAGAATGAAACTAAATAAAAGAAAGAAAGAAAGAAAGAGAGAAAGAAAATCAAAGGACGAACAAAGAAAGAAAGAAAGAAACTAAATAAAAGGACAAAGAAAAAAGAAAGAAAAAAAGAAACAAACAAATAAACAAACAAACAAACAGACAAAATATAGAAAGAAACTAAATAAAAGAAAGAAAGAAAGAAAATCAAAGGATGGACAAAGAAAGAAAGAAAGAAAGAATGAAACTAAATAAAAGGAAGAAGAAAGCAAAAGACGAACAAAGAGAAACAAATAATGAAGATAGGATGAAGGAAACTAAACGAATGACCAAAAAAGGAAGGGAAAAGAAATCAAGAAAGAAAGAAAAAAAGGAAAGAAAGAAGAAACTAATTGAAAAACACACAAAGACAGAAAGAAAAACAGAAAGAAAAAAGATGAAAACTAAAGCACGTAGAAAGAAAGAAAGAAAGAAAGAAAGAAAGAAAGAAAGAAAGAGAAAGAAAGAAAGAAAGAAAGAAAATTATTGTGATGGGGACTGTACTTTGTAACAGAAGACATTTTGAACATATTGAATAAAGCGTAATTTTGAGATTATTATCATAAACTGCTTTTACTTGTCACCGCCATTAAGATATTTATTTTTGATAGTAGCATTTTAATTCTCACATGAAAGACATTACAACCGTTAGGTTAAATGTGATGAAGAAAAGTAATTCATGTGAATCTCATATATACAATCCATCATCAAAGATGATGGAAAAATCTTCGGGTCCTATCACCGATTTCCGTGCTATATTCTCTCTTTACAAGATCAAAAACAAAAATGGAATACTGTAGTCTTGATAGAGTTCAAAATCGTCTACCCGGTCTTGTGGGTAATGAATTATTTCCCCGTCTACAACACTCTTTCCCACAAACGCAACGTCTTCAGCCGGCTGCTACTGCCTATATTTCCATGACAAATGTTTAGACTAGCTACATTCGTTAGTTCCACCAATTCTGACCATCATATCTAAGACAGGCTATGCCATGGCCATTGGGAAGAATCAACCCAATTTCTTTCATATTTCGTTAGTAAAAAGGAAGCTTAATTCAGACAGGTTTTTTCCTTTAACCACTACTTTATGCAAAAGAAACCCGGGCGGAGGCTTCCCTGATCGCTATTGACCTCTTCAAGTCTAAGGTCAACCGTTATCTTTCCTACATGTCCTCATTAGAGGAACTTCTTATATCCTAATCTTCATTCATGCAACAACCTCATTCAGTAATCCTCTTTGGCAGAATTGTTTTTCGTTTTCTTTTTTACTAGTGCGTGTGTACTTGAAAAAAGGAATGAAGGAACAAAGATTAAAAGAAAGAAAGAAAGAAAAAAAGAAAGAAAGAGAGAAAATCAAAGGACGGACAAAGAAAGAAAGAGAGAGAGAGAAAGAAAGAAAAGAAAAGTGTTGTGTCGTGGCACAATAGTAAAAAGAAGAAAATCAAGTCGAGGTTGGTTTAAGGAACAAGTGTATTTAACCTCACAGATACAAAGGTAGGAAACGGGTACTACTCAGCTAGGCAGTCGTAGTACTGTCGCTTCTTACGATGTTTATTAACACGCCCACGTGTGTCGAATGTGGCACAAGGCCGGTTTAATGTGGGCTTTCCGAGCCCGTAGGCTCGGGCAAAAATTGCCCGTAGAACCCGTATAAACGGGATCGGGGTAGTCAACCTCCTCGAACGAGGCTCTGCCCTTCGGCGGAACCTCGTCCGGGTTCCTCCCCGCCCAAAGGAAGAGAGGTCCCCTCTGCCTCAGAGGCAGAGAGTTCGACCGAATAGCTGAGACGTCCAAAAAGGACTGTCGCTGCTTACGATGTTTAACAACACGCCCACGTGTGTCGAATGTGGCACAAGGCCGGTTTAATGTGGGCTTTCCGAGCCCGTAGGCTCGGGCAAAAATTGCCCGTAGAACCCGTATAAACGGGATCGGGGCGGTCAACCACCCCGAACGAGGCTCTACCCTTCGGCGGAACCTCGTCCGGGTTCCTCTCCGCCCAAAGGCAGAGAGTTCCCCTCTGCCTCAGAGGCAGAGAGTTCGACCGAACAGCTGAGACGTCCAAAAAGGACTGTCGCTGCTTACAGTATTTAGTGTCCTCCCCACGAGGGACAGATGTGGCACAAGGCCGGGTTTAAAGTGGGGTACCCGAGCCCGTAGGCTCGGCCAAAAAATAGCCCGTAGATCCCGTATAAACGGGATCGGGCAGGTCAACCTCCCCGAACGAGGCTCTGCCCTTCGGCGGAGCCTCGTCCGAGTTCCTCTCTGCCCAAAGGCAGAGAGTTCCCCTCTGCCTCAGAGGCAGAGAGTTCGACCGAACAGCTGAGACGTCCAAAAAGGACTGTCGCTGCTTACACCCCGGGTAGGTATTACTGGCACTATATATAGTGAGAACCGGTGTAATTCCCTTGTGTTAGAAAGGCCGGTGTAACAAAAAGGTAAGAAAGAACAAAGAAAGAACGAAAATCAAAGGACGGACAAATAAAGAAAGAAAGAAAGAAAGAACGAAAGAAAGAAAAGGTAAGAAAGAACAAAGAAAGGACAAACAAAAAAGAACCTAAATAAAAGTGAGAGAGAAAAGGAAAAGACGAAGAAAGCATTTTGCCTCTCTATCGATATTTCCATGGCAAATGGTCAGATGAGCTACATTCATTAGTTCCGCCAGTTCAGACCTTTACATCTCAGCCTCTTGCTATTCTATCGCTATTTCCATGGCAAATGTTCCCACGAGCTACATTCCTTAGTTCCACCAGTTCAGACCTTTACATCTAAGCCTCTTGCTTCTCTATCGCTATTTCCCTGGCAAATGTTCAGATGAGCTACATTCCTTAGTTCCACCAGTTCAGACCTTTACAGCTAAGCCTCTTGCTACTCTATCGCTATTTCCATGGCAAATGTACAGATGAGCTACATTCCTTAGTTCCACCAGTTCAGACCTTTACAGCTAAGCCTCTTGCTACTCTATCGCTATTTCCATGGCAAATGTTCAGATGAGCTACATTCCTTAGTTCCACCAGTTCAGACCTTTACAGCTAAGCCTCTTGCTACTCTATCGCTATTTCCCTGGCAAATGTTCAGATGAGCTACATTCCTTAGTTCCACCAGTTCAGACCTTTACAGCTAAGCCTCTTGCTACTCTATCGCTATTTCCATGGCAAATGTTCAGAGGAGCTACATTCCTTAGTTCCACCAGTTCAGACCTTTACAGCTAAGCCTCTTGCTACTCTATCGCTATTTCCATGGCAAATGTACAGATGAGCTACATTCCTTAGTTCCACCAGTTTAGACCTTTACAGCTACGACTCTTGCTACTCTATCGCTATTTCCATGGCTAATGTTCAGACTAGCTACATTCCTTAGTTCCACCAGTTCAGACCTTTACAGCTAAGCCTCTTCCTACGCTATCGCTATTTCCATGGCAAATGTTCTGACGAGCTACATTCCTTAGTTCCACCAGTTTAGACCTTTACAGCTAAGCCTCTTGCTACTCTATCGCTATTTCCATGGCTAATGTTCAGACTAGCTACATTCCTTAGTTCCACCAGTTCAGACCTTTACAGCTAAGCCTCTTCCTACGCTATCGCTATTTCCATGGCAAATGTTCTGACGAGCTACATTCCTTAGTTCTACCAGTTCAGACCTTTACAGCTAAGCCTCTTGCTACTCTATCGCTATTTCCATGGCAAATGTTCAGACTAGCTACATTCCTTAGTTCCACCAGTTCAGACCTTTACAGCTAAGCCTCTTGCTACTCTATCGCTATTCCCATGGAAAATGTTCAGATGAGCTACATTCCTTTGTTCTACCAGTTCAGACCTTTACAGCTAAGCCTCTTGCTTCTCTATCGCTATTTCCATGGCAAATGTACAGATGAGCTACATTCCTTAGTTCCACCAGTTCAGACCTTTACAGCTAAGCCTCTTGCTACTCTATCGCTATTTCCATGGCAAATGTTCAGATGAGCTACATTCCTTAGTTCCACCAGTTCAGACCTTTACAGCTAAGCCTCTTGCTACTCTATCGCTATTTCCATGGCAAATGTACAGATGAGCTACATTCCTTAGTTCCACCAGTTCAGACCTTTACAGCTAAGCCTCTTGCTACTCTATCGCTATTTCCATGGCAAATGTTCAGATGAGCTACATTCCTTAGTTCCACCAGTTCAGACCTTTACAGCTAAGCCTCTTGCTACTCTATCGCTATTTCCATGGCAAATGTACAGATGAGCTACATTCCTTAGTTCCACCAGTTCAGACCTTTACAGCTAAGCCTCTTGCTACTCTATCGCTATTTCCATGGCAAATGTTCAGATGAGCTACATTCCTTAGTTCCACCAGTTCAGACCTTTACAGCTAAGCCTCTTGCTACTCTATCGCTATTTCCATGGCAAATGTACAGATGAGCTACATTCCTTAGTTCCACCAGTTCAGACCTTTACAGCTAAGCCTCTTGCTACTCTATCGCTATTTCCATGGCAAATGTTCAGATGAGCTACATTCCTTAGTTCCACCAGTTCAGACCTTTACAGCTAAGCCTCTTGCTACTCTATCGCTATTTCCATGGCAAATGTACAGATGAGCTACATTCCTTAGTTCCACCAGTTCAGACCTTTACAGCTAAGCCTCTTGCTACTCTATCGCTATTTCCATGGCAAATGTTCAGATGAGCTACATTCCTTAGTTCCACCAGTTCAGACCTTTACAGCTAAGCCTCTTGCTACTCTATCGCTATTTCCATGGCAAATGTACAGATGAGCTACATTCCTTAGTTCCACCAGTTCAGACCTTTACAGCTAAGCCTCTTGCTACTCTATCGCTATTTCCATGGCAAATGTTCAGATGAGCTACATTCCTTAGTTCCACCAGTTCAGACCTTTACAGCTAAGCCTCTTGCTACTCTATCGCTATTTCCATGGCAAATGTACAGATGAGCTACATTCCTTAGTTCCACCAGTTCAGACCTTTACAGCTAAGCCTCTTGCTACTCTATCGCTATTTCCATGGCAAATGTTCAGATGAGCTACATTCCTTAGTTCCACCAGTTCAGACCTTTACAGCTAAGCCTCTTGCTACCCTATCGCTATTTCCATGGCAAATGTACAGATGAGCTACATTCCTTAGTTCCACCAGTTCAGACCTTTACAGCTAAGCCTCTTGCTACTCTATCGCTATTTCCATGGCAAATGTACAGATGAGCTACATTCCTTAGTTCCACCAGTTCAGACCTTTACAGCTAAGCCTCTTGCTACTCTATCGCTATTTCCATGGCAAATGTACAGATGAGCTACATTCCTTAGTTCCACCAGTTCAGACCTTTACAGCTAAGCCTCTTGCTACTCTATCGCTATTTCCATGGCAAATGTTCAGTCGAGCTACATTCCTTAGTTCCACCAGTTCAGACCTTTACAGCTAAGCCTCTTGCTACTCTATCGCTATTTCCATGGCAAATGTTCAAACGAGCTACATTCCTTAGTTCCACCAGTTCAGACCTTTACAGCTAAGCCTCTTGCTACTCTATCGCTATTTCCATGGCAAATGTACAGATGAGCTACATTCCTTAGTTCCACCAGTTCAGACCTTTACAGCTAAGCCTCTTGCTACTCTATCGCTATTTCCATGGCAAATGTTCAGATGAGCTACATTCCTTAGTTCCACCAGTTCAGACCTTTACAGCTAAGCCTCTTGCTACCCTATCGCTATTTCCATGGCAAATGTACAGATGAGCTACATTCCTTAGTTCCACCAGTTCAGACCTTTACAGCTAAGCCTCTTGCTACTCTATCGCTATTTCCATGGCAAATGTACAGATGAGCTACATTCCTTAGTTCCACCAGTTCAGACCTTTACAGCTAAGCCTCTTGCTACTCTATCGCTATTTCCATGGCAAATGTACAGATGAGCTACATTCCTTAGTTCCACCAGTTCAGACCTTTACAGCTAAGCCTCTTGCTACTCTATCGCTATTTCCATGGCAAATGTTCAGTCGAGCTACATTCCTTAGTTCCACCAGTTCAGACCTTTACAGCTAAGCCTCTTGCTACTCTATCGCTATTTCCATGGCAAATGTTCAGATGAGCTACATTCCTTAGTTCCACCAGTTCAGACCTTTACAGCTAAGCCTCTTGCTACTCTATCGCTATTTCCATGGCAAATGTACAGATGAGCTACATTCCTTAGTTCCACCAGTTCAGACCTTTACAGCTAAGCCTCTTGCTACTCTATCGCTATTTCCATGGCAAATGTTCAGATGAGCTACATTCCTTAGTTCCACCAGTTCAGACCTTTACAGCTAAGCCTCTTGCTACTCTATCGCTATTTCCATGGCAAATGTACAGATGAGCTACATTCCTTAGTTCCACCAGTTCAGACCTTTACAGCTAAGCCTCTTGCTACTCTATCGCTATTTCCATGGCTAATGTTCAGACTAGCTACATTCCTTAGTTCCACCAGTTCAGACCTTTACAGCTAAGCCTCTTCCTACGCTATCGCTATTTCCATGGCAAATGTTCTGACGAGCTACATTCCTTAGTTCTACCAGTTCAGACCTTTACAGCTAAGCCTCTTGCTACTCTATCGCTATTTCCATGGCAAATGTTCAGACTAGCTACATTCCTTAGTTCCACCAGTTCAGACCTTTACAGCTAAGCCTCTTGCTATTCTATCGCTATTTCCATGGCTAATGTTCAGATGAGCTACATTCCTTAGTTCCACCAGTTCAGACCTTTACAGCTAAGCCTCTTGCTTCTCTATCGCTATTTCCATGGCTAATGTTCAGATGAGCTACATTCCTTAGTTCCACCAGTTCAGACCTTTACAGCTAAGCCTCTTGCTACTCTATCGCTATTTCCCTGGCAAATGTTCAGATGAGCTACATTCCTTAGTT
This sequence comes from Acanthosepion esculentum, assembly GCA_964036315.1. NCBI lineage: Eukaryota > Metazoa > Mollusca > Cephalopoda > Sepiida > Sepiidae > Acanthosepion > Acanthosepion esculentum. The sequence continues at coordinate 16,112,432 of OZ038499.1, read as the reverse complement.
CCACCAGTTCAGACCTTTACAGCTAAGCCTCTTGCTACTCTATCGCTATTTCCATGGCAAATGTTCAGAGGAGCTACATTCCTTAGTTCCACCAGTTCAGACCTTTACAGCTAAGCCTCTTGCTACTCTATCGCTATTTCCATGGCAAATGTACAGATGAGCTACATTCCTTAGTTCCACCAGTTTAGACCTTTACAGCTACGACTCTTGCTACTCTATCGCTATTTCCATGGCTAATGTTCAGACTAGCTACATTCCTTAGTTCCACCAGTTCAGACCTTTACAGCTAAGCCTCTTCCTACGCTATCGCTATTTCCATGGCAAATGTTCTGACGAGCTACATTCCTTAGTTCCACCAGTTTAGACCTTTACAGCTAAGCCTCTTGCTACTCTATCGCTATTTCCATGGCTAATGTTCAGACTAGCTACATTCCTTAGTTCCACCAGTTCAGACCTTTACAGCTAAGCCTCTTCCTACGCTATCGCTATTTCCATGGCAAATGTTCTGACGAGCTACATTCCTTAGTTCTACCAGTTCAGACCTTTACAGCTAAGCCTCTTGCTACTCTATCGCTATTTCCATGGCAAATGTTCAGACTAGCTACATTCCTTAGTTCCACCAGTTCAGACCTTTACAGCTAAGCCTCTTGCTACTCTATCGCTATTCCCATGGAAAATGTTCAGATGAGCTACATTCCTTTGTTCTACCAGTTCAGACCTTTACAGCTAAGCCTCTTGCTTCTCTATCGCTATTTCCATGGCAAATGTACAGATGAGCTACATTCCTTAGTTCCACCAGTTCAGACCTTTACAGCTAAGCCTCTTGCTACTCTATCGCTATTTCCATGGCAAATGTTCAGATGAGCTACATTCCTTAGTTCCACCAGTTCAGACCTTTACAGCTAAGCCTCTTGCTACTCTATCGCTATTTCCATGGCAAATGTACAGATGAGCTACATTCCTTAGTTCCACCAGTTCAGACCTTTACAGCTAAGCCTCTTGCTACTCTATCGCTATTTCCATGGCTAATGTTCAGACTAGCTACATTCCTTAGTTCCACCAGTTCAGACCTTTACAGCTAAGCCTCTTCCTACGCTATCGCTATTTCCATGGCAAATGTTCTGACGAGCTACATTCCTTAGTTCTACCAGTTCAGACCTTTACAGCTAAGCCTCTTGCTACTCTATCGCTATTTCCATGGCAAATGTTCAGACTAGCTACATTCCTTAGTTCCACCAGTTCAGACCTTTACAGCTAAGCCTCTTGCTATTCTATCGCTATTTCCATGGCTAATGTTCAGATGAGCTACATTCCTTAGTTCCACCAGTTCAGACCTTTACAGCTAAGCCTCTTGCTTCTCTATCGCTATTTCCATGGCTAATGTTCAGATGAGCTACATTCCTTAGTTCCACCAGTTCAGACCTTTACAGCTAAGCCTCTTGCTTCTCTATCGCTATTTCCATGGCTAATGTTCAGATGAGCTACATTCCTTAGTTCCACCAGTTCAGACCTTTACAGCTAAGCCTCTTGCTACTCTATCGCTATTTCCATGGCAAATGTTCAGATGAGCTACATTCCTTAGTTCCGCCAGTTCAGACCTTTACAGCTAAGCCTCTTGCTTCTCTATCGCTATTTCCATGGCTAATGTTCAAACGAGCTACATTCCTTAGTTCCACCAGTTCAGACCTTTACAGCGAAGCCTCTTGCTACTCTAGCGCTATTTCCATGGCAAATGTTCAGATGAGCTACATTCCTTAGTTCCACCAGTTCAGACCTTTACAGCGAAGCCTCTTGCTACTCTATCGCTATTTCCATGGCAAATGTTCAGACTAGCTACATTCCTTAGTTCCACCAGTTCAGACCTTTACAGCTAAGCCTCTTGCTATTCTATCGCTATTTCCATGGCTAATGTTCAGATGAGCTACATTCCTTAGTTCCACCAGTTCAGACCTTTACAGCTAAGCCTCTTGCTTCTCTATCGCTATTTCCATGGCTAATGTTCAGATGAGCTACATTCCTTAGTTCCACCAGTTCAGACCTTTACAGCTAAGCCTCTTGCTTCTCTATCGCTATTTCCATGGCTAATGTTCAGATGAGCTACATTCCTTAGTTCCACCAGTTCAGACCTTTACAGCTAAGCCTCTTGCTACTCTATCGCTATTTCCATGGCAAATGTTCAGATGAGCTACATTCCTTAGTTCCGCCAGTTCAGACCTTTACAGCTAAGCCTCTTGCTTCTCTATCGCTATTTCCATGGCTAATGTTCAAACGAGCTACATTCCTTAGTTCCACCAGTTCAGACCTTTACAGCGAAGCCTCTTGCTACTCTAGCGCTATTTCCATGGCAAATGTTCAGATGAGCTACATTCCTTAGTTCCACCAGTTCAGACCTTTACAGCGAAGCCTCTTGCTACTCTATCGCTATTTCCATGGCAAATGTTCAGACTAGCTACATTCCTTAGTTCCACCAGTTCAGACCTTTACAGCTAAGCCTCTTGCTATTCTATCGCTATTTCCATGGCTAATGTTCAGATGAGCTACATTCCTTAGTTCCACCAGTTCAGACCTTTACAGCTAAGCCTCTTGCTTCTCTATCGCTATTTCCATGGCTAATGTTCAGATGAGCTACATTCCTTAGTTCCACCAGTTCAGACCTTTACAGCTAAGCCTCTTGCTTCTCTATCGCTATTTCCATGGCTAATGTTCAGATGAGCTACATTCCTTAGTTCCACCAGTTCAGACCTTTACAGCTAAGCCTCTTGCTACTCTATCGCTATTTCCATGGCAAATGTTCAGATGAGCTACATTCCTTAGTTCCGCCAGTTCAGACCTTTACAGCTAAGCCTCTTGCTTCTCTATCGCTATTTCCATGGCTAATGTTCAAACGAGCTACATTCCTTAGTTCCACCAGTTCAGACCTTTACAGCGAAGCCTCTTGCTACTCTAGCGCTATTTCCATGGCAAATGTTCAGATGAGCTACATTCCTTAGTTCCACCAGTTCAGACCTTTACAGCGAAGCCTCTTGCTACTCTATCGCTATTTCCATGGCAAATGTTCAGACTAGCTACATTCCTTAGTTCCACCAGTTCAGACCTTTACAGCTAAGCCTCTTGCTATTCTATCGCTATTTCCATGGCTAATGTTCAGATGAGCTACATTCCTTAGTTCCACCAGTTCAGACCTTTACAGCTAAGCCTCTTGCTTCTCTATCGCTATTTCCATGGCTAATGTTCAGATGAGCTACATTCCTTAGTTCCACCAGTTCAGACCTTTACAGCTAAGCCTCTTGCTTCTCTATCGCTATTTCCATGGCTAATGTTCAGATGAGCTACATTCCTTAGTTCCACCAGTTCAGACCTTTACAGCTAAGCCTCTTGCTACTCTATCGCTATTTCCATGGCAAATGTTCAGATGAGCTACATTCCTTAGTTCCGCCAGTTCAGACCTTTACAGCTAAGCCTCTTGCTTCTCTATCGCTATTTCCATGGCTAATGTTCAAACGAGCTACATTCCTTAGTTCCACCAGTTCAGACCTTTACAGCGAAGCCTCTTGCTACTCTAGCGCTATTTCCATGGCAAATGTTCAGATGAGCTACATTCCTTAGTTCCACCAGTTCAGACCTTTACAGCGAAGCCTCTTGCTACTCTATCGCTATTTCCATGGCAAATGTTCAGACTAGCTACATTCCTTAGTTCCACCAGTTCAGACCTTTACAGCTAAGCCTCTTGCTATTCTATCGCTATTTCCATGGCTAATGTTCAGATGAGCTACATTCCTTAGTTCCACCAGTTCAGACCTTTACAGCTAAGCCTCTTGCTTCTCTATCGCTATTTCCATGGCTAATGTTCAGATGAGCTACATTCCTTAGTTCCACCAGTTCAGACCTTTACAGCTAAGCCTCTTGCTTCTCTATCGCTATTTCCATGGCTAATGTTCAGATGAGCTACATTCCTTAGTTCCGCCAGTTCAGACCTTTACAGCTAAGCCTCTTGCTACTCTATCGCTATTTCCATGGCAAATGTTCAGATGAGCTACATTCCTTAGTTCCGCCAGTTCAGACCTTTACAGCTAAGCCTCTTGCTTCTCTATCGCTATTTCCATGGCTAATGTTCAAACGAGCTACATTCCTTAGTTCCACCAGTTCAGACCTTTACAGCGAAGCCTCTTGCTACTCTATCGCTATTTCCATGGCAAATGTTCAGATGAGCTACATTCCTTAGTTCCGCCAGTTCAGACCTTTACAGCTAAGCCTCTTGCTTCTCTATCGCTATTTCCATGGCTAATGTTCAAACGAGCTACATTCCTTAGTTCCACCAGTTCAGACCTTTACAGCGAAGCCTCTTGCTACTCTATCGCTATTTCCATGGCAAATGTTCAGATGAGCTACATTCCTTAGTTCCGCCAGTTCAGACCTTTACAGCTAAGCCTCTTGCTACTCTATCGCTATTTCCATGGCAAATGTTCAGATGAGCTACATTCCTTAGTTCCGCCAGTTCAGACCTTTACAGCTAAGCCTCTTGCTTCTCTATCGCTATTTCCATGGCTAATGTTCAAACGAGCTACATTCCTTAGTTCCACCAGTTCAGACCTTTACAGCGAAGCCTCTTGCTACTCTATCGCTATTTCCATGGCAAATGTTCAGATGAGCTACATTCCTTAGTTCCGCCAGTTCAGACCTTTACAGCTAAGCCTCTTGCTTCTCTATCGCTATTTCCATGGCTAATGTTCAAACGAGCTACATTCCTTAGTTCCACCAGTTCAGACCTTTACAGCGAAGCCTCTTGCTACTCTATCGCTATTTCCATGGCAAATGTTCAGATGAGCTACATTCCTTAGTTCCGCCAGTTCAGACCTTTACAGCTAAGCCTCTTGCTACTCTATCGCTATTTCCATGGCAAATGTTCAGATGAGCTACATTCCTTAGTTCCGCCAGTTCAGACCTTTACAGCTAAGCCTCTTGCTTCTCTATCGCTATTTCCATGGCTAATGTTCAAACGAGCTACATTCCTTAGTTCCACCAGTTCAGACCTTTACAGCGAAGCCTCTTGCTACTCTAGCGCTATTTCCATGGCAAATGTTCAGATGAGCTACATTCCTTAGTTCCACCAGTTCAGACCTTTACAGCGAAGCCTCTTGCTACTCTATCGCTATTTCCATGGCAAATGTTCAGATGAGCTACATTCCTTAGTTCCACCAGTTCAGACCTTTGCAGCTAATCCTCTTGCTACTCTAGCGCTATTTCCATGGCAAATGTTCAGATGAGCTACATTCCTTAGTTCCACCAGTTCAGACCTTTGCAGCTAATCCTCTTGCTACTCTAGCGCTATTTCCATGGCAAATGTTCAGATGAGCTACATTCCTTAGTTCCACCAGTTCAGACCTTTACAGCTTGGCCTCTTGCTACTCTATCCCTATTTCCATGGCAAATGTTCAGACTAGCTACATTCCTTTGTTCCACCAGTTCAGACCTTTGCAGCTAATCCTCTTGCTTCTCTATCGCTATTTCCATGGCAAATGTTCAAACGGGCTACATTCCTTAGTTCCACCTGTTCAGACCTTTACAGCTAAGCCTCTTGATACTCCATCGCTATTTCCATGGCAAATGTTCAAACGGGCTCCATTCCTTAGTTCCACCAGTTCAGACCTTTACAGCTAAGCCTCTTTCTACTCTATCGCTATTTCCATGGCAAATGTTCAAACGAGCGAGGAAGGAAGAAGAGATAGCTTACAGCATTGAGAAGAGATAGCCGGAGACACATGTACGCATAGCCTGGCAATTCGAGAGAGGGAGATGGTCCTTGACGTAAACACCAAGGCCATGAATGTGGGTTTCAGAGTCTTAACTAAGGAGAGGAAGGTAGCTGGGGATCGAGAGATCAGCGGACGGGATAGACGAGTCACAGTTGGTCTCACACAAAGCCAGTATATCCGAGCAGTTTGCAGTGAGGAAAGATTCCATACTGCAGAAATTGGTTCTAATTCCACGGATTTTGAAGAATGAAATCTTAAAGTGTTTAGGTGATTTTTGAAGGGGTGGTTTTTCGATCTTTGTTAGTCATCATGTGGAATTATGGTTGGAAGATGAGAAGGCCTGAAGTAAAAGAAGCAGACGGTTATCGCCCGTGACGTGGGCAGAGAGAAGTTGGCACAGCCTGCATCATAATGTGGCCTCAGGGTTGCCCACCGGGGGTGACTGCAGGGACACCTTTCCATGCGCGACATGGCACTACAGACACCCCGGTATTGTACAACTGTTGATCAGAGCGACCGCCCAAGACGCTACGCAAGAGTTAGGGCTCCTAACTACCAGTCGGAAACAGCAACCAGGGAACTGTCAACCGTGTACCCTCAGAATGAAGAGGTAATGCCACATACTGCACACATCACGGTAGAAACACGACAGCACTAAAAACAAGGTGTGAGCCTCTACTCTTGTCCAAGAGAAAGGGGAGGAGTACTGACCGGCCGGTAGGAAAGCCTACCTATTACCTACCTACAAAAAGAAAAGAGCGGGAGGTAGTTGACAAAGTGTCCAGGCTGACACTAGCAGAAGTATGTACTGAGTGATAGGAATGGTATTTTATTTGTATTTTACCCTTTCACTTTGTCTGGGCATAATTACTAATAGCAATGATATGTCTGTTTTATGTTATAGTTTTTTTAAATTTATATTTTGGAATACTGTTTGATTTAAGAGATTGTAGGATATTATATGGATTAATGTCATAAAAGAGTTCTTTCTTTTTGGCTCTTTGGCTGGTTGAGTTTGTTTAGCGGCGTATCAACCTCTATGGGTTACTTATTGCCTAAATCTAAATATTTTGAACACAGTTTTATGCCTTCAAATACGGATGTATTGTTGGTAATTCTACGACAAATGAGTATTTGAAAACAGTTTTATGCCTTCAAATACAGATGTATTGTTTGTAATTCTACGACAAATGAGTATTTGAACAGTTATATGCCTTCAAATACAGATGTATTGTTGACAAATGAGTATTGACAAATGAGTATACGACAAATGAGTATTGTTGGGTTATTACATATATATATGATGTCACACATTATGAAATGGACAAAGTCGACAATTCTTTTAAGACGAGGTTTTATATGACGGTTCCGTATAGGATACAGGTTCGATTCCTGTCGGAGGACGCATATTTTCTATGACAATTTCTCGGACATTCAGGTCGGTAAATGTTGTTAATACTGTTTATTATAAACAGAGCATTTACTTAAATATTTGTATCTATAAAAAGAATGTATAAACATAAAACATGTCTTACATATATATATATATATATATATATATATATATGGTGGCCTGACGCTTGCGTCTAGCATGAAACAGCCTGTTGCCTCTAAGTGTTGACTTCAATGTTCACTTTTGTATTTACACACGCTCTATCTCTGATATTGAGCACGTTATCCCATAAATATAGCACGTCTTCAGACTATATTTCTTCATATATATATATATGTGTGTGTGTGTGTGTGTGTCTGTGTGTGTGAAAAATTTCTCAGAGTTAACTTTTTCCTTGTGCTGACGGATTGAACAATTTTTTTTTTATTGTTACTGTTGTGTACGTTTGCTTGGGATAATAGTAATTCTGTTAATTCTTGATATATATATATACATATATATATATATATATATATATATATATATATATATATATATATATATATATATATATATATATATATATAAAGGTACTGTTGCTATTTCTATACTTTCATAGGTTTTTGCTTTTGTTTAGAGGTTCACTATTTGCCCATAGTTGGGGCCCTAACAGGTGCTACCACCCCGGTTGAGGGTGGCTCTGGGAATAACAGCAATTAAGTGATGGTTCCACGCTCCTCAAAACCTCAATTCTCCCAATCAAAGGTCTAGCTGCCGGATTTAGTTTATCGTCATACCTGTTGAAAGTCCTCAAGCGATATGGTTTCTGTTATTTGGTACAGCTCTTTGTTTGTGATTCTGTAGCGCCAGGCCACGTGGTTCGAAAGAGGATGATCCTCGTTATGACGTACTGACTTCATTCACTGGAAGCAACTGGGACAATTACTACTCTGTTCAATTGTCGCTGAGACTCATATACAGGTGGCCTTGTGCCTGACTAAGCTAAGCTTAGCAAATAAAAAAACACTTCTGAAAAAATTAGACTAGAAAAAGGCAGGAGAATGATGCGGCTGAATCGATGCGATAAATTTAAAGCAAATCCCTATACATCAATATATAATTGTAGTTACTTTTCATTTTTCTTAAAACGGATTCACTCTTTAGCCTCCCCTCCATAGATTTCATTATATTACCTCACATCTAAAGTTTTCATTACATTACCTCCTCATTACATTACCTACCCTCGATAGGTATCATTACATTACCTCCTCTCTAGAATTCTCATTAAATTACCTCCCCTCTATAGACTTCATTACATTACCTTCCATATAAAGATCTCTTGACATTACCTCCCCTCTATAGGTTTCATTACATTACTTCCCCTCTATAGATTTCATTACATTACCTCCTCTCTAGAATTATCATTAAATTACCTCCCCTCTATAGACCTCATTACATAACCTTCCATATAAAGATCTCATTACATTACCTCCCCTCGATAGGTATCATTACATTACCTCCTCTCTAGAATTATCATTAAATTTTCTCCCCCTCTATTGACCTCATTACATTACCTTCCATATAAAGATCTCATTACATTACCTCCCCTCTATAGGTTTCATTACATTAACTTCATATATAGGCCTGATTATATTACGGTAAAGGAAAAGTTGATATCGGTCTGATATCAGGTGGTTCAGCGTCCGGGACAAACGTGGTCGAGTGGATAGAAAAGGGGCAACTCGTTTGACGGAAGTACGAAGTGAAGTGGCTAGAACATGTAATTCCTCTCAGATTGTCTAGTGGGGCGTTTATCGTCTATCAGCAATTAAGTGAAGAGGAAAAACAAGACACTATTTTCATTATTTGGACTATAGTCCTCATGTTTGTCTCCATACGTATTACAACGTTTCGTCCGTTGTACGCTCCTGCCTTCTTCAGGTGGTTGGAATGTCGAACTGAACCCTTTATTTCGCTGACTGGGGTAGACTGTTCTAGTTCCACGTGCCATGTTTAATGGATGACAATTATCAATTATCTCCCGTTAATTTCCCTCTGAAAGTTCTCCACTGCCTTAACCGGGTATTTAACTCACACTCTTTGGGTCATGTCATTGGGTCTAACTAACGCCTTTATCCACAGTGGCATGTGTCCTTGAGGGTTCAGTTCGACATTCCAACCACCTGAAGAAGGCTAGCGTACAACGGCCGAAACGTTGTAATAAATATGGCGACAAAGATGAGGTCAATAGTCCGAATAATGTAAATAATGTGCATAAAAGCTCATCTCAAAATATTTTTATAGCACAAGTCCTCATTTTTGTTGTCATATTTATTACAACGTTTCGGCCGTTGTACGCTCCTGCCTTCTTCAGGTGTTTGGAATGTCGAACTGAACCCTTTATTTCGCTCACTGGGGTAGACTGTTCTAGTTCCACGTGCCATGTTTAATGGATGTTAGTTATCAATTATCTCCCGTTAATTCCCCTCTCCAAGTTCTCCACTACCTTAACCAGGTATAGAACTTACACTGTCACTGGGTCTAACCAACGACTTTATCCACTCTGTCATGTGTCCTTAAGGAGATTTGTGCATGAATTTTTGGGACTTATAAATATAATGTCTTCAGCAACCATTTTTACCAGTGACAGGACCCAAAGAGTAGTGAGTTCAATACCTGGTTAAGGCAGTGGAGAACTTGGAGAGGGGAATTAACAGGAGATAACTGATAACTGACATCCATTAGACATGGCACGTGGAACTAGAACAGTCTACCCCAGTGAGCGAAATAAAGGGTTCAGTTCGACTTTCCAACCACCTGAAGAAGGCCGGTGCGTACAACGTTGTGATAAATATGGCAACAATGATGAGGACAATAGTCCGATTAATGTAAATAGTGTACATAATACCTCATCTCAGAAATACAGACAGATACTGAAAAACTAGACCTTGAATATATAAAATCGGCCCTTTACGCAGAGTCCGCGACGGACGGGTTTCTGGCGTATGAACAATTCTCAGAGCGACGCCTTCGATCAGTTTGCAAGTTGGCTGCATTGTTCGGGGATATCAGCGACCGTGACTTGGCGTGCGCTTTTGTGAAGGGGTTGCCAAATCGCGTGAAACGGCTTCTTCGCACCTCTTCTCGGATGGAGGTATTGACCATCGAACAGATGCTCGCTCCCGCTCAAGCGACAATGAAAGACGAGAACCCAGACGAAGTCTTCGCAGTAGCAACAGCGTGAGACGTCCACGAAAGGACTATAAAACTTCTTCCTAGGGCTTCTAATGACATGGTTTTTCGTTGATGCAATTGACCTTAATCACTTCACCAAAGATTGTAAATGTCTGCCCAGCGAAGGCGGGAAGTCCCGTATTTGATTGTTATAACTGAGATAAAATAGGTCACGTATCCCGAGATTGTCCGGAGAAAAGGCCCAGGGGACGGCAACTCGGCGCCGCATTCCTCTCCAGTAAAGGTGTAAAAACGGCGCTGCCATCTATAGAAATTAATGTGTGTGGAAGGAAGTGAATCGTGCTAGTGGACTCCAGTTTCTCCCGCACCATAGTTATCAAGGTGTACCGAACATGGAAGAACCGTAGCTTTAACATCGTAACCATCAGCGGCAGAACGCGAACGTGCGGGGTCAGGCCCGTCAGTCTTCGTGTGGAAAACGGAAGGGCTGTTGTGATGGAGGCACTGGTAGTGCTGTAGAATTTGATCTCATAAATGTAATAGACGCGATCGAGGCACTTGGTGGAATATCTATTTCTAAGAAGTCAGGAGCGGTTCCATTCACCCAAGAGCAAGTTTCTGGGTGCGCGGCGGCGCCAGTACTCTCGAATGAAGAAACTGATTTATTTTTTTTGGTGGGGGGGGGGTGATCAGCAGTGGAATGAAGGGACTGTGTCTTGGAAACGGACAGAAGTCAAAACGCCAGGCAAGTTGGAAAACCGCGTCACATAGTATTCTGTACTGACGAAAATCAGAGATTCGTACGAGACGAAGCTGCAACAATGGATTGAGAATGGTTGGCTTATTCCATATGACGAGCAATAGCTTGACACCCAAAATGGTTACTTCCGCTGATGGCTATCATGTAACAAAACAATTAGAAAGTGCGTCCCGTAATGGACTGCAAGGAACTCAACCTCCATGCTGATGCGTACACTGCAGGCGTTGATGTCAGCGCCAGCAAAGTAAGACAATGGAGACACAAAGGATCGTACGTCGCGCTGCTAAATCTCAGATCAGCCTATCTGCAGGTGTGCATCAATGAACGATTTGGGCCATACCAAAACTAATAGCTTCCCCGACAGAAGGTACTACCTGACCAGATTGGGGTTTGGTCTGAACATTGCCACCCAAATAATGAGATCCGTCGTCGATGCCGTGATATCTCAGGATGAAAGAATCAGATGCAACCTCAACGTATATGTAAATGAGAATATCACATCCGAAACTAGTGTCACTGACCATCTGTCACGCTTTGAAGTGACGAGCAAAATTCCAGAGCAACCAAAAAATGGAGCTCGGATACTTGGCTTAACTGTCTGTTGGGAAGAAAACGTTCTGCTTTGGTAGCGAGGTAATGCGCTTCCTGACATCCCAGAAACGTTCAAAAAGAGGAAGGTATCCTCTCTTTATGGCAAAATTGTAGGACACCTTCCAGTCTGTGGATGGCTGCGAGTAGCGGCTGGTATCATCAAGCGAAGAGCAAGCACAGTGACGAAAGGTTGAGACGATCGAACCGACGATGCCCCACTAAAAAGGATTCTGACAGAGACTATTACCAGTGTTAGGCAAAGCGACCTGGGTTGAGGCGAGTAATGCGTTGATAGCAAAGAACTTGGTGTGTGGGTTGACGCACGTTTTTTGGTCGCTGTAGTTTTGCTTGAATCGCGTGGGTCCATTATCGAAGACGCGTGTTGGTTGCGGCCAGAGTCGGACACGCAACATATGAACCTCGCGAAGCTAGTTGCTATTATAAAGGAGGCAAGCCTGGCCATACACTGGGATGATGACTGTAAATTTAAAAACTGATTCGCTGTGTGTGTATGTCAATGACTTACAAACACGTCCTGTAAACGATCTGGGATTGCAAAGGAAATATTTGTCGCAGATTACTTCCACAACGCAGAGACCAAATCACTGTAAGTTCAGACTCGAATATCGGGGGCAGAAAGAAATGCCGAAAACTCGATTCGCAGGTACTATCTCACGAATCACAATGCTCGCAACCAGTCAGAAAAATAACTCACTCTCCGACAAACGCGCTAGTCAAAATACACGATTTTTTTTCTCTCGATTCGCCGAACATTTTTTCCATTCGTCGACAACTGGGAGAGGACGCCCAATTTTTGCATATCAAAATATTTTTACAGCGACTCCTCCTGCGACGGACTTGTTTTTAATTTACATATTCCGTCTTCAGCATGTCAAAGGGGAATACGTGCCCTTTTTTTTTTTGGTAAGTAATTTTCATTTTCGCCACATTTTCCGTCATAGGATACACGCGACTTGCTGTCGCTTGGTTTGGTGAGGTAAGTCGCCGTTTTCATCGCTATACGTTCACAGGCACAGTGAGAGTGAACACTAAGGCTGCGAAGGAGATGCTGAGCAGGAAACGGCTGAAAACCTTCCTGGTGTTGGTTAAGGAGTATGTTTTAATGGTGGACGTTACGCGCGTCAAATCGAATCAGAACAAAGCATCAGACCCGAAGATTTAGCTGAAAGAAATGAAGAATGCGGCATAACCTGTGCAACAGGAATGTGCTGCGACTGACAGAAGTATGTAACCAAGTTAGAGAAGGCAATTACAGTCGCACAGCGGACACCCCGGTGTAAAACGAAAGATGTCGCTCCGTGTACGACGAAAGAGACTGTGAGATCTGCTGTTAAGTCCTGCCTGGAATGTCTGTCAATCGATCCGACACCGATCCGATGACGAAGAGAGAAACTGGAGACAGCAGATATATGGCAGAGACTAGGGATTGATATCATCCATTACAAGGGTGCTCGCTACAGGACCCTGATAAACTGTGGGCCTACTCGGTTTGCCATTTGGTGGCCTTTATAAGAAGATTCGGCTACTGTGATGCAGTGTCTTAACTCTATCTTTTCTGAGAGGAGCCCACCTACAGACATCTTGACAGATAACGATACGGCGTTTAACAGCAGGAGCTTCAGAACGTTTGCTGAGACGTGGGGTGTTCGTCCGCGTTTCCGATGTGCGTATGCGCCCTCAGGAAACGGCGTTGTTGAACGATCGCACAGATCCACAAAGCGGATTGCTGCCAGAAAGCAATGCTCTGTTCAGGAAGCGGATTTACTGGAACAACGTTACCCCAGTGGCGACTGCTCCGGCTAATGCTTTGTACCAGTATGAAGTCCAAGTCAAAGGTATCGGCAGGATCACCTTCGCTGAAGCCTGTGTCCGGCAAGGGGACGTCGTACTAGTACGAAGTCCGTCGAACAGATGCCCGAGAAAATGAATGCTGGGACCGTGACCGGATTTGTGAGTCCCCAAGAGGTTTATGCGAATGGAATGCAGCGCCATTTTCGTCATATGGTGATCAGTTCTGTGGAAGACGAAACCGCCGCGTCGAGTGACTGACGATGAGATGAACATACCTGTAATGAAGGACGAAGACGACCATTCAGTTGATATTGACTATAGCCACTCAAGCGACGGTGACGACTATGAAGTTCCGCAGATCGTGACAGGGCCTCCTCAAGAACCAACTAAGCCTGTAGAACCGCTTCTTGGAAGAAGTAGCAGCAGATGTAAATGCGCCCCCCATCACCACCACCAACAACTGCTACTTGTGTGATAGTGAGCTCATTAGGACAATGATGTGCCCTCCGACAGGAATCGTGTAAGATACATTTTCGATTCCTGTCGGTGGATACATATTTTCTATGAAATTTCAAGGACATTCATGTTAAATGTAGTTAATATTGTTTATTATAAACAGAGTAGTTAATTAAATGTTTACATTTTATTCGTTAATTCATGTCTAATGTTTATTTTCACTTACTTGCCCAGATACACCCACTACGGGAAGCGAGCTGATCTCCCCGAATACTTTGATTCTCGCTTCAGACAACGTTGATCATTGGAAGATATGCCTGTACTGTTTTGGCTAAAAAAGCGTCAGTAAGATTTCAGCCATCCTAAATGTAAGCTATCCGATCTTTCAGCCAAGTAAATTACTTTTCTGGAGTAGTCCCGGTGGGGTCCAGGGTTTTTTCCCACTCTCTCTCTCACCCCTTTATCCACTGTGCCAGTGGATAAAGGCGTTAGTTAGATCCAGTGACAAGACCCAAAGTGTGTGAGTTCAACACCCAGTTAAGGCAGTGAAGAAGTTGGAGAGGGGTATTAACAGGAGATAACTGATAACTGACATCCATTAAACATGGCACATGGAACTAGAACAGTCTACCCCAGTGAGCAAAATAAAGGGCCCAGTTCCATATTCCAACCACCGGCCGAAACGTTGTAATAAATATGGCGACAAAGATGAGGACAATAGTCCGAATAATGTAAAATCCCTATAATATGGTAGTCTTAATTCTACATTACATTTTATCTTACTTAAAATTCGTCATATTGTAAGTAATCGTATTTCCTTCTCTAACTGATAGGGGAGTAACGATAATGTAAAGAGGAGGTAACTTCTGAAGTTAATTCGTAATGTAAACGTATCCGCCTCCAGGCTAAGATTTTATGGTCTAATCCATTACCTAATTGTTTTTGTTTGACAGGAGGAGATAGGTCAAACTATCGTCCGGTCCATATTCCTTCCCCCTTCTTTTGAACAGATAGAGAGATTTATCCCTTATTTCCTGTTTAGGATGGGGTTTCCGTTTCCTTATTTATTTATCTAAATTTTCAAAATGATATGAGTAGTTAGGTTTGCGCAAGCGACATAAGTTTGCCTGTGCCATGCACGAGAGACTCAATCTGCGCAGACTGGGTAACGTCTCAAGTGACCGAAAATCAATGTAGCCATAAAATGCCAGCCTTTGTTAACACCGGGGAGTGACTTGAAGGAACTTCGTCGGTGCCACAGGAACGAATTTCGATAAGTCAGCCATATATGCTTACAAATATCGAACCCCTCTATAGGTTTCATTATTTAGACTTCCATTTAAAGATCTCATTATTTAAGCCACCACCACTCTAGAGATCTCATGATTTAGACACCCCTCAAAAGGTATCATTATTTATTCTCACTTCCAAAGGTCGACTTACTGGTCTACTTACTTACTCCCCTCAAAAGGTATCATTATTTATTCTCACTTTCAATGGTCTACTTACTTACTCCCCTCAAATGGTATCATTATTTATTCTCACTTCCAATGGTTTACTTACTTACTCCCCTCAAAAGTTATCATTATTTATTCACACTTCAAATGGTTTACTTACTTACTCCCCTCAAAAGGTATCATTCTTTATTCTCACTTCCAATGGTTTACTTACTTACTCCCCTCAAAAGTTATCATTATTTATTCACACTTCAAATGGTTTACTTACTTACACCCCTCAAAAGGTATCATTCTTTATTCTCACTTTCAATGGTCTACTTACTTACTCCCCTCGAAAGGTATCATTATTTATTCTCACTTCCAAAGGTCTAATTACTGACTCCCCTTAAAGGTCTCATTTTTTAGTCTCCCTGTTCAAAATTTAATTTTACTAGTCTTCACTTTAAAAGTTCAAAATACCTAGCCTCCCCTTTAAAGCTTCTCTTTATTTAACATCCCCTCTAACGGCCCTCTTTACTTAGCATCCCATCTAAAAGTTTCATGTGTTGAACTTGTTTACTCGCCTTGCCAGCGCTTCTGATTCTTCTAACCTAATCTATTTTTTTTAATGACAACAGTATCACGGGTTGACGTGTAAGACAAAAAGATAATGGCATAAACAGATGACGTTGCTAGGAGGTGGAGATTAAAAGAAGGAAAGAACAGATTTAAAAAAATCGTGGCTGTATCTGTTGTTCGCACCGGTATTGTTGTTCTTTCTTTCCCATGGCGAAAAAAAAAAGAAGAATATTTTGTGAGAAGATGCAATCTACCGAGCAGACAACACAGGGTAATATCATTGTATGTTTATCAAGAGAACGAAAACATACTTCTTTTTTTTTTAAATTGCCTTAAAATGTTAATAATAATAACAAAGCATAATTTCATTGTCACATTTTGACGAATGTGCAGTCACTCGAAATGTCGCGATGCCTATCTGTGGACGATGGCGATATAACTTCTTCAGATAATGTCGACAATCTTGGAATGAGCTCTAGAATTTGACGGGTTCATAATAATGCACAATAAAAAAAACCTTGTATATGTGTATATAATATATTTAGATATTAATAAGCCGAGGAAAGTCTGACACAAGACAAAGCAATTGGCCTACGAGATTTATACATGATGCACAATGTCAGATTAGGGATTATATAAGATATTTTCACAATAAATAAAACTGGTCTTCATCCACCGACATTGGGAAAATTTTTGAAGCTATATTTACTTTATATATTAATATGAGATTCTACTGGGCATGAAATAGAGATGGATTTTCTATTGTTACTAAATAATAAAATAACCCCCGTGAATTATTAAATTATGTCAGATTTTCTGCAAGTCAATGTTTTCAAGGTAACATTGCTTTGAACCAACCAATTTTAGTTACAACTTCAGAATACACACACACACATACACACACACAAACACACGCACGCACGCACACACACACACACACACATATATATATAATTAATAAATATAATAAATTTAAAAATAATAAAAAATAATAAATAATAATAATAAAAAATAAAAAATATAATAAATATAAAAATTTACACACACACACATATATATATATATATATATATATATATATATATATATATATATATATAAAAGTTCACTTTTATATTTATATTTACATACGCTCTATCTCTGATATTGAGCACTTTATCCCATAAATATAGCACACATTAAAACTATATTTATTCATATATATATATATATATATATATATATATATATATATATATATATATATATATATATATATATATATATATTGTTTATACGATATTTTTATAGATACAAATATATGAGTAAATGCTCTATTTAGAATAAACAGTATTAACTCTAGATACCGGCCTGAATATCCGAGTGGTTTCATAGAAGATGCGTGTTCTCCGACAGGAATTGAAACTATATCGTACACGGAACCGTCATATATCCTGACGTGGTATACCAATTTAGCTATGAAGGTGCTTTTGGTTAGCAAGGTCGATTTTAGTGCTTTTTGCTATATATATATATATATATATATATATATATATATATATATATATATAAATATATATATATATATATATATATATATATATATATATATTATATCATTTATATTATTATATCATATAAGTGTATATATATATATTATTTATTTGAAAATAATGTCAATCAAGACCATCACTTGACAAGACACCAGAAGTATTGAAACAAAATGACTATTTCTGTAGTGATGTTAGAATTGCTAAATAAATATTATACGCGCAACTTTGTAGTGAGCACTTTTTAAAAAATATTGTTTTTGGTTACTGGAATTTTATTCCTTCTATAACAACCTTGTATTCACACACACACACATACACACATACACACACATACACTCACACACACACACATATATATATATATATATGAAGAAATATAGTTTTAAGTTGTGCTATATTTTTATCAGAGATAGAGCGTATGTAAATATAAATATAAAAGTGAACATTGAAGTCAACACTCAGAGGCGACAGGCTGTTTCATGCTGGACGCAATCGTCAGGCGGCCTGACGATTGCGTCCAGCATGTAACATACTGTCGCCTCTGGGTGTTAACTTCAATGTCCACTGATATATATATATATATATGTATATATATCGCGCGAGCGCAAATCCCGTGTCTAGTTTTAGGGTCGTAGGAGCACTACATGTGGAAGTGGTGTGTCTTGGGCAAGATAGCCTGACGGAGTTTAACCCTCTCCAGGCCTGTTTTTGAATTCAGACATTTTCCTTCTCCTAAATCAGTTGTCACCCAAGGCTATAGAACCCAGTCTGTCCTGCTATTTACCCAGAGCTGGTGAGAGGGAGAAGAAAAGGATTCATATCTTTCCCATTCCAATTCCTCAGTCCGAGCCGCTATCCATTACTCCACCATGTCTCCCCTCACGAATTATAATGGTTAACGAGCTACACTGTTCTGTCCAACTATAAGTGCCCAACTGTTGCCTCCTTGTGTAATACATATATATATATATATATATATATATATATATATATATATATATATATATATATATATATATATATATATATATATATATATATATATATATATATATATATATATATATACATATACATATGTAGAGAGAGAGAGATAATTAATAAAAGTAAATGGTTTGTCACTTAGCTGATTGATATGTCTGGGTTTCGTAGACGTACCCTTCGGGAATCACTCCTTCCACTCGTTATCGGATATAAATAGAATTAAAAAAATATAAAATTTTTCACTTAGCAGATTGGTGTTACCTGTCCGTTTTTATTTCGATGGAATTTACAGCAAGCAATCCGACAACTCTTCAGGGATATATATATATATATATTGTGTGTGTATTTAGGCAGCATTTTTTCATTAATACATGTTTCATTAAATAATATAGATAAGCGTTGTCTATATATTTTATGTAAGTTTTTTTCATATAGTCTGATAATCTTAATAACATTATCATTAAACAATGAAAGAAAATCACAATATTGATACATACTTTTTTTAATCCAATCTAAGCTTTCGGCTTACATAAGCCATTATCAAAGATTACAATTACACAATATATTTAAGCAATACACGAACAAGAAATTGATGATAGTCTTATTTGTTGACATGGATGATTTCCAAGCACGTGTTTTTATATGCATGTGTTTATCGTTGCTTGGAAATCATCCATGTAAACAAATAAGACTATCATCAATTTCTTGTTCGTGTATTGCTTAAATATATTGTGTAATTGTAATCTTTGATAATGGCTTATGTAAGCCGAAAGCTTAGATTGGATTAAAAAAAGTATGTATCAATATTGTGATTTTCTTTAATTGTTTAATGATAATGTTATTA
Source organism: Acanthosepion esculentum (assembly GCA_964036315.1). NCBI lineage: Eukaryota > Metazoa > Mollusca > Cephalopoda > Sepiida > Sepiidae > Acanthosepion > Acanthosepion esculentum. The sequence continues at coordinate 16,093,118 of OZ038499.1, read as the reverse complement.
AGATTATCAGACTATATGAAAAAAACTTACATAAAATATATAGACAACACTTATCTATATTATTTAATGAAACATGTATTAATATATATATATATATATATATATATATATATATATATATATATATATATGTATATATATATATATATATATATATATATATATATATATATATATATATATATATATTATTCCAGGATCATTTTCCAACTTCTTCAAGATGATCTTCGCCTTCTCTAACATTCTAATTTTCTGTCCGGTAGTAACAAGTTGCCTCACACGCTTCACGTACGATTTCATTTTCAAGTCTTTTTTCATTGCTCTTTGGACTGTCATAAATTTAAATCTTCTGTAACCTGCCAAACGTTTTATGAATTGAGTTAGACCTTTTCTAATTAACATATATATGAAGAAATATAGTTCTTCAGAGCATGCTATGTTTATGGGATAAAGTGCTAAATATCAGAGTTAGAGCATATGTAAATATAAAAATTTACATTGAACATCACATCAGGTGGCCTGTTGATTGCGCTGCGTTTAGCATAAAACAGTCTGCCACCTGTGAGTGATGACTTCAATGTTCACTTTCGTATATATATATATATATATATATATATATATATATATAATATTTTCACTTTTCTATATATATGGTATAAATAATTTAAAATGTGATTTTATGTGTTTATTGTAATTATAGTGTTTTGAAGTATCTAATGTTATTACAGCCGAGTAAAACGATTTAAGGCGAGTTTTATTTGTCCATATACTTAAGAAAAACCGACGTATCTCCGAAAATGACTTAACTCGAAACGACTTAAGACGAGGTATCACTATACTTTGTCTTGGAGATAGATTCAGAAACAAGGAAGTATTATGACATGCCAATTCTAGAAACCATAGAATAATTGTTCACTGGTCATATCCTGTGTTTACCTGGCAGTCAGCCAGACCAAGTTGCTCTAAAATGGATAAAAAGACCGTTGTAAAAGACGAAAAGTCCGTCCTAAAATTACATAGCGCAATACGTTGGTTAGATCCAGTGACAGTACCCAAAGAGTGTGAGTTCAATATCCGGATAAAGCAGTGGAGAAATTGGAGAGGGGAATTAACAGGAGATAACTGATAACTGATAACTGACATCCATTAGACATGGCGCGTGGAACTAGAACAGTCTAACCCAGTGAGCGAAATGAAGGGTTCAGTTCGACATTCCAAACACCTGAAGAAAGCCGGAGCGTACAACGGCCGAAACGTTGTAATAAATATGGCAACAAAGATGAGGACAATAGTCCGAATAATGTAAATAGTGTACATAATACCTCATCACAGAAATATAGACAGATACTGAAGAAGGCCGGAGCGTACAACAGCCGAAACCTTGTAATAAATATGGCGACAAAGATGAGGACAATAGTCCGAATAATGTAAATAGTGTACATAATACCTCATCACAGAAATATAGACAGATACTGAAGAAGGCCGGAGCGTACAACGGCCGAAACGTTTTAATAAATATGGCGACAAAGATGAGGACAATAGTCGGAATAATGTAAATAGTGTACATAATACCTCATCACAGAAATATAGACAGATACTGAAAGGCCGAAACGTTGTAATAAATATGGCGACAAAAATGTGGACAATAGTCCGAATAATGTAAATAGTGTACATAATACCTCTTCACAGAAATATAGACAGAACATTTCCTCTATTGCAAAGCTGACTATTGTCCAACTTTCCCCAAAACTTTTAAACGAACTAAATTAATGAAATTACACCACAGCCTCTATTATAATCTGTCCGGAGCTCAGGGATGCGCAGTGAATCCTTTTGACACAGATGGACCTTGAACTCTGTCCTTATAAATCTCGATCACTTCCTTAATTTATAGCGGTTCATGGAATTAAAGTCTGAAAAGTGTGGTCGTCTCGACACACGACAGTGTTCTAATCAGTAAACATGTATTGTGCAGTGGGTTTGGGCGAAGTACAACATTCCCTGGTCGAAGAACTACCATATTCCCCAAATTTGGCACCTTGCAACTTTCCAATAAATCAAACCCCGCTTGAAAGGAACAACATTTCAAGACGTCTATGAAATCCAAGAGAATGCGACAAGGCAGCTGCTCACTCTCCCAAAAAATGAGTTCCAGGAATGCTTCCAACAATGGAAATGACGTTGGATAAAGTGGCTTCAGATCGCTACTGGTTCGAAGACGATTAAATACCGAATTGATTCGTGTATCTTTTTATAGCCCCATTTTTATAGAGAGGATTAAAGGGAGATAACCACGGGTTCGATGTCGGAATATTATCATTGATAACTCTCTCCTCCAATTTGCGGACCCTAGTTACGATATTCTTAATACTTGATAGAAAGCAAAAATATCACAGTGATAAAATCGGTCAATTATTATTTATAACTATGTATACTGGGCCCGAACTGGTTCGTGCATCTTTTTATAGCACCAGTTCGGATACCGTTTTGATCTGACCTTCTCTATGTGCCGGAGAATTATCTCGGAGGTCCAAGAGGGCTAGAGAAACGTAGCCTATATGTGTGTATAGGACGAGCGATTTGCTAGCGAGGCAAATCGTCCGAGCGTTGGCGCTGGAATGACGAGGCGCATGCATCATTTAGTCAGATCGAGGCTGGCTGCGTGCTCATTATGCAAATTATCTGGCTTGGCAAGAGCGTATAAAAAAGACGAGTGTTAAGAATTCAGTCGGCGTTTGCTACGTCACATCGGGGGTGGTTTCCTGCGGAGCCCTCCCCCCTTGGTTAGGTTAGACAAGCTTTTGTATACCTAGTTAATTTGAGTAAGTGTTGTTCCTGGTCTGTTCCCGGCTGCCTATTTGGTTATGATTTAAGTCGTTTCGGCCCTCTTTTCATCTCGACTGGGTCAGCTTTTATATTTCCCATGTCCGTCTATATTTTCTCCTTTCCCACTCCCTTAGGGAGAGAGCCTCTTGATTTTGTCCCCTGGGCAGAATACATCGGCCCCTCATTTTGAGGGTTGGACGGGCCCTACTAACATCAGTTATGTTTAGTTTCTTTTGTGTTAACATTTTAGTTTCTTATTCGGTTCATCTTCCTCCCCTCTCATTTTATTCACCCATAAATTTTTAAGTACACATATATAATCATTATATTTTTATGGTATGCGACGCGTTTTGCAGGACCCCCTTGAGAGGATGCGGTATTATGGTGCATGGAGGATTGATTGGTGACGGACGAGATTTTGTGATGCGTGGGCAAATTGTAATGAGTGAATGGGTCGTGAATCGGATTAACTAGGTAAGATAGTTAGTGACGACCAGCCTCAATCCCTCCCCATTTCGGCCTTGTGCCATAATTGTTTAATTTTACGCAATAAATATCCAGTCGGCGTTTGCGCTCAATGCGGGTTACGGTGGTCCGTACTGAACAAGAAGACTTTGCGAGTGTATTTGCAGCGTCTGTGCTACCGAACCCCAGGTTTCCTGCTACAGTATAAGCTATGACCTTACGTTACACCTATCTGATGACAGCTCCATTAGAAACCATTTAAACACACACCCAAACTTACCAGACCCCATTAGAAACATACTAGTAGAAAACACAAATATAATAACCGCATCCACCTGTAAAAAAAGATTAAAAATAATGGAAGCTTTAACAATAAAAAAGAAAAAGCCAACTCTTAACAATATTTCTACGAACAAGGCCACAATGTGCTAACCGTATTCGGAAATTAAAAACATCTCTACAACACACTAAAGCATACACATAATGCACACACTCAAATATGCTGAAAAATCGAATCATCCTTGATAATGGCTAAAGGTATAGCCGAAAGCGCTTGGAAATATAAAACATTTGGACAGTTTTTACACACCCTTTATCCAGAAAAGAAAGCTCTTGTTCGAACACAAGAAAAATTAAATAAAAAGCTTAACCGTAGTACCTTGTCTGTAGTTTTTAATGAAACATGCATAAACGAAGGATTGCTGCCTATATATATATATATATATATATATATATATATATATATATATATATATATATATATATATATATATATATATATATATATATATATATATATATATATATATATATTATCAATATAAATTATGGACTGGTTTGGTTTCATCTGGTCTTGTAGTCCAACTATATATTTAGAGAGTCTAAATAAAATCCAATGAAGAATCTGCAATGTTATTGGTCCTGGCCTGGTATCTCGGCGGCTTCACCCCCTTTCCCACCGTCGTATCGTTGCTTCCCTCTATGCTTTCCATAAAAACTTTTATGGCAATTGTTCTGATTAAGTTTCCCCTGTGCTAACTAAACTTTATGAATTTAAGCGTAGTACTAGATTGGCTGTAAGGTTTCACCATTTTTACAGTTGAAATGGCTAAATGTAACCGTAAGTTCTATGCTAGCCGTTTCTTCTCTCTTGCTTCTCACTGATGGAATTCTCTTCTGGATTCTTGCTTCCTTAGTCAAATTTGATCTTCAAAAATTTAAATGCAATCTCAGGCGTTATCTTCTGTTTTTTAATTTTCCTTCCTTTATTTTTCTTCTCTCTTTAATAGTATCTTTTTTTCTCATATTCTTCCTTACGTCTTAGTGGCTTTATTGCCTTGTTTGCGAGGAAATGTTTAAAAAATTAATACTCACACGTTATAACCCTCAAACTATCTTGTACATGTTTATACCAATTTCAACGATATCAAATAGGTTTGGCTTGGTTTGGTTTAGTTTGTTTTACGGCATATCAACACCTCAATGGGTTATTTAATGCCAACAAAATTATTGTTGCTGGTAATATTTTTTTCCTTCATAAATTTGTTTTTAGTAATATTTTTTCTTAAAAAATGTATTGCTGACAAAATATATTTTTAAAGAAGTATTTCTGGTATTAAAATCTATTTTTAAACTTTCATAGTGTTTTGACTCCAGTTTGGGGTGTTAACTATTTGCTCATAGCTGGGACCCTAATAGGTGCTACCACCCCGGGTCAAGATGGACCTGGGAACACCAGCAAGTAAGAGGTGATTACACGCTCCTCAAAAACTCCTGATCAGAGGCCTTGCTGTTGGACGTAGTTTATCGTCTTACCCAGGACGCGGATGTAGTTTATCGTCTTACCCAGGACGCGGATGTAGTTTATCTGATATCAAATAGGCAAAGAGACATCGCAGTAGTTGTAAATCCAATTTCCCTGGCTGAATTCCAAAAAGAAACACGCCAGGCTAAATTTAGCATATTCACTTAAGAGAAAACTGTGAAGCTGATCAGACGGTGATCGCTCATCGTTGGGTCGCCTGGGAGAGATGTTTTGATGTTTTTTGAGACATGGGACATTGGGAATAAACATCACTGAGGAAACTTCTTCGTACAAATAGAGTGTTTGATATATACGGAAACATTGATATCCACATAAAATCTGAGGTAGTGAATTTAAAAAAAGAATAACTAGATCAAGTCTGGTACAAGACAATTGGTTTGGTCTTACGAGACCAACAATAGCCATCCGTAAGTGGTAGCATTTCTCTTTTGAGTCCTTCGCACCATTTCCTTTCTCTCTATCTCCCGCTCTCTCTCTCTCTCTCTCACTCTCTCTCTCTCTCTCTCTCTCTCTCTCTCTCTCTATATATATATATATATATATATATATATATATATATATATATATATATATATATATATATATACTGGAATTAATTCGCATTTTTAAGATTAATTTCTCAGTAGCCTTAAAAAATTGATTAAGAAAAATACCAAAATTTTCTTTAAAAAGTTTTTACTTTTGCAAGTACTTTCAATCTCATCTTACACCATCTTCCGCGGATGAACTTGAAGATCACAACAAAAAATAATCGGCACGATATGTCAAAATTATTTAATCAAATCTCTTTGAATGAAAATATACCGCTTAAATATACAGAATATATATATATCTCTTCTTTTTAATATACACACTTTTCTCTCGTTGGAACCATTATAACCTCTTCATTTCATTTTATATAACTACAACGAAAGAATGCCGCGAACTGAAAAGATATCCATGGAAGAACTACTTGAGTTACTCAAAATTACCAACCAAAAACAGGAACTACTGGAGGAAGAAATACAGAAATTGAACAAAAATGTGGAAGCTATTCTCCTACAGATCACATCACAACAAACCAGGGAACACAACTGCAACACAGAAACACTAATAGAACATGTCAAAACACAGTTTGAATACCTGGAAAATATTAAAAAATCACACATCCAAGATGAAGCGTACAGAATGAAAGTAAAACTATGTAAAACTATGAAAAATAAAGAATAATATTTTTTAATAAAAAAGAAAAAACAAAAACCCACATTACAACCAAAAAAGTTTGCGGTACCTCTCTTCTTTTTAATATATATATATATATATATATATATATATATATATATATATATATATATATAAACTACAATTTTCCATAATTCTCTCATGTACATTCATATCTGCTCATCCCTCAAATGTAAAAATACTTTGCCATATTCTTTCAAATGTAAAAATACTTCAGCAATTCCCTCAAATGTAAAAATACTTTCGCATATTCCCTCAAATGTAAAAATACTTCTGCTTATTCCCGCTCATGTAAAAATACTTTCCATATTCCCTCAAACGTAAAAATTCTTTAGCAGTTCTCTCAAATGTAAAAATACTTTCCATATTCCCTCAAATGTAAAAATTCTTTAGCAGTTCTCTCAAATGTAAAAATACTTTCCATATTCCCTCAAATGTAAAAATTCTTTAGCAGTTCTCTCAAATGTAAAAATACTTTCCATATTCCCTCAAATGTAAAACTTCTTTAGCAGTTCTCTCAAATGTAAAAATACTTTCCATATTCCCTCAAATGTAAAAATTCTTTAGCAGTTCTCTCAAATGTAAAAATACTTTCCATATTCCCTCAAATGTAAAAATTCTTTAGCAGTTCTCTCAAATGTAAAAATACTTTCCATATTCCCTCAAATGTAAAAATTCTTTAGCAGTTCTCTCAAATGTAAAAATACTTTCCATATTCCCTCAAATGTAAAAATTCTTTAGCAGTTCTCTCAAATGTAAAAATACTTTCCATATTCCCTCAAATGAAAAAAAAACATCTTTTAATGTGTAGGATGTATCAGTATAAAAATTATAATTTTAATAAAATTTCCTTCGCATGTTTTCAGATTTGCTGAATAATTTGTCCGACTAATTTATTATCGAGACGACAGGGAAAAAATATTACAAAAACCAAATCCATTTGTTCATTCCAATTAATCCCTATGAATTAAATAATTTAAAACATTACTTATTTTATAACAGTGACATCTCATTTTAATAGATATATTTATCAAAATTACACAAAAATACTTTCGAATACACACTAGAACATTTATTCAATAAAATCGACAGTGGCTTCAACCACGGCCGCCAGACGACTTCGGAATCTTCCGCTACTCTTCTGGACAGTCTCCTTATTTAAGTTGGTGAATGCTGCCATAATCCTTGCCCTGTAGTTCATCTTTGGTGTTACAAGAATTCTTTTTTTCTCTCTTGCTCAACTACGCCCCACACATAATAATCAATGGGATTGAAGTCTGGGGTGTTAGGTGGCCAGATGTAAGTGGTGAATTTCAACTGGTTTGCACCTTTCAGCAACGAAAAAACTTGATAACTGACCGCTGTTCAATCCTGGAGCATGCTTCTTGGTCGGCCATCTTTATATAATCGCCAAAATTCTCAAAGTTTTTTTTAATCTGCAAAAGAAATTAAATCCATGTGAAAAAGAAGTAAAACAAAAAAAATTTTTTAAAAAAGTAATTTTCTATCTGTATTGGAAGACCTTATACCGAAAAAGTCACCTTATTTATTGAATGACCCTCGAATATATATATATATATATATATATATATATATATATATATGATCATGTTGTGAAAATGGATGAGCATAGGCTTCCAAAAAGGTGCTCTATGGACAATTACCAAACTCCTAATGTTCAGTTGGACGTCCACTCTTACGCTACCATGACAAAATTAAAAGACAACTTGAAACGTTTCAACTTTGATTCGAAAACCAAGGAAGCCCAAGCATCAAACCGAAAGTAGTGGCATAAGACATGTTTCATTAATTTAAAGGGTTTTGACGAGAGTAGACTGAAACACCGCCATCAGCTTCATCAAGCTCTGAAGCAGAGATGCCATCAAAAACCTGCTTTCATCTCTCAGCACGGCTTTGTCGCCCGCAGCAAGGCTGGGCTAGTATCGCAATAGCATGCATAAGTGTAAAACGAAAGCGACCAAGAGTCACTACTGACCCTCATTTATAGTTCAAGATAAATGAGTCCACTATATATATATATATATATATATATATATATATATATATAGATATATAGATATATATATATATATTTATATACATATAGATATATATATGCATGTATATATAAATATATGGATGAATATATATATATATATAGCCAGATATATATAGATATATAGATAGATATATGCATACATACATATATATATATGCAAACATACATATATATATATATATGCATACATACATACATATATATATGCAGATATATATAGATATATATATATGCATACATATATATATATGCATACATATATATATATGCATACATACATATATATATGCATACATACATATATATATGCATATATATATATATATATATATTCATACGTACATATATATATATGCATACAAACATACATATGTATATATATGCATACACACATATATATACATATATATATGCATACATACATATATACATATATCCGATGCGATGAGAACGAAAGTAATATATAAATTCCAACGTTCGCAGCGTTAATTAAAAAAGAGCTCGATACAGATAGTAGAGCGATAATTATTTATTTATTATAATTTTATCATATAGACAAAGTCTACTTGCTTTATATTAGAATTAATTTTAACCTTGAGGTGTAAAGATTTAAACATTCTATGTATCCATTTCCTCAACTTGTCAACTTTGCTACTGGTGGAATTATTCACTACCATCAAACCATCGTCTCTATAAATCCCTATATTATTAAGACTAATTTCATTGTGAACTGTGAGATTGTATAGAATTAACAGTCCTACCAAGTCCGATGATTCAGCAGAATCCAGGGATCCCATGGATACATCAAAGTTTTCACCAGATTTTTTATCCATTGTTCGTTGTTGTGTATCATAATTGATTTCCTGCAATTTAGGATGATATCAATTTCATTTTTAGAAATATCGGAGTAAAACTCTGCAAACTCCAAGGCTGTTTCAAAAAGGTCTTTAGATATCGATGGATAGAAGTCCACGATGTCAAATTGGATGATGGTACTGCTGTTTTTGTTATTGAGGTTTTAAAACCAATCAATCACTTCTGCAGTGCCGACCCACTGGATTAGGCCGAGCTGATCCTTTATCTGTTTATTCACACGTTCCAGGATTGTTTTGCTAATTCTCCCGATCTCAGACATGGTTGGGTTGATAATTTTTGTTTTTTTTACCTACTCAAATGTAATATTATCCCCTATCTCTATCTTCCCTCCCTTACCTCTCACTCTTAGGACGCTTGTGAGATGATGTGCCTAAACTCTTGACCGATGTTTATCAGCGAAAAAATTTCCACAGACCAATCAACATTAAACACCCGGTCCATCCATCACCAAACTGCTATCAACAACCACTATTGTTTCACTCAGATACTTATATATATTTTTTGTATGTATATTTTTCTTCACAAACAAATGGAAAAAAGGAAGTGACGTTTCACATCCGGCTTGCCTACAAGAAGGATTGTTCATAACCATTTTCGACCCTCACCCGTCGATGTGCAGTTGAAATGCACTGAAACCAAGGTGCATCTTTGTAGTGAGTAAAATGGTTTTGTCTATATGATAAAATTATAATATATATATATATATATATATATATACCCGCTGGGTTAGTATCGCACTTAAGAAAAAACAAATGAAATATTTTCTTACCTGATTTTCTCCATAATGCATAAGTATAAAACGAAGCACACGATCCACTACTAAGCATCATTTATGGTTCACGATAGAAAAGTCCACTGCATATATATATATATATATATATATATATATATATATATATATATATATATATATATATATATATATATATATATATGTGTGTATATATATATATATATATATTGTTGTGGTTCCGGGATGAAATCCGGTATCAAATAATAACAAACGCCAAGAATGAATATAGGAAATAAATGTATTAACGTAATAATACAAACTAGTAATACAGGTTATTAGTTTCAGGAATGCGGGTTTGTAGAAAAATATATAGATAGTCTTTGATATCGACGTATTGCTGGTTGACTTCTTACTGAGTCTAAATGCTCGTGACTGTGCTTCTTGCCACTACGTCATTCTACCGACCGACTCAACGTTCTATTACTACTCTGACTTGACTCAACGTACTGCCGACTGTTCGGGTATTCACTGGTAGTAGTATATGTATACCTTGGGTGAGTCCATTTGTGTAAAAAGGGGAGACCCTCAATATATATATATATATATATATACGCGCACGCACACACACACACACACACACACACACACACACACACACACACACACACATATATATATATATATATATATATACCCGCTGTAACAGCAAAATTGTCTAAATCGTGTAACAGCACGATTGACCATCCCTCAAAATGTTAAATTTAAGAAAAAAAAACTAAACTTTTTTTCAAGGTTTTCAGAGAAGACGTTTAGCCATCTTGACACCATTTGTCGTAAGAATTACTGACAAACCCCTTAAGTTATTCAGCTAAAAAGGGAACAGTTTAATTTTGTCTTGTGTCAGCCCCACTGTCTTCCCAAATGGGCAATGTTGAGAGGAAAATATCATTCAGGCCTTCAGTAATGGTACCAACGTTTATACTCTGGCTTCCATCTTCAAAGTCCATCCAAGAGAACGTTGAATAAGTTTTTAAAAAGTGGGAACAGGAGAGAAGAAACCTGGGTAAGGAGGTCACAACAGGAAAAGGCATCATCATTTAATGAGATCAATTAGAAAAGGTCTAACTCAATTCATAAACCGTTTGGCACATGAAAGACGATTTAAAGCTATGACGGTCCAAAGAGCAATGTAAAAAGACTTGAAAATTAAATCGTACGTGAAGCGTGTGAGGCACCTTGTTACTTCAGGACAGAAAATTAGAAGGTTAGAGAGGGCGAAGATCATCTTGAAGAAGTTGGAAAATGATCCTGGAATAATATATATATATATATATATATATATATATATATATATATATATATATATATTTGAACTTTATTTTAATCCTTCATGAGCTTTATACATTTACATTTTCCCACCTTAACGAGATTGACCACAATTTTGACAAAAAAGATGCTACTCAGATCAAAGGAGGAAATAATTTAACTACGACGAAAATGTTTAAAGCGTGCCTTGACCACAAGGTCATCTACACCGTCCTGGATAAGACGATAAACTACGTCCAGCAGCAAGGCCTCTGGTCAGGATGTTTTGAGGAACGTGGAACCACCTCTTAATTGCTGGTGTTCCCAGATCCACCCTGACGCGGGGTGGAAGCACCTGTTAGGGTCCCAGCTATGGGCAAATGGTTAACCTTGCAACTGAGGTAAAGAGCATTATAAAACTGTAAAAATAGGTTTTAAAACCAGAAATACTTTATAAAAAATTATTACAAGAAATAAGTTTTTGAAGAAAAAAAAACTATTACCAGCAATATATTTTTGAAAAAAAAAATATTACCAGCAATATAATCTTTGAAAAAAATATTAACTACAATACGTTTTTTTTAAATATTACCAGAAATACATGTTTTAAAATAATATTACCAGCTATACTTTTTGAGGAAAAAATATTACCAGAAATAGATTTTTGACAAAACAAAATATTACCAGGAAAAAAAAAGTTGTCCTCATGACCCATTCAGGTTGATATGCCGTAAAACACAACAAACCCAAACCCAAGTTCATCTACAGTAAATATGCGCCCTGGCTTTTAGAAAATTTCTCAATTGCTGGAAGATCTTCTGATATTACAGTGTGGAATACTTATTAACAAGTGATGGAAAGAAAAAGAAAAAGTTTCTAAATGAATTCGTCTAGATAAAACGATTATAAAAAATTATAAAATCTCCAGCACTCCTCGTTCGTACGCATGTGTAGTCGTGCCAACATAACAAATTTAGTCTAATGAAGTCCTTAAAAGTACTTGCTGCTCTTAAAAATACACCAGCTCCATCTGACAACGATTTTATACATAAGGATTGCATCATTCATTGGATTGTTAGTAGTTTAATGTTTATATTAAGTCAATTAGCGAAGAGATTTTGACATTAATTACATTAATATTGCTAATTGATTCAATGTATGATTATCTCCTATAATATATATATATATATATATATATATATATATATATATAATATCTGGATAAAATAAATGAAACAAAATTGGGTGTTTTTTTTATGAAAATATTTATTTCTGTGTTTTTGTATATATTTATTTATTTAATATTTCAGACCACCTAGGTCTTTCCTCAGAAATCAAATGAGAAACTGTGTTTGTGTGTTTGTTTACAGCGTTTGTTTACAGCGTTTGTCGTGACGCGTGCATGTCACTTGATGTGCAATGCGACTTTGTTTGAATTTTTGGCGGAAGACTGATGATAGTGTCTTAAATGTTGTTTAAAAGTTTTTTTGACCATAACTCAAGAAATATTTTAAGAAATATTTTTAACTGTTGAAATATTTATGTAGATTTAAAATATCCACGTGTTTGTTTACCTCTAGTTTATATGTGTCTAATTTTAGAATTCAGTATTTTTCATTTTTCTTCTTCGTATGTGTGTTGTACTTAAATTACTGTGTTTATGTGTTTGTTTTTAGACTCGGACGACACGTGGTGTGGAACGCGATTGTGTTTGATTCTTTAACGGACAACTGGTGTTTTGGTTATTGTTTAAAAAGGATTTTTACCATATCTAAAGAAATATTTTAACTATTGAAATATTTATATCTCATTATGCTATATATATATATATATATATATATATATATATATATATATATATATATATATATATATATAAAGACATTTATATTATGTTTAACGTTCTTTTTATAGATACAAGTATTTAAGCAAATGCTCTGTTTTATAATAAACAGTATTAAATACTTAAATACTTGTATCTATAAAAAGAACGTTAAACATAATATAAACGTCTTTAAATAAATTGTCGGACTATGTCCAATTCTAAAATATATATATATATATATATATATATATATATATATATATATATATATATATATATATATATATATATAAAGAGTACTTTAAATTATAAATTATACTACCTACTGCGTGAAAATCTTCTGTCTAGTCAGTCATGATTCGAAAGACATGATCGCCAAATCCTGTATCACGGATGGCACTTATCTGAAGACTAAGCAAGAAGATAGACTCAGGTGATTTTTCTGGGGAATTCATGACAATTTACAGAAACATGATCCCCTGAAACTCTTTACCAATAACTCTTTTTATCGTTGACTCACCCAAATGTGTCAGCGTAAATTTACCTGAAGGACAAAGTCGTTTTGTTTCTGAATAAAACCCATCCTAGTCCCTCAAGACAACGATGAATAAATATCCGGGACGTCGACGACCGCTTCTGAACGGTTGTTTGGACAACCTGCTTTGGATACCTGTGGTTTCTGCTGCACTACGACAGATCGATCGTTAGTTTACTTCTTTTTTTTTTTAAATTCAGTTCCTTCATTTCGTCAATCTGCTTCTGATCTCGCCAGTCACGCCCGGCTGATTCAGAACAATCGATAGCTCCAGCAATCAAAGGCCATATCGATTAGAAACCACTTTCTCACCTGAGTGCATAAGAGATAAAAGCACAGTGAGAAAGCATCGGCTTTTTTTTCCGACCGTATCGATTTGGTAAGAATGGCTGAACAATGCAGAACAAACTAGAAATGACGAAACGGGATTTACAGATGCATTTAGCACGTGACCTAACCCCACTGACCAATCAGCGATTTAGTTTTCAATTGTCACTGTTGAATATTTACCACCAATTGCGAAGGATGGCTCTCGATGGAGTCATTACTAGTTCCCGCTTAAGTATTATTGTTGATTACTAAAATCACTTTGTATGTAAAATGTAATTGATTATCTTACTTATAACTTTTTATTCTTCATGAATTTTTTCAATTTTTCTTTTGTTTCCTCTGTTATTTTCCTCTTTTCATTTTCTTCTTAATTTTCCTTCTTTTGCTTTTATTTTCCACTTTGCTTTTTTTCTTTATTTTCCCTCCTTCTTTTGATTCCCTTAATTTCCTTCCGTCTTTTCCTCTTTTATTTTCCTCCCTTCTTTTGCTTTTATTTTCCCTTTTCTTTTCTGCTATTATTTTCTTACCTTCTTTTGCTTTCTTTAATTTCTTTCATTCTTTTTCTCCGTTTATTTTCATTCCTTCTTTTGCTTTTATTTTCCTTTTTTCTTCTTCTTCTTTATTTTCCCACCTCCTTTTGATTCCTTTAATTTCCTTCCTTGTTTTTTCTCTTTTAATTTCCTCCCTTCTTTTACTTTTCTTTTCCTCTTTTCTTCTTTTATTTTCCTTCCTTCTTTTGGTTTTATTGTCCTCTTTTCTTCTTCTTCTTTATTTTTCTTCCGTCTTTTGCTTTTATTTTCCTCTTTTCTTCTTCTTCTTCCTCTTCTTCATTTTCCTTCCTTGCTTTGCTTACTTTAGTTTCCGGCCTTCTTTTTCCTTTTTTATTTTCCACCTTTCTTTTGCTTTTATTTTCCTCCTTTTTTCTTCTTTTATTTCCCTTCCTTCTTTTGGTTTTATTTTCCTTCTTTTATTTTCCTCCCTTCTTTTCCTATTATTTTCTTTTCTTCTTCTTCTTCTTCTTCTTCTTCTTCTTCTTCTTCTTCTTCTTCTTCTTCTTCTTCTTCTTCTTTATTTTCCTTCCTCGTTTTGCTTACTTTAGTTTCCTGCCTTCTTTTTCCTTTTTTATTTTCCACACTTCTTTTGCTTTTATTTTCCTCCTTTTTCTTCTTTTATTTTCCTTCCTTTTATGCTTATTCTTTTATTTTATTTCCTTCTACTTTTATTTTCTTACCGTCTTATTCTTCTTCCTTTCTTTTATTTCCTTCTTTTGCTTCTTCTTTTATTTCCCTACCTTGTTTTTTTTTTTACTTTTATTTCATTTTTTCTTTTTGTTTCCCTTCGTGAATATGGAGGTATACTGGTTTCCTCAAATAAACATGATCTACTCTATATTTAAATTGCACGATTATATATATATATATATATATATATATATATATATATATATATATATATATATATATATATATATATGAAGAAATATAGTCTTAAAGTGTGCTATATTTATGGGATAAATCAATATCAGAGATAGAGTGTGTGTAAATATAAAAGTGAACATAGAAGTCAACACTTAGAGGCGACAGTCTGTTTCAATGTAGATGCAATCGTCGTGTCCTGACGATTTCATCTAGCATGAAAAAGACTGTCGCCTCTAACTGTTGACTTCTATGTTCACTTTTATATATATATATATATATATATATATATATATATATATATATATATATATATTGATATATATATATATATATATTTATTGATATGTATATATATATATATATATATATATATATATATATATATATATATGCACTATTCGAACTGTTGTCTTCATCTTTATTGTCATATCCATAACATTTCGGTTGTTGTATGCTCCGAATATACTCATCTTCAGGCGATATACGTTGGAATTTCGTTTCGATCCCAAACATTTATTTTGTCCATGGGGATAGAATTTTGTAAATAGTTACAAGATCTCATCTCAGAAATATAGACTGTGAATATGGCAATAAGTATGAGGACAACAGTCCAAACAATGTAAATAGTGTAAATAGTTATATATAATAGAAAAGGCTCAAACACTAATATTCCATGGTTATAATTTATTACATTGGAATCGTAATCACAATCCAAATTCAAAATCTACGAACTTCCAGGTCTGATGAGCTGAATCGTGATTACGATTCAATGTAATAAATTATAACCATGGAATATTAGTGTTTGAACCTTTTATACTATATTCTTACTCTGTCCTGGACATTGAGTTATACCTTGATTCTATCCTCTTGCCAATTTATATATATATATATATATATATATATATATATATATATATATATATATATATATATATATATGTATGTATGTATGTGTGTGTGTGTGTGTGTGTGTTTTTTTAAACGTTCAAACACTAATATTCTATGGTTTTAATTTATTACATTGGAATTATAATCACTCAATTATAATCCAAATCATCAGACTTACAATTTCAAAAATGAATTTGTAGGTCTGATGAATTGGATCGTGATTACGATTCCAATATAATAAATTCTAACCACAGAATAGTAGTGTTTGAGCCTTTTATATATTCTTACTCTGTCCTGGACATTGAGTTCTACCTGGATTCTATCCTCTTCGGAATTCATATATATATATATATATATATATATATATAAGTGATTCATCGAGTCTGAAACCTCTACAGAATGCAGAAAGCACTGGACGGCCGTTTCGTCCTATATTTGGGACTCATCAGTTTCAATTCTCGGTAGTGGATGTGCACGGCCGTCCAGTGCTTTCTGTATTCTGTAGAGGGTCCAAAACTCGATGAATCACTTAAATATAATTATCAAATTCTCCTAATAATTTCAAATATATATATATATATATATATATATATATATATATATATATATTGACCTCTATTATTATCATTCTCTCTCTCTCTCTCTCTCTCTATATATATATATATATATATATATATATATATTATAAATGTTTCTGTATTGACGGAAGGAAAGAGTGCTTACTATCAGGGATAATGTGTATATAGATATAAATCAATTTCATTCATCTTTTAAGTGATCACCAGACTATCAAACTGCTAATCATCGTGCAGTGTTGCTTTTACTATCTATATTATATAAACCCCTCTCTCTCTCTCTCTTTATATATATATATATATAAATATATATATATATATATATATATATATATATATATATATATATATATATATATATATATATACAGAGAGAGAGAGAGAGAGATTGAGGTAATGGATAGCGGCTCGGATTGAGGAATCGGAGAGCCGATTTCGATTTCCATGTATGAGTCTTCTTCTTCTCCCTCCTCAGTTATAGGTAAATAGACTGGGTACCATAGCCTTGGATGGCAACTGGTCTAGGAGAAGGACAACTCTGAATTCAAAACCTACGCAGGGTCGTTTGGGGACATTGTGGTACGTAGTGCAACAAGCCTCTCTATTCGGCCCTTCAGAACGTGTTTTTTGGTTATGTACAAAGCCTTCAACACTATAATCACATCAAATGTTCCGATGTCTGGACTGTCGGTTCCTAGGAACTGAGCCGCTTGACCTTCATACGTTGAATAAAGCGGGAAAAGCCAACATATATATATATATATATATATATATATACAGGGTGACCCCAAAAAACGGGAATTTTTGAAGTGCGTATTGCCAGACATGAGCTACTGGCAACACTGCGAGACAGTGACCTGGAGCAAGTAAACATTTCGCCATTTTAGTAACGAGAATGAAATTCACAGTATCCCAGCTGAGATGTTGCAGCAGTCAATGAGGAATCTCAACAGCAGATTTCAAGAATGCATTGGTACAAGGGGACGCCATCTATAGGACGTAATTGAAAAAAAAATGAAAATTCCATTATTGTTTCTTAAATGGCATGTTCTAAGGTTTCAATTACTGTGAATTAAATATTTTTCTTCCATCACTCTTGGTTTTATTGGATTGTTAAAAAAAGTTCCCGTTTTTTTTGGTCACCCTGTATATATATATATATATATATATATATATATATATATATATATAAATAAAAAACCGGATGTAGTAATAAGACACCATTATATAGAAGAGGAGTGTGAAAAGCCCTGTTTTCATTGGCTGACGCTGACTGACATGTGTCAATAAGAACGGTCGAAGTCCAGCCTTACTAGTGAATTTCTGTTTTTTTGCAATGTCGCGGTGCGTAGCACGACGCTTTCACCTAGAATCAGGTCGGGGTTGCTGTTGGAGCCGATATGATGCGAAACCCGAAATCGGCGATGAGAACAGTGCATCACTGAAGACCACCCTTGATGCATCTAAAATGTATGACTTAATTATATATATATATATATATATATATATTTTAGAATTGGACATTGCCCGACAATTTATTTAAAGACATTTATATTATGTTTAACGTTCTTTTTATAGATACAAGTATTTAAGCAAATGCTCTGTTTTATAATAAACAGTATTAAATAACATTTACCGGCCTGAATGTCCGAGAAATTTTCATAGAAAATTTTCGCTCTCCGACAGGAATCGAACCTGTATCCTATACGGAACCATCATTTCGCGTGATGTGCCTTAACCTTTCGGCCACAGAGCGGCGTCTGGTTAGCAAGGTCGATTTTACTATCTTTAAACCAGACGCCGCTCTGTGGCCGAAAGGTTAAGGCACATCACGCGAAATGATGGTTCTGTATAGGATACAGGTTCGATTCCTGTCGGAGAGCGAAAATTTTCTATGAAAATTTCTCGGACATTCAGGCCGGTAAATGTTATTTAATACTGTTTATTATAAAACAGAGCATTTGCTTAAATACTTGTATCTATAAAAAGAACGTTAAACATAATATAAATGTCTTTAAATATATATATATATATATATATATATATATAGATACGATTTATTTAAGTAAATACTCTGTTTTAAATAAAAGAGTATTAATTACATTTAGCAGCGTGAATGTTCGTAGAAAATATGCATTCTTCGACAGGAATCAAATCTGTATTCGTATACGGAAACCGTCATTCGATCCATATACCATTTAACCACAGAGAAGCGTCCAGTTGAAAGAGTTCAAATTAGTGTTTATAAACACATAATCTTCAATTACATTTTCATCACAATTAATATAAAAAGAAAATAAGAATAATTTAAGCTTTATAATCATTTTCTGGGTATGAATTGAGACCCCATTATAAGTTTAATGTTCATGCTTAGAAAAATATCTTGGAGGGTTGAGTTAAAGGGAGATAACTGTACAATGTGAAACAGGTACGGTTCGTGGAACTAGATCAATCTACCATGGTGAACGAAATAAAGGGTTCAGTTCGAAATTCTAATCATCTGAAGAAGACCGGAGCGTTGTAAATCTGCCAATAAAGATGAGGACAACGTTATAAAGAAAACCTGTTGAAATAATTTATAAGTAAATGACGGTCGACGCTCTCCGCGTTATAATCTTATTTTGTTTATTCAGATTTAGTATTGCTATGTATTGTTGTCCAGTTAGTATTATTTATATCTTATATAGATGTGCACCATTTTTAATTTTATCTAAACGTTCCTTTGAGAAGCTTCCTGAAGCTGTTTTTTTAATGTTTTTCTGTTGAAATAAACTACTCTCTTCCTTCGCCTCCTCTTAGATTCCTTTGAAAAACTGAACAAAACACGGTCAACATGTTGTGTCCATGTTCATAATTGATATTACATATATACATACAACAATGCACTCCCAGTTAACAGTAAATATAATTCATCCTTGACAATGGCGAAATGTATAGCCGAAAGCGCTTGGAAAAATAAAACATTTCGATAGTTTTTGTATAATTTATCTACGGAAAAGAAAATAATTATAAGATCATATAAGATATCATATAAAAAAAACTTAATCAAAGCAACTTGTCTGTCATAATTAACGAAGCTACTCTTTGCAACTACTCGGCCTCATATTGACTGCTGACCTGAGATGGAACAAATACATTGAGTCAATTGCTTCGTCCACCGCAAGGAAAGTTGGCTCCCTGGGCCGCGCCAGGGAATTTTTCTCACCGGAGTCGATCCTTCAAATCTACAAATCAACTATTCGCCCTTGCATGGAGTATTGCTGCCATCTATGGTCCCGTACCCCTTATGTTTGTCTCAAGGTTCTTGATAAGATCCAGAGACGGATATACAATGTAATTGGCCCTGATCTGGCATCTCGTCTGCAGTCGCTCTCACACAAACGTGCCGTCACCTTCTTCTGTCTTTTTTACACACACTTTCATGGTAACTGCTCCTCGGAGCTGCTTTCGCTGGTTTCATGAATTTAAACATTCTACTAGGCTGACATCTCGCTCGTAGATTAAGGTGTAATTAAAATGCGTCAGGCAGATTCAAGTATAATTCAACAATGTCAGGTGGATTCAGGTGTAGTTAAAATGTGTCAGGTAGGTCCAAGTAAAATTAAATGTGTCAGATAGATTCAGGTATAATTAAACCGAGTCAAGTAGATTCAAGTACTATTAAAATGTATCAGTCAGATTCAGGTATAATTAAAATGCGTCTGGTAGATTAAGGTGTAATTAAAATGTGTCGAGCAGATTCAAGTATAATTAAACAGTATCAGGTAGTTTCAGGTTTAATTAAAATGTGTCAGGTAGGTTCAATTATAAATGAAATGTGTGAGGTAGATTCGTAGATTCAAGTATTATTAAAATGTATCACTTAGATTCAGGTATAATTAAACTGTGTCAGGTAGATTCAGGTATGAATAAAGTAAGTCAGTTAGATTCAGGCATAATTAAAATAAATCTTGTAGATGCAGTTATAATTAATATGTGTCAGATAGAGCCAGGTGTAATTAAAATGTGTCAGGTAGGTTCAATTATAAATTAAATGTGTCAGGTAGATTCGTAGATTCAAGAACTATTCAAATGTATCAGTTAGATTCAGATATAATTAAAATGCTTCTGGTAGATTCAGGTATAATTAAAATGTGTCAGGTAGATTCAGGTATAATTAAAATGTGTCAGGTAGATTAAGGTATAATTAAACAGTGTCAGGTAGATTCAGGTATAATTAAAATGTGTCAGGTAGATTAAGGTGTAATTAAACTGTGTCAGGTAGATTCAGGTGTAATTAAAATGTGTCAGGTAGATTAAGGTGTAATTAAAATGTGTCAGGTAGATTCAGGTATAATTAAAATGTGGCAGGTAGATTAAGGTGTAATTAAACTGTGTCAGGTAGATTCAGGTATAATTAAAATGTGTCAGGTAGATTAAGGTGTAATTAAACTGTGTCAGGTAGATTCAGGTATAATTAAAATGTGTCAGGTAGATTAAGGTGTAATTAAACTGTGTCAGGTAGATTCAGGTATAATTAAAATGTGTCAGGTAGATTAAGGTGTAATTAAACTGTGTCAGGTAGATTCAGGTATAATTAAAATGTGTCAGGTAGATTCAGATATAATTAAAATGTGTCAGGTAGATTCAGGTATAATTAAACTGTGTCAGGTAGATTCAGGTGTAATTAAAATGTGTCAGGTAGATTCTGGCGAGAAAAATGATAATAAACGTGTTAATAAATTAACGTGATAATATGACGTGTTAATGCTAAGAAATGTTGAGTTAACGTAGTGAACGTGTTTCGATATTTCCCTATTTGAATTTAATTTAGTTACCTTATAAAAATCGTGTATTAAAAATGGTGGGGGCCATTCGTGTCGCGTCGCTGTTATTAGTTTGGGAAGTGGGGTTATCGTGTCTCGTTTCAATTAAATTACATCTATCTCTGCTCCCTTATTCTTGGTTAGCAATAAAATTATCAAAAAATTAACTATGAATTAAAAACTGATTGAACGTCGCAACTCCAGCCAGGTAATAAACCTACTTAATGCAGAAACCACAGCAACAACGGCTAGCACGGTGACACTTAGGCTCTATACTAAAGAGAGGTGCCTACAGGTTCTACATAAAACATATGTACTTATCTCTTTATACTCCGTGCACGTTCCTAGAACACCCCTCGTAGATGCGAACAGACCGAGATACATAGGTACGTGATTTTTAAGATGTGCATGCAGGGTAGGTGTTTTGGGAACGGAAAGTAGTATTGGCGTGCCGATTTCGAATCAAATCCGAAGACGTTGCAATCACTTTTACATAAATACTCTAGAAAAGATATATTTTTTAAATCGTTTCATCTGAACCAAGGTTATTATCTCACTAAGATGCAAGGGGCTACTGGGAGTGAAAGAGATTTGGAATATTTTAGAAGGAACCGGTATCCCAATCCTAAACAAGTATCAAAGATTAATTCTCTACTTTTGTTCAAAAGACTGGAGAGGAGTGTGAACCGGCTGATAGACGAACCTATCTACTCTATTGAGAAGAAAAAATAAATAGTATATAAAATGTCAGATTTTAAGCGGTGACTTTAAAATTATAAAGTTGAAGTAGACTTTAGAAGAATCGGAAGTCCAATCCTAAACAAGTATCAAAGAGTAAAGTAAATCTTTGTAAAATCTTTGTAACTTAATGCGCTTAATTCTTCATATTTACCTGAAAACTGTTTAACTCAGTGTTTGAAATCAATTAAATATATTGAATATCGGTTGATTCGATTTTTCATTGTTTTCTTCCTTATGAATCACACTAAAGAAAGAAAAAATGGAAAGAAAGAAAAACTCGTGAGTAAAATACGCAGAAAAGAAATGTATTCAAACGCAACGAAAAAAGGAAACAAACAAGGAAACAAACAAATAAAAAACGAAACAAAAATGAAAATCCAAAGAAAAAAAAGTAAAAAGAATGTATGAATGAAATAGAGAGAGGGTGAAAGACAATGAAAAAACGAAGAAAAGAAAGAGACAAGAAACATTGAATCAACTGCGATAAAAACAGAACAACCGCCAGACATCTGCGAACAGATACACAATGTCAGATTTTACAAGGCCAGGCAGATTTTTATTTTTCAAAGTTTCACAATAAAATTGAAAATAATAAGAAAGACACACAGACTAAACAGAGATAAAAAAAAAGGCATGTGTGAATAGACTAAGGTAAACTGTCAAGAGGAACAATGGGTGTAGGAGATTTCATTTTTATTACTGAATAGAAGATTAAAAAAGAAAGAAAGAAAGAAAGAAAGACTAAAGCGAGATACAAAATGACATAGATGAATAAATTAAGGTACACTGTCAAGTTGGACAATGGCTGTCGGAGATTTCATTTTTATTAATGAATAGGAGATTAAAAAATAAATTAATTAATAAATAAATAAATGAATAAAGAAAGAAAGAAAGAAAGAAAGAAAGAAAGAAATTAACAAAGAAAAAGAACGAAAGAAAGAAAAAAGAACGAAGAGCAAAGAGAAATAAAAAAGAAAGAAAAAGAACGAAATAAAGAAAGAAAAAACAAAATAAATAAAGGAAAAAGAAAGAAATAGAAAAAAGAGCGTAGGACAGAAAGAAAGAAAGAAAGAGAGAAAGAAAGAAAGAAAGAAAGAGAGAAAGAGAGAAAGAAAGAAAGAGAGAAATAAAAAAGAAAAAAGAAAGAAAAAAGGACGAAATAAAGAAAGAAAAAATAAAATAAATAAAGGAAAAAAAGAAATAGAAAGAAAGAAAGAAAGAAAGAAATAAAGAAAGAAAGAACGACTGACAAAAATGAGATATAAAATGACATAGATGAATCGATGAAGATACACTGGGCAATGGGTGCAGGAGATTTCAATTTTATTAATGAATAAGAGATTATGTGCGGAAGAAACAAACAAACCAAGTAAAAAAAGTAAAAGAAAAAACAGAAAGCAAAGAAAGAAAGAAAGAAAGAAAGAAAGAAAGAAAGAAAGAAAGAAAGAATGTGAATAGGAAAAATAACCGAAAAAAGCAAAACATAGAAACGAACGAAGAAAGAAAAAAACGTTACATAAAAAATAAAGAAAAGTAAACCTCGTCGAAGCCTAATGGGCGTGAGTGAGCTTTGGTCCGTGTGCCTGCGCGCATTCACTAATGAAACAGCTTTTATTTGACGCATAAATGAAGAGAGGTTCACGGCAATTTCATTGTCCAGTATTCGCACCAACTCGCCTCTGTTTTGAGGATGCTCGGACGTCCTTCCACGCCGAAGTGAATTCATTTATAACTGCCCGATCCAATGCGCAACGATGCTTCCAATAAGTAGCATATTTCTGTTTATACTTCCCCCGGTCGGCATCGAGAAGTACGTTTATCGACTTATTACTACATTCCACGGCCATTTCTGTGCATGTCTTGTAGGAAACGCAGAAGTTGGCGACAGAAAGCACTAAGAAAGGCCTAACCGTCAATTTGAAGAAGACAGGATGCCGACTGTCAGCAAAAGGGACAATCCAGCATGTAAATCACAAATTGAACACAGGATGGAAATTGCAACAATGAAATGCGAATGTTCACTGGGATAGCGAAAGATACCTTCCTAAAGCTAAGCAGAGTATTGAGAAACAGAAAAACTTCGTTATAAACAAAGAAAAGAGTACTGAACTGCTGCGTAATATCAATCTTCCTACATGGCTGTGGATGCTGGACAATTACCTTGCCTATAAAGAGAAGATTGGAGGCGACAGAAATGTGGTCCTACAGAAGGATGCTGAGAATACCATGGACCTAAAATGTGAGCAACGATGAAGTTTTAGAGAAAATGGAAACAAAAAGGACACTTAAACGTGACATCAGAAAACGACAGTTGAAATTTCTAGGGCACAAAATGTGGAAAGAGGGCTTAGAAAATTTGATACTCACAGGACAGACGATTTGGATCGAGCAGATATCAATGAATGCAGACGGAGGAGGAGGAGGAGGAGGAGGAGAAGAAGAAGAAGAAGAAGAAGAAGGAGGAGGAGGAGGTGGGGGAGGGGAGGGGAACAAGAAGGAGGAGGAGGAGGAAGGAAGAAGAAGAAGAAGAAGAAGAAGAAGAAGAAGAAGAAGAAGAAGAAGAAGAAGAGGAGGAAGGACAACAACAAGAAGAAGAAGAAGAAGAAGAAGAAGGAGGAGGAGGAGGAGAAGAAGAAGAAGGAGGAGAAGAAGAAGAAGGAGGAGAAGAAGAAGAAGGAGGAGAAGAAGAAGAAGAAGAAGAAGAAGAAGAAGAAGAAGAAGGATGAGAAGAACATTTCTATATATGTATGTCAAATACACTTTTCTGTGTCACAACATCTTTATTTGCCGTGTCCCTTCAGGTCGTTAGTGATGATTGTTCTCCACTGTTTGCTACTATAGTTTCTGTGGTAAGTAGGGTTTTTTAGTGGGTGCAATTGCTAGCTCTTCACCGAATTGGTTTTGAATTCAGAATTTTCCTTCTCCAAGTAAGTTGCCATCCAAAACTAGCGTCCAGTTTACCCAGCTATTAACTCTTAGCAGGAGGAAGGGCTGGATTCATATATGAAAATAAAAACTGCGGGTAGAATGGTACACCTATCGTCCTGTTCACACTCCTCCTCGCTATTTTGAACAGAGGTAGAGATGTATTTCCTGTTTAGGTTTGGGTTTCCGGATCCTTCTAAAGTCTACTTCAAATTTATAATTCTAACGTCTCCACCTAAACTGACATCTTATTTACTATTTATTTTTTCTCCTCAATAGGAGTAGCTAGGTTCGTCTATCACCCGGTTCACACTCCTCGCCAGTCTTTTGAACAAGAGTAGAGATTTACTCCTTGAGACTTGTTTAGGATTGGACTTCCAGTTCCTTCTAAAGTCTACTTCAACTTTATAATTCTAAAGTCACCGCCTAAATTTTGACATTTTATATACTATTTATTTTTTCTTCTCAATAGGAGTAGATAGGTTCGTCTATCGCCCGGTTCAAACTCTTCTCCAGTCTTTTGAACAAGAGTAGAGAATTAATTTTTGATACTTGTTTAAGAGTGGGTTTCCTGTTCCTTCTAAAATATTTCCAATCTCTTTCACTCCCAGTAGCCCCTTGCATCTTAGTGAGATAATAATCTTGGTTCAGATGAAATGATTTTAAAATTATATCTTTTCTAGAGTATTTATGTAAAAGTGATTGCAACATCTTCGGATAGGATTCGAAATCGGCACGCCAATACTACTTTCCGTTCCCAAAACACCTACCCTGCATGCACATCTTAAAAATCACGTACCTATGTATCTCGGTCTGTTCGCATCTACGAGGGGTGTTCTAGGAACGTGCACGGAGTATAAAGAGATAAGTACATATGTTTTATGTAGAACCTGTAGGCACCTCTCTTTAGTATAGAGCCTAAGTGTCACCGTGCTAGCCGTTGTTGCTATGGTTTCTGCATTAAGTAGGTTTTTTACCTGGCTGGAGTTGCGACGTGCAATCAGTTTTTAATTCATAGTTATTTTTTTGATAATTTTATTGCTAACCAAGAATAAGGAGGCAGAGATAGATGTAATTTAATTGAAACGAGACACGATAACCCCACTTCCCAAACTAATAACAGCGACGCGACACGAATGACCCCTACCATTTTTAATACACGATTTTTATAAGCTAACTAAATTAAATTCAAATAGGGAAATATCGAAACACGTTCACTACGTTAACTCAACATTTCTTAGCATTAACACGTCATATTATCACGTTAATTTATTAACACGTTTATTATCATTTTTCTCGCCAGAATCTACCTGACACATTTTAATTACACCTGAATCTACCTGACACAGTTTAATTATACCTGAATCTACCAGAAGCATTTTAATTATATCTGAATCTACCTGACACATTTTAATTATACCTGAATCTACCTGACACAGTTTAATTACACCTTAATCTACCTGACACATTTTAATTATACCTGAATCTACCTGACACAGTTTAATTATACCTGAATCTACCTGACACATTTTAATTACACCTTAATCTACCTGACACATTTTAATTACACCTGAATCTACCTGACACAGTTTAATTACACCTTCATCTACCTGACACATTTTAATTATACCTGAATCTACCATAAGTATTTTAATTATACCTGAATCTGCTTGACACATTTTAATTAACCCTTAATCTACCAGACGCATTTTAATTATACCTGAATCTGACTGATACATTTTAATAGTGCTTGAATCTACTTGACACGGTTTCATTATACCTGAACCTACCTGACACATTTAATTTTATTTGAACATACCTGACACATTTTAAATACACCTGAATCTACCTGAAACTGTTTAATTATAATTGAATCTGCTCGACATATTTTAATTACACGTTAATCCGCCTGACACATTTTAATTATACCTGAATCTAAGTGATACATTTTAATAATACTTGAATCTACGAATCTCCCTGACACATTTAATTTATAATAGAACCTACCTGACACATTTTAATTAAACCTGAAACTACCTGACACTGTTTAATTATACTTGAATCTGCTTGACACATTTTAATTACACCTTAATCTACCAGACGCATTTTAATTATACATGAATCTACCTGACACATTTAATTTTACTTGAACCTACCTGACACATTTTAACTAAACCTGAATCTACCTGCAATTGTTTAATTATAATTGAATCTGCTTGACATATTTTAATTACACGTTAATCCGCCTAGCACATTTTAATTATACCTGAATCTGACTGATACACTGTAATAATACTTGAATCTACCTGACACATTTTAATTACACCTGACTCTATCTGACACATTTTAATTATAACTGAATCTGCAAGACTTATTTTAATTATACCTGAATCTACCTGACTTATTCTATTTATACCTGAATCTAGCTGACACATTTTAATTATACTTCAGTTTACTTGACACAGTTTAATTCTACCTGAATTTACCTGACACATTTTGTTTATACTAGAATGTATCTGACACACTTTAATTATGTCCGAAGCTACCTTAGACATTTTAATTATCCCAAAATCTACTTGACACATTTAATTATACCTGAATCTACCTGACATTTTAATTATACCTGAATCTACCTGTGACATTTATAAGTCACCTATTCATCTATGCTTTGAATATCGCTGTCACATCTAATCTGTTGTTTCTGCTGTATATTTATAGATTGGAGTTGAAAACAAATAAGAATGTGCAATATTATCAATCATTACGTGGCATCTCGCCTTCAGTCACTTTCCCACCGCCGTACCGTAGCTTTCCAGTGGTTTTTCTATAGATAAATTCATAGTAATATTTCTGATGAGCGTTCCTCTTTAGTACCTAGGCTTTACACATTTAAGCGCAGTACTAGATTGACAGTTAGGTCTCATAATTTTATAATTGAAATGGATGGATGTAAACGTAAGTTCTATGCTAATAGTTTCTTCTATCGTACTTTTCTCTTCAAAAATTTAAATGCAATGGCAATCTATACCTTTGTCTCCTGCAAACTTCGTATGATATTGCATCTGTTCCATTACTTTCACTC
>OZ038499.1:15894684-16059684 GCA_964036315.1 Acanthosepion esculentum | reverse complement strand
GGTTTGTATTATTTAGATATTTTGTAGAGGTGAGGATAGCTGATAGGTTAGGTGATTGTTTCTTTGCATTAATGGGTGGTTTAGCGAAAATGTCTTTGATCTTTTTTGTTTAACTGTAGGTTCTTGCAATCCTTTTTTAAATTGTGAATAAATGTGTGGGAATATTGATTGTGATTAAAAACCATGGGAATCCGATTGTTGTTTTTACTTCTCTTGTATGTGAGAAGTGTGTTACGATTTATATGGATAGTTTTATTTAGTGCTTCTTTTATTATATTTATTGGGTATTTACATTTTAGGAATTGTTCTGTTAAGTTATTAATGTTGTGTAGAAAATCTAGATGGTCTGAGCATATGCTTTTGATTCTTAGAAATGAGCTGTAAACGATAGATTTTTTTTAATTTAAGGGGATGACAGCTGTTAAAGTGTAGGAATTTATGTTGGTTTGTAGGTTTGTTGTATAGACTGGTAGAAAGTGTGTGTTTGTTTAATTTTATCATAACGTCTAAGAAAGGGACGGATGTGTATGTGTGCTCCATGGTAAATTTAATTGTATCGTGGAAGTTGTTGCAGAAAGTAAAAAAGTTTTTTAATTTTTCTGATCCATGAGTCCATAATAAGAAAATGTCATCAATATATCTAAAATAATGTAATGGTTTAAATTCTGAATTATCTAGTATCTTCCTTTCTAGAATGTGCATAAAGATATTAGCATAGCTAGGTGCCATTTTCGTGCCCATTGCTGTGCCACTAATCTGTAAATAGTGTTTGTTGTTGAATTTAAAATTATTATGTGTTAAAATGAAATTTATTAATTGGCATATATCTGTAATTTGGTTGTTAGGTATTTTGTTTTTACTAAGGAACTCATAGCAAGCTGATACTCCTTCAGCATGTGGGATGTCCGTGTAAAGGGACGAAACCTCCATCGTTACTAGGATTGTATCATGGTGAACTAAGTTAATGTTTTGTAATTTGTTGAGAAAGTCTGTAGTGTCTCTAATATAACTAGGTATGTCAGGCAGTAAATGTTTTAGGATATTTCAGAAAAACACCCAAGCAGCTTTTCATCCAACCCACATCAAATTACACAATCAAATAATGAAGAGAACATCTATGAAATTTCAAAATCCCTTAAAATCATACCACCTGGTAGACCCATAATATCAGGCATAGGTACCCTCACAGAACTTATATATGGGTACATATACAATATCCGAAAATATATATATATATACAGGGTGTCCATAAAAGTTCGTGTGCAATTTAAAAAAAATTATAACTTTATTTGTATTTGCGATAGAAATAATTTGTAAAAAAGGATTAGAAAGAAGTAAATCTATATTTTTTAATGTTTTATTGAAATTTTATTTAAGTTTCCACATGTCCTCCATCATTAGCAATACAAAGGGTAATACGATTTTGCAGTTCACGGAAAACATTTGCCAACTGATTTACAGTAATGCCTGAAATCACATTAGTTGTTTTAGCTATACTTAAAACTAGGTACAATAAACTTTATAACATTTTTTACAGATTATTTCTATCGCAAATACAAATAAAGTTATAATTTGTTTTAAACTGCACACGAACTTTATGGACACCCTGTATAATGTTGTTGAATTATTATCACTAGGAAACACCCAACGATGTCAGCTCTAAGACTGGCCTATTTCCTTCTATTTTTATCATTTTTGATAACCAGGAAACATTCAGCTTTCACTGACCGAGCAGTCACTACAACATGTTTGACACGCAAACTAACTCTACACCTTTCTGACAATAGCTCAATTAGATCTCATTTAAATATTCATGGAGACCTATCGGACACTATTCAGAACATACTTGTCGACAACACTAATATAATAGCATCATCTACATGCAAAAAAAAGACTAAAAATAATGGAAGCCTTATTAATAAAAAAAAACAAACCAACACTTAATAATATTAACTAATATTTATTTTAGCTATACTTAAACTAGGTACATTAAACTTTATAACATTTTTTACAAATTATCGCAAATCCAAATAAATTTATAAATTTTTTTAAGTGCACTTTATGGATACCCTGTATATATAAGCATACGAATTAGTGCTCAAAGGTTTTTGACAGATTATTTTTCAAAATTTAACCAAATGTCCAAAGAATTTATGTTCCAATCACTTTTCAGTTTCCGTATGGAACAGAATATTTCAACATCGTCTGCGTCTGTATGTGTATGTGATTGTGTGTGTGCATATATAGCAATTCTTTAATACACACACACACACACATATATATATATATATATATATATATATATATATATATATATATATATATATGAGTGTCTGTGTGTGCGTGTGGGGGGGAGTGAACTCTCCCGTCGTATTCGACGTATGAGTGTCAAGCAGCTCACTTCATAGGAACCGACAGCCTAGACACCGGCACATATGATTTGAATATTGTGGTGAAGGCTTCGTGCAGAACCAACCACACTTTTTGAAGGGTCGAATACAGAGACCTGGTGCACAAGGGCTCCAGACAAACCTCCGCAGGTTTGAGATCAAGGTTGTCCTTCCCCTAGACCAGTTGCCATCCAAGGCTATAGAACCCAGTCTGTCCTGCTATTTACCCATAGCTGGAAGGAGAAGAAGAGGATTTATACCTTTCCCAAGGGTATTAGCACGTAAGTGAATGTATTCGACTGTAATTCGAATATATATATATATATATAATATATATATATATATATATATATATATATATAGCGAAAATTGCTATATACATATATACAATCGCAAACATAGACAGAGACACACCCACTCGTTCACACAGACGCACTCACAGACACACATACATACACACGCACACAGATCATATATATATACATACATATATATATACATATATATATACATATATATATATATATATATATATATATAATATTTTAAGCTTTAGCTTCTATTCTTACTATATATATATATATATATATATATTTATATATATATATATATATATATATATATATATATACTAACAAAAACTACATTACAGCAAAAAACGTTTGCGGTTTCTCTCTTCTTTTCAATATACACACTTTTCTCTTGTTGGAACTAATATAACCTCTTCCCTTTACACACACACACACACGCACACACACACACACACACACGCACACAAATATATATATACATATATATATATATATATATATATATATATATATATATATATTATAAGTTAACTGATTTAAAATATGTTTTTTCGCTAGACAGTAATAACCATGTTTCAAAAATGGAAGCTAAAAGCTTTAAATTTAATTTTGTAATTAAATTAAAGACATTAAATTAAAGACATTAGTTCTATTTCATATAAAATAATAAAAATATCTATAAGAACACCGTATTATATATCTTACTGTTCTTTCTTTTTATTTATACATACATACATACATATATATATATATATATATATATATATATATATATATATATAAAAGTGGACATGGAATCAGCACTTAGAGGCGACAGTCTGTTTCATGCTAGTGCAATCGTCAGGCGACGATTGCACTAGCATGAAACAGACTGTCGCCTCTAAGTGCTGACTTCCATGTCCACTTTTATATTTACACACTCTCTATCTCTGATATTGAGCACTTTATCCCATAAATATAGCACACTTTAAGACTATATTTCTGCATATATATATATATATATATATATATATATATATATATATATATATATATATATATGCACATTTCATTAAAAACGACTGACAACTTTGAATATGGACATAATATCTAGACCGTGTTTTGAAACAAAAAATGAAACATTTTATAAAACAAACATATAACAAACTATTTCTAATTCTAACAGTTGAAATATAATCCTTGAAAATGGCTAAATGTATAGCCGAAAGCGCTCGGATAAAAAGAACATTCGGACAGTTGTTATATAATTTATCATCTGAAAAGAAAACATTATTAGATCGCACCAGAAATTATATAAAAAACTAAAAACCTGAATAAAAGCACCTTGTCAGTCGTTTTTAATGAAATGTACATGAAAGTAGGATTGCTGCCTAAATACAAATATATATATATATATATATATATATATATATATATATATATATATATACAAATAGTAAGAATAAAACTTTGTTTTATGATATATATATATATATATATATATATATATATATATATATATATATGATAAAACAAAGTTATATTGTATGCTATATTTGTGATTTACCAAAATTACAAAAATATCTTGGAATACTAAAAACCAAATTTATTCAATAAAACCACCATTGACTTCAAACATGTCCTCCAGTGGACTTACGGAATCTCCTGCAACTCTTCTGGACGGTCTCCTTGTTTAAGTGGGTGAATGATGCTATGATCTTTACCATCAGTCCATCTTTGGCGCTACAAGGAGTTTTGTTGGTCTCTCGCTCATTGCATTGAAATCATTGAAGATTGTATGCGGCGGGGAAGCAAGAAACCGGAAGAGATTTACAAAAACGAGAAGTGCGAGAAATGAAATTATTACAATAGAACTATTCAACATTAAAATGATGAGACCTAATTGCCAATCTAGTCGTACGCTTAAAATCATCCAGCCAAGTCATGAAAGAGAAAAGCTCATCAGAACAATTATTTGTTGAGAAGACAGAGAGAAGCCACGTCAGAGCGGTGAGAAAATGACTGAAGTCAAGACGTCAAGAAATGATCGATTATATTAGAGAGCCTTTGAATTTCGTCGAGAATCTCAAAATATATAGTAGGAGCCCCAGCCCAGGTATTCAAAGCAGAGACGAATGTACAAGATGGATCCTGGCATTGTGAACCAACTTTCCTAGCAGTAGATACAGCAATTAATTCAATACAATCATTCGACTTCATGTCAGTGGAAAACGTGAGTCCAAGAAACCGTAAAATTAGTTCTCCAGGAGGTTAGCATCAGCCATAATGATGACAGGTAGAAAAGGTTCTCTATAATGATTAAATGAAAGCAATTTTGGGGGGCGGGGAGACATTTCTTGTTACGTGTGGTCGCGATGGGAGATAACAATAGAGTTTAGCATACCTTTCACTGATATAGCGAGTTTCGTTGTCACACAATTGTTGGTTTCTCTGAGTTTCTTGAACTATCTGTGACACATCCGGTGGATATATCAAAGTTGAGACAGGAGATGGCGATTGACATTGCATTCAAGTTTTTGAAGATTGTATGCGGCAGGGAAGCAAGAAACCGGAAGAGAGTTCCACAAACGAGAAGTGCGAGAAATAAAATTATTACATTAGAACTATTCAGCAGTAAAACGATGAGACCTAATAGCCAATCTAGTCGTACGCTTAAAATCATCCGGCCAAGTCATGAAAGAGAAAAGCTCATCAGAACAATTATTTGTTGAGAAGACAGAGAGAAGCCACGTCAGAGCGTTGAGAAAGTGACTGAAGTTAAGACGTCAAGAAATGGTCGATTATATTAGAGAGCCTTCTTTGAATTTTGTCGAGAATCTCAAAATATATAGTAGAAGCCCCAGCCCAGGTATTCAATGCAGAGACGAATGTACAAGATGTATTCTGGCATTGGGAACCAACTTTCCTAGCAGTAGATACAGCAATTAATTCAATATAATCATTCGACTTCATGTCAGTGGAAAACGTGATTCAAAGAAACCGCAAAATTAGTTCACCAGGAGGTTAGCATCAGCCATAATGATGACAGGTAGAAAAGGTTCTCTATGATGATTAAATGAAAGCAATTTTTTTGGGGGGGAGACATTTTGTGTTACGTGTAGTAGTGATGGGAGATAATAATAGAGTTTAGCATACCTTTCAATAATATAGTGAGTTTCATTGTCACGCAATTGTTGGCTTGTCTGAGCTTCTTAAATATCTGTGACACATCTCGTGGATATACCAAAGTTGAGACAGGAGATGGCGGTTGACATTGCATTTAAACTTTTGAAGATTGTATGTGGCAGGGAAGCAAGAAACCGGAAGAGAGTTCCACGGGGGAGAAGTGCGAGAAATAAATTCTTAGAACAGAACTAATGGTTACATCTTGCTGCAGAACATCAACAGTAAAACGATGAACCCGAGTTGACATTCTAAAAATACGCTTTTTGACGTGGAAGATTTTAATAGATAAAAAAACTACACGTTAACTCCAAGCAGGGTAAATTTTCGCTTAGAAACATTATAAAGAAATACATAACCATATTTGACCAGAAAGAGAACCTTAAATTAATTATCAACTGTCAAAATTTAATGGCGTCCTGGGTAAGGCGATAAACTACATCCGCGTCCTGTGTAAGGCGATAAACTCTATCCGGTAACAAGGCCTCTGATCAGGGGGGGGGGGTTGGGGAGCGTGAAATCACCTCTTAATTGCTGGTTTTCCCAGGTCCACCCTGACCCGAGGTTGTAGCACCTGTTAGGGTCCCAGCTATGGGTAAATAGTTAATACCAAAACTGAGATCAAAACACCGTGAAAGTGTAAAAATAGGTTTTAATACCAGCAATACGTTTTTGTCAAAATATCACTACCAATTAATTTTTGAAAAAATCATTACTAGCAATGAATTTTTGAATATGATCATACATTTTTTGGAAAAAAAGCATTAACAGGAATATATCTTTGAAAATATATATATATATATATATATATATATATATATATATATATATATATATATATATTTCTAGCATTAAAACCTTGTCGGCATTAAATAACCCATTGAGGTTGATATACAGTAAAACAAACCAAACCAAATAACTATATACTGAGATAGATAGATAGATAGATAGATAGATAGATAGATAGATAGATAGATAGATGTGAACAGATTGAAAGGAAGAGATTCAGATAGATAGATAGATAGATAGATAGATAGATAGATAGATAGATAGATAGATGTGAACAGATTGAAAGGAAGAGATTCAGATAGATAGATAGATAGATAGATAGATAGATAGATAGATAGATAGATAGATAGATAGATAGATGTGAACAGATTGAAAGGAAGAGATTCAGATAGATAGATAGATAGATAGATAGATAGATAGATAGATGTGAACAGAATGAAAGGAAGAGATTCAGATAGATAGATAGTGTTGAGTCTTGACTCATTGTTGAATCTCGCCTAATGCATGGAATAATAATGCAACACAAAATGTACTTAGGACAAGAATGTATTATAACAAGAAAGTGTACACAATAAGTACATATAGTATTTCTGTATATTTCTGGGAAGACGTTCCTGGAGAATGGGTTGACTAGTCGCAGTCGATCAGAGTCTCTAGTTGGATCTCGTGATTCCTCCTCGGGATTTACTTGACCTCCCACACGGTCAGGTTGGGACACAAGGTCGAGTTTAACGTGGGAAGGGAGGGGGAATGGACCCGAGTTTTCACCCGGGTCGCAGTGCTTTGGCTTTAGCTAGTCATAGCTGGTCTTGGCTGGTCTTAGCTGGTCATAGCTTGTCCAAGCTGGTCAGAGCTGGTCAGAGCTAGTCAGACGTAGCCACGATACCACCAGCGCAGGGACCAATCCCTGCCGCCGGCCCGTATCGGAGGAAGAATCCCGGTCCCATAGGCGATCATTCAGTGAGCAATCCGCGAACAGATACTACACTTTGATCTTAGCCTTGAGACCGAGGGATTCCACCTCGGGATTTACTTGACCTCCCACATGGCCAGGTTGTGACACAAGGTCGAGTTTAACGTGGGAAGGGAGGGGGAATGGACCCGAGTTTTCACCCGGGTCGCAGTGCTTTGGCTTTAGCTAGTCATAGCTGGTCTTGGCTGGTCTTAGCTGGTCAGACGTAGCCACGATACTACCAGCGCAGGGACCAATCCCTGCCGCCGGCCTGTATCGGAGGAAGAATCCCGGCCCCATAGGCGATCATTCAGAGAGCAATCCGCGAACAGATACTACACTTTGATCTTAGCCTTGAGACCGAGGGATTCCACCTCGGGATTTACTTGACCTCCCACATGGCCAGGTTGTGACACAAGGTCGAGTTTAACGTGGGAAGGGAGGGGGAATGGACCCGAGTTTTCACCCGGGTCGCAGTGCTTTGGCTTTAGCTAGTCATAGCTGGTCTTGGCTGGTCATAGCTTGTCCAAGCTGGTCAGACGTAGCCACGATACTACCAGCGCAGGGACCAATCCCTGCCGCCGGCCCGTATCGGAGGAACAATCCCGGCCCCATAGGCGATCATTCAGTGAGCAATCCGCGAACAGATACTACACTTTGATCTTAGCCTTGGGATTTACTTGACCTCCCACAGGGCCAGGTTGTGACACAAGGTCGGAGTTTAACGTGGGGAGGGAGGGGGAATGGACCTGAGTTTTCACCCGGGTCGCAGTGCTTTGGCTTTAGCTAGTCATAGCTGGTCTTGGCTGGTCTTGGCTGGTCATAGCTTGTCCAAGCTGGTCATAGCTAGTCAGACATAGCCACGATACTATCAGCGCAGGGACGAATCCCTGCCGCCGGCCTGTATCGGAGAAGGAATCCCGGCCCCATAGGCGATCATTCAGTGAGTAATCTGCGAACAGATACTACACTTTGATCTTAGCCTTGGGATTTACTTGACCTCCCACAGGGCCAGGTTGTGACACAAGGTCGGAGTTTAACGTGGGGAGGGAGGGGGAATGGACCCGAGTTTTCACCCGGGTCGCAGTGCTTTGGCTTTAGCTAGTCATAGCTGGTCTTGGCTGGTCTTAGCTGGTCATAGCTTGTCCAAGCTGGTCATAGCTAGTCAGACTTAGCCACGATACTACCAGCGCAGGGACGAATCCCTGCCGCCGGCCTGTATCGGAGAAGGAATCCCGGCCCCATAGGCGATCATTCAGAGAGTAATCTGCGAACAGATACTACACTTTGATCTTAGCCTTGAGACCGAGGGATTCCACCTCGGGATTTACTTGACCTCCCACATGGCCAGGTTGTGACACAAGGTCGAGTTTAACGTGGGAAGGGAGGGGGAATGGACCCGAGTTTTCACCCGGGTCGCAGTGCTTTGGCTTTAGCTAGTCATAGCTGGTCTTGGCTGGTCTTAGCTGGTCATAGCTTGTCCAAGCTGGTCAGACGTAGCCACGATACTACCAGCGCAGGGACCAATCCCTGCCGCCGGCCTGTATCGGAGGAAGAATCCCGGCCCCATATGCGATCATTCAGAGAGCAATCCGCGAACAGATACTACACTTTGATCTTAGCCTTGAGACCGAGGGATTCCACCTCGGGATTTACTTGACCTCCCACATGGCCAGGTTGTGACACAAGGTCGAGTTTAACGTGGGAAGGGAGGGGGAATGGACCCGAGTTTTCACCCGGGTCGCAGTGCTTTGGCTTTAGCTAGTCATAGCTGGTCTTGGCTGGTCTTAGCTGGTCATAGCTTGTCCAAGCTGGTCAGAGCTGGTCATAGCTAGTCAGACATAGCCACGATACCACCAGCGCAGGGACGAAACCCTGCCGCCGGCCCGTATCGGAGAAGGAATCCCGGCCCCATAGGCGATCATTCAGTGAGTAATCTGCGAACAGATACTACACGGGATTTACTTGACCTCCCACACGGTCAGGTTGTGACACAAGGTCGAGTTTAACGTGGGAAGGGAGGGGGAATGGACCCGAGTTTTCACCCGGGTCGCAGTGCTTTGGCTTTAGCTAGTCATAGCTGGTCTTGGCTGGTCTTAGCTGGTCATAGCTTGTCCAAGCTGGTCAGAGCTGGTCAGAGCTAGTCAGACATAGCCACGATACTACCAGCGCAGGGACGAATCCCTGCCGCCGGCCTGTATCGGAGAAGGAATCCCGGCCCCATAGGCGATCATTCAGCGAGTAATCCGCGAACAGATACTACACGGGATTTACTTGACCTCCCACATGGCCAGGTTGTGACACAAGGTCGAGTTTAACGTGGGAAGGGAGGGGGAATGGACCCGAGTTTTCACCCGGGTCGCAGTGCTTTGGCTTTAGCTAGTCATAGCTGGTCTTGGCTGGTCTTGGCTGGTCATAGCTTGTCCAAGCTGGTCATAGCTAGTCAGACTTAGCCACGATACTACCAGCGCAGGGACGAATCCCCGCCGCCGGCCTGTATCGGAGAAGGAATCCCGGCCCCATAGGCGATCATTCAGTGAGTAATCCGCGAACAGATACTACACTTTGATCTTAGCCTTGGGATTTACTTGACCTCCCACATGGCCAGGTTGTGACACAAGGTCGGAGTTTAACGTGGGAAGGGAGGGGGAATGGACCCGAGTTTTCACCCGGGTCGCAGTGCTTTGGCTTTAGCTAGTCATAGCTGGTCTTTGGCTGGTCTTTGCTGGTCATAGCTTGTCCAAGCTGGTCAGAGCTGGTCTTAGCTAGTCAGACGTAGCCACGATACTACCAGCGCAGGGACCAATCCCCGCCGCCGGCCTGTATCGGAGAAGGAATCCCGGCCCCATAGGCGATCATTCAGCGAGTAATCTGCGAACAGATACTACACGGGATTTACTTGACCTCCCACAGGGTCAGGTTGTGACACAAGGTCGAGTTTAACGTGGGAAGGGAGGGGGAATGGACCCGAGTTTTCACCCGGGTCGCAGTGCTTTGGCTTTAGCTAGTCATAGCTGGTCTTGGCTGGTCTTAGCTGGTCATAGCTTGTCCAAGCTGGTCTTAGCTAGTCAGACGTAGCCACGATACCACCAGCGCAGGGACCAATCCCTGCCGCCGGCCTGTATCGGAGAAGGAATCCCGGCCCCATAGGCGATCATTCAGAGAGTAATCTGCGAACAGATACTACACTTTGATCTTAGCCTTGGGATTTACTTGACCTCCCACATGGCCAGGTTGTGACACAAGGTCGGAGTTTAACGTGGGGAGGGAGGGGGAATGGACCCGAGTTTTCACCCGGGTCGCAGTGCTTTGGCTTTAGCTAGTCATAGCTGGTCTTGGCTGGTCTT
The DNA here is from genome assembly GCA_964036315.1 of Acanthosepion esculentum. NCBI lineage: Eukaryota > Metazoa > Mollusca > Cephalopoda > Sepiida > Sepiidae > Acanthosepion > Acanthosepion esculentum. The sequence continues at coordinate 16,048,733 of OZ038499.1, read as the reverse complement.
GGCTGGTCATAGCTTGTCCAAGCTGGTCATAGCTAGTCAGACTTAGCCACGATACTACCAGCGCAGGGACGAATCCCCGCCGCCGGCCTGTATCGGAGAAGGAATCCCGGCCCCATAGGCGATCATTCAGTGAGTAATCCGCGAACAGATACTACACTTTGATCTTAGCCTTGGGATTTACTTGACCTCCCACATGGCCAGGTTGTGACACAAGGTCGGAGTTTAACGTGGGAAGGGAGGGGGAATGGACCCGAGTTTTCACCCGGGTCGCAGTGCTTTGGCTTTAGCTAGTCATAGCTGGTCTTTGGCTGGTCTTTGCTGGTCATAGCTTGTCCAAGCTGGTCAGAGCTGGTCTTAGCTAGTCAGACGTAGCCACGATACTACCAGCGCAGGGACCAATCCCCGCCGCCGGCCTGTATCGGAGAAGGAATCCCGGCCCCATAGGCGATCATTCAGCGAGTAATCTGCGAACAGATACTACACTTTGATCTTAGCCTTGAGACCGAGGGATTCCAGCTCCCTCGTCTACCGGTACCAACCATTATTTATATAGTTGGTAGTCACCTATGCAGATTAGGTGGATCCTACCACAACAGATAGATAGATAGATAGATAGATAGATAGATGTGAACAGATTGAAAGGAAGAGATTCAGATAGATAGATAGATAGATAGATAGATAGATAGATAGATAGATAGATAGATAGATAGATGTGAACAGATTGAAAGGAAGATATTCAGATAGATAGATAGATAGATAGATAGATAGATAGATAGATAGATAGATGTGAACAGATTGAAAGGATGAGATTCAGATAGATAGATAGATAGATAGATAGATAGATAGATAGATAGATAGATAGATAGATAGATAGATAGATAGATAGATTAAAAAATATTACCAATAATAAAAACCCTGTCTGCGTTAAATAACCCATTGAGGTTGATATACCATAAAACAAAACAAACCATGCCAATGCTACGTAAGAATCTTAATTTCAGTCGCATAATTGTAGACTTGTGGAATACATACCTAATTTTCAGTATTGAGTTCATAAACTTAATTAACGGATTAATATTGTGAAATCTGTCTCGTGTCCCACAGATTACTAAGTTTGAAGCTGACTGAATGCCCCATACTTGTGACGTTGTGCCGGACAAAACCAGAAAAAGATAATTAAATTAATTACCAACTATTAAAAACCAGTTAAACAACAGCTAACCAACAGCGTCAACAACAACTCGCCTGCAAGATCAAAACTACAGCGAACCAATCTCATTTATGAATCCAGATCTCCCTGAAGGAAACGTGTTCCTGATCAAACCAATTCATGAATAATTATATGGGACATACCACAACATGCCTATCAAGAAGACTCACGTTACATCTCTCTGACTATAGCTCACTTAGGCATCATTTAAAAACACACGTAAACCTGCCAAACTTCATCCGCAACATATTTGTAGAAAATATAATAATAATAGATTCATCCACATGTAAAAACAGTTACTAAAAGTAATGGAATCATTGATTATTTTTAAAAAAGACATCAACTATGAACATGGTCACAATGTGATGACCGTGTTTAGAAAATACAAAAACATTATCATAAGTCTAGATACATATATAAATATCTACACATTCAGTTAAAAAATAAATTCTTGATAATAGCCGAAAGTATACGGACATACACAACATTCAGACAATTTTACAAACTTTATGTCGAGAAAGGAAAAACCTTTACGAACACAAGAAAAATTAAATAAAAAGCTTAACTGCAGTGCCTTGTTAATCGTCTTTAATTAGCCATGTATAAAAAAGGGATTGCTGCCGAAATAGACAATTATATATATATATATATATATATATATATATATATATATATATATATATATATATATATATATATATATATATTATAATATTTTTTTTTAAATATGATTCCTTCGCTACATAAGAGTTCTCATGTTTCAAAAGCAAGAGCCGAGACCCATAATATAATTTTTGAAATTAAGTTGAATTAAGGTGTCTGGTCACGCTTCCTCGTCAAGTGAGAATTTGGGAATAAGGTATCTTGTGGTTTGTACCATACTTATAAACACGCGCAAACGGGATTGCTGCCGAAATAGACAATTATATATATATATATATATATATATATATATATATATATATATATATATATATATATATGTGTATAAAAGTGAAAATAGAAGTCAACACTAGTTGCCTGACGATTGGATCTAGCATGAAACAGACTGTCGCCTCTAAGTGTTGACTTCTATGTTCACTTTTATATTTACACACGCTCTATCTCTGATATTGAGCACTTTATCCCATAAATATAGCACACTTTAAGACTATATTCTTCATATATATATATATATATATATATATATATATATATATATATATATATATATATATATGTTGGATAATTTCCCCTTCTTTATTTAAAATTTTCTAAAAAAATGGATTGCTGCCGAAATACACAATTATACACACACACACACACACACACACACACACACATATATATATATATATATATATATATATATATATATATATTGCATAATTTCCCCTTCTTTAATTACACTTGTATAACAAAGGGATTGCTGCCGAAATACACAATTATATATATATATATATATATATATATATATATATATATATATATATATATATATATATATATATATATATATATATATATATATATATATAAGTTGGATAATTTCCCCTGTTTCCGCTGCATATTTAAATATAATTTGACAAATGTCTCTGTACATTCAACTTCCATAAGTCATTATCAAAGAGTCATGTTTGAATATATATATATATATATATATATATATATATATATATATTTATATATATATATATATATATATATATACGTGTTTGTGTGTGTGTGTGTGTGTCAAACAAGGACTGCGTTAAAGAATAAATATCGGTCGACCGAAGTAATTCTAGAAGATAAGTTTTTTAAGGTACGGAGTCTTTGTAATTAATTTTACCACCATGTCTCCTGAGGGGTAGATGTAATCCCGCGAAACTCAGAGTAGACACAAACCATAAGTGAACAATTATATATATATATATATATATATATATATATATATATATATATATATATATATATATATATATATATATATATATATATATATATAATGGAGGTGTGGCAGTACATCTCAAATGCTTTGAAACTATTGAGTTATCTATCTTTCCATCCATTCTCTTCATATCTATTTTATGTTTATATCGACTTATCTTACTCTGTACACATCTATCTATCTAGCTACATTTTTTATTAGTTTATTTATTTCTCTTCATAAAACGCCGCCTGCCTTATGTGTCGTCCCTTCCAGGATCACGGAAATCATTTCATATTTCCCCACCTTTATCAAAGCCATATGAAAAAATGGTGACACAAAATAAATAAAACCAAAAAGAACCCCCACAAAAAAAATCAAAAGCGAATGATGTTTTTAAAATATATATATTTTCAGCTTTTTATCTTTCGTTTGATGTTAATTCAATCTACTCGTAAAAGAAAATGAAAAAAGAAAATGACTCCAGTGTCAATTCTAAATTAAAAATTTCAGCAGGCCACTCTGTGGGCGGGAAACACTTTCAATTCCATAATTGTTTCTAGTTATTTAAGTCTTTTCTGTTCTTTATTTTCCCATACATTCTCTTCTCTGTTTTCTTTGTTAATGTTCCTGTCTTTTAAATCCGTTGTTTTGTATTTCTACCGTGTCTGTAGATATTAAAATATATATCTACTATCCCCTGCTTTCATTTTTCAATTGTCCTCGACACAAAAATAAACAAAAAAAGAACAGAATAAGTTTGCTGTGGTAAGATATGAGCAGACACGATGCACATTATGCAGTATACATATATATATATATATATATATATATATATATATATATATATATATATATATATATACAAGGGTCATTCAATAAATAAGGTGAATCTTTCGGTATAAGGACTTCAAATACAGATAGAAGCTTACTTTTTTTTTCAACGTAGTCTCCCAGTACTGTCACACACTTTTCCCATCTGTGCACAAGCTTCCGTATTCCCTCAGCGTAAAAAAACTTTGGACTGATGTCTCAGCCAGTCGCTCACAACACTTTTGACTTCATCGTCACTTTTAAACTTCGTGCCTCTCGTGAACGCTTTCAAAGGGACCAAACAGGTGAAAATCTGAAGGGGCAAGGTCTGGGCTGTAAAGGGGATGAGGGAGCAGTTCCCAGCCCAGCTCGTTGATGGTCTGTACCGTTTGGGCTGCTGTGTGAGGTCTTGCGTTGTCATGATGCAAAATGAATCCTTCTGACTGATGACCCCTGCGTTTGTCCCAATAGATAAGCTCAAAGTCCTTGCAATGTCATCAACTGTCATCCTTCTGTCAGACTGAATGAGGTAATTGACTGAATCGGTCACCTCAGGAGACCTCACCTCCCAGGCCTGTCTTCATCCTCAACACTGCTCCGTCCTTCTATAAACAATTTAACCCACTTGTAGACATTATTTTGGCTGAAACATGTGGCACCATACACAGTTGACATTCTACTATGAATTTCAACTGGTTTGCACCCTTCAGCAACCAAAAACTTGATAACTGACCGCTGTTCAATCCTGGAGCATGCTTCTTGGTCGGCCATCTTTGTTAATCGCCAAAACCCTCTAACTTTTTTTTAATCTGCAAAAGAAATTAAATCCATGTGAAATAGAAGAAAAAAAAAAGAAAAAAGGGTAAGCCTCTATCTATATTAGAAGTCTTTATACCGAAAAATTCACCTTATTTATTGAATACCCCTCGTGTATATATATATATATGAAGAAATATAGTCTTAAAATGTGCTATATTTATGGGATAAAGTACTCAATATCAGAGATAGAGCGTGTGTAAATATAAAAGTTAGCCGAGAAAAGTAACAGAACTCCTGGCCTGACGATTGCATCTAGCATGAAACAGACTCTCGCCTCTAAGTGTTGACTTCTATGTTCACTTATATATATATATATATATATATATAGTTTATTGGGGCAGCAGATCATTCAAACATATATTGTTAAATATAACAGACAACGAATGTCTATTATGTTTCATCATGAGCCGTTCTAAGCTTCGTATAATTGCTTTAGTTTCGGAAGAAAGTAAAGACAAAAACTGGACAACATTTGAATATATTTTTATCATGCTGTTCCTCATCCAAACTTTCGGCTCACATAAGTGATCATCAGAGTAAATTCCACATAACTACTCTGATGATGGCTCACCTGGGCCGAAAGCTTACATAGAGGAAGAGCATAACAATCAATATATAAATCTGTCTATATTTCTGAGATGAAGTATTATTATATGTTGTAATAAATATGGCGACAAAGATGAGGACAATAGTCCGAATAATGTAAATAGTGTACATAATACCTCATCTCAGAAATATAGACAGATACTGAAAGGCCGAAACATTGTAATAAATATGGCGACAAAGATGAGTACAATAGTCCGAATAATGTAAATAGTGTACATAATACCTCATCTCAGAAATATAGACAGATACTGAAAAGCCGAAACATTGTAATAAATATGGCGACAAAGATGAGGACAATAGTCCGAATAATGTAAATAGTGTACATAATACCTCATCTCAGAAATATACAACGTTTCGGCCTTTCAGTATATGTCTATATTTCTGAGATGAGTACTTATTGAAAAGCGCTCAATCACAAACTCACACCAATCCAACTATATATATATATATATATATATATATATATATATATATATATATATATATATATCCACACCTGGAAAATTGCATGGAAAATTGCACAGCTCTTAGTCAATGAGTTATTTTTATTTTGGGGTTTAAGCACTGGTCAAAAGTTAATCTTGCTTATGTTATCTCTATCCATTTTTAATTCAGATTTCTCCTTCTCCTCGACTGGTTGCCAATCAAGGTTAAAGAGCCCTGTCTCCCATTCTATTTACACCCATAGAATTTGTGTAAGAAGTGAATGTAATGAATTCGAGTAGGATTCGAACTCGGCTATCTGATTTTTCCTATCGAGCAACTATCCATTACACCATCCTCACTTCCACTAATAGATGCAAAATGACGGTAAAGTGTGTCTCTTACTCTGTAACTCTTTACGACGAGTGGCTATCAATCCTTGTACAGAGCGAACATCATTGGGAAATAAATACCCGTGCTGAGATTATCACCGTATACGGTTTGCACAACAGCTTAACGACTGCACCATCAAGGCCAGGTATCCCAGATTAGAGGATTAGCATGAAAGCGAGTGTTACGTCAGAGTTTTCCTTCTCCTTATCAAAGGCTTTGCTGGGGAGGGGGGGTCTATCATTCCCACTTAACTCTCCCGGCGTTAGGACACTAACCTAAATATTTCGACGTCCACACGCATATATACATAATTGCCTGTTACTCATTTTGCCCGGTACATCCATCTGTTAAGACGGCTAACAAATCTGTTTCAGAGGGCTGCTCAAGAACGTTTTGCATTTGTTCAACACCCACAAAGCCGACCTATGGGTTATAATGCAATCACGCTAAGCGGACTTTATTGACACTTTCTGAGATATATATATATATATATATATATATATATATATATATATATATCTGCTACCGACCCAATTTGTTTGAATTTGCGAACAATTTTTCTAATTGCGCTCTCGGTTGGTCGGTTATGTTGACCCATAAAATCGCGAAGTGCACGAAATGCATTTCTGTTTGAACGTCCATTTTCGTAATAGGCTTCGATAACTTTAACGTGTTGTTTGATTGTTAATCTCTCCTTTTAAGGAAACATTCGGTATTCATTGAGCGAGTAGCCACAACTGCTCGAGTTACAGTCTTCACTCTCTCAGTGTGTAGTATCTGTCATTCTTTTCGCTTATGCTAATAGTAATATTAGCCATTGTTTCCTTATAAGGAAACATTCTGTTATCACATCTTTCCAGTATTGGTGAAGGCTAATACCTAATACAGAATTATTTCAACCATGGAAAGATCAACAATAAAAAAAAACGTGTTAAAGTTTCAAGAGTGCAATTGGAAAAATTGTTTGTCACACAAACTGGGTCGATGGCAGATGTGAAAACACCATTGCGTGCTCGTTTACGCCGTTCAGATGAACACATTGCTGCAGTGCACTAGAATATGGCCGAAAATCCAGACCCCTATATTCGACAGCGCCCGCAGGAATTGAACCTCTCCAAAACAACGTTACATCGTTTCCAATTGCACTCTCGTTTGGTCGATTATATTGACCAAAAAAATCGCTAAGTGCGCGAAATGTATTTCTGTTTGAACGTCCATTTTCGTAATAGGCTTCGGAAACTTTAACACGTTGTTTCATTGTTAATCTTTCAATGGTTGGAATTGCCAAAAACTTAAGTTGTTAAATCTGAAAAAAAAATGAAAAAAAAAATCATTAGACGCTTAAACTTAATTCACATTTAAAATCGGTCCAAGTTATTGAATCACACTATAGATCTTTTTGCATTAATGATGGTGTTCCCCAGGGCTCTATGCTCATACTTATTTTGTTCCTAATCTTCATAAATAACCTTTCTGATGGCATCTGTTCTCAACTATGTGTCTATGCTGATGACACAACTATTTATTCCTTTCTTTATAGTAAGTCTGATCGGCTCGTTAATATCAAATTGGCAGCTCTAAAAGAAAGAACCAACAATATGTTGTTAAATGTGTCAAAGTGTGGTTTGTTAATTTTAACGCCTCCAAAACGAAACTGCCCTTTTTTAATCATTTGAGATAATCCTTTCTGCCTTCCATCAGCATGGCCGATGCTAACCCCCAACAATTATTATTTACTTTTTTTCGTATTTTTTCAATGAAACATCACCCAGTGCACATGTTATTACTTCGTATGTCCATTCCACGAAGGTCCTTCCTTGCAGATTGACCACAGATTCTCGATTGGATTTAAATCAGAAGAGTTTCCGAGACAGTCTAGTACTTTGATTTGCTCACTGGTAAGGCTTACCAGTATGTTCGTACCGCTTTACAATTTTCATACGCTTTTTTGGAGTAACGTCCATCGCAGACAATGACCGTAGGACAACTAATCGACAGTCGAGACAATAGTTACCGGAAGTGATAAAAATCTGATGCAATCACGGATGACGCAATATTTTTCAAGGTCAAACAAATTTCATCATACACCTCGAAAATAGATTCATATTACTGCACACCACTGCAAATGACCTAATCCGAGGAAAAAATAGAAATCGATTACACCCTCTCATTCCCGTGGGTCTAAAACTGACCGTATGGTGAAAGATAGGAAACTAAAGCGGTTCTTCCAATTACTTTGCACAAGGATGTATATATATATATATATATATATATATATAGAGAGAGAGAGAGAGAGAGAGAGAGAGAGAGAAAGAGACTGAATAATTTGGTATGATCAGCAGTTTGAAAAGACCAGTACTCTCCAACCCTCGGTCACAATGGTAGCTTAGATATGGCACAAGGACGAAAGTATGGGGCACCTAGTGAGGATCGAACTCACTGTTCAATCGTAACTGATCTAGCGAGACAAGCGTGCTAACCATTGCACAACGTCAAAATGCTGAAACGGTGATTTTCTAAGCGTAGCTTATTTGTGACACAAAACTGAAAGTATGGGGCGCGCGATTAGGATCGAACTCACTATTCAGTCGTAACTGATCTAGCGAGACAAGCTTGCCGAAGTGACCAATCTTTCGGTCACTATGACGATCACTATGACTTGTGACTTGCTGCTAGAACAAACAGTGACGGCTCTTAAAAAGCTACGTTTACCCAATTCCACTCACAAGGCTTAGGCCAGCAAAGCTGTATTTATGGCTTTCAGGTACTTTTCTATGATATGGCACGATGGGATCGCCTGTTCTATGGCGAGATTTGAACTCAGGGTTCTTGGTTGGAAATCGAACGTTCTAACCTAAGTTTTATATAATAGAATAGATGCCAATTTTTTTCGATATTTTTGTGGCAAAACTTTCATTTATTTGGGCGCGTGTTAACAACATGAGTTTCGTTCTATCTTCGGATCAAGGAGACCTCGTTAGGAATATCTGACAATTTTCGTGCACCTGGAGAACATGTCATTTGGAAGTGATTGCGCTGTTTTTATTAGCAACGAAACTCGAAACTTTGTTGAAAGACAACGTCGTTTTTCTTGGTTTCATTTTACACATTTTTTTTTTACTCTTTGGAATTGCCGTTCGGCATTCTCCCTGGAGATTCAATTTGTTTAGTTCCCGTCTCAGAAGCGAATTTTGGGGAAAGAAGACGTTCTATTTTGCATTCGTGAACCATTTCTTTTTCGAAGCCGACACTTCATATTTCTCTCTGCTTCGGCTGCACTGAATCCCAATTTAAATTCCGTCAAAATTAGTTGTCGTACGCAGTTTTTATCATTATTATTATTATTATTATTATTATTATTATTATTATTATTATTTGTGAGTTATGTTTCCTGCTTTGTATCCTGTAGAGCCGGGTCCAAACTATGGTCCTTAGGTCCTATAAGAGAAATGTCATTTAATTGACAGTACTTTTCTTAATATATGGAATGTTCCTAGTATCGCGATCTTCTGGGATGTTACACTGTTAATAAAATTGTCCATTCCTTTTCTCACGAGGCCCAGAACTCCAATTACTATCGGTAGAGTCTCAGTCTTCATTCTCACTTCCTCGATCTTCAGGTCCTTGTATTTGGACAATTTCTCGATAATTTTCATGGAGGTGTGTTCTCGTAGCTGCTACTGCTATGGCGATAAGCATTTAATTCCTCAATTTCTTGTCTTCTCCTTCTTCTTCTTCTTCTTCTACTTCTTCTTCTTCTTCTTCTTCTTCTTCTTCTTCTTCTTCTACTTCTGCTTCTTCTACTTCTTCTTCTTCTTCTCATTATTATTATTATTATTATTATTATTATTGTATGTTATGCTTCCTGTTTTGTATCCTGTAGCGCCGGGTCTAAACTATGGTCCTTAGGTCCTATAGGAGAATTGTCATTTAATTGACAGCACCTTTTCTTTGTATATGGAATGTTCCTAGTAGGGCGATTTTCTGGGCACCTTGTATGTTGATATTACCTGGAACCCTGCTAGTAGAATTGACCATTACATTTTTCAGGAGGCCCAGTGCTCCGATTACTATTGGCAGAGTTTCAATTTTCATTCCCCTCATCCTGTTCATCTCGATCTCCATATCCTTGTATTTGGACAATTTCTCGATAATTCTTATGAGGGTGTTTCTTTCGGATGGTACTGCTGTGTCAATAAGCATAGACCTTCTTAATTTCTTGTCTTTTATGAAAATATGTCTGTTGGCTTTTATTTCACTGTCAGTTTGAATTGGCATGTCCCAGAGGATAGTTACATCGTTATTTGGGTAACTGTGTCTGGTGGGTGGTGATATCATCTCTCAGTGGTTTCGATTTTGTGCTTCTTGCATATCTTCCAGTGCACATCTATCGCTACTTTTTTATGTATCTGGGTATATTCATTTTTTTTGCCAATTCCGTACATCCTGAGATAATATGGTCGGCTGTTTCATCATATTTCTCACAGACCCTGCATTTCGGGTTAGTTCCATCCTTGATTGTGTGTCAGTGATAAGATCTGGTTGCGAGGCTTTGGTTCTGAGCTGCAGTAATTAGGTCTTCTGTCTCAGCTTTCAGCTCGGTGCCTCTCAACCACTGATCTGTTATGTGTTTGTTTCGCTCTTTTCATGCATTTGCCATGCAACGCCCTGTCCTCCCGAATTTGTTTTAATTTCATTTGGCCAAGTTGTTTTGCTTTCTGCTTTACTTGTTTGGCATGGTATTCGGTTCGTTTTTTGTTGGTAGGATTTCAGGTATTAATATAATTGTTTCTTGAATAATGCAGCTTCTTTGTTCATGGAGTGGATTTTTTGTTTTACTATTTGTAGGAAAGTGTCATTGTATACTTCCAATCCGATTGTTGTAGTCTTTAGAGTTAACTCAAGTTGGATAAGACCTCGACCTACTAAAGCTCTTGGTACGTACATCTGATTTTGGGTGGTACATCCTCATTTGAGTAAACATTTTTTCTTGTTTTGGTGTCCAATCATTTTAATGTCATTCAGCTTCCATTGAATAATGTTGAAACTGTATTTTACTACGCCTATAGGTAAGGTATTGATAGCCTTCATTTTATTGGTCCCATTAAGTCCGTTTTCTGGTATCAAACGCACTCTTTTATAATATTCTTTTCGGATCTTTTTCTTCATAATTGAATATTGTATTCCGTCTCCTCCATTAATTCCTAAATATTTCCATCTTGGTTAAGTTCCCTAATTTTGTTGTTGATATCAAGGTCTAAATCCGTAGTTTTCGGTCGTTTACCGCCTTTGAAGGTGGTTTTGGCACATTTGTCGATTCCGAACTCCATCCCAATATTTTCACTGAAGGTTTTGACAATGGTTTGTAGGTTTTTTTCTGTTGGTTTTCATCCTTGGCAAACGTTTTAAAATCATCAATATCAAATAGGTGATTCAGTTTTCCATTCTGTGTCTTGTATCCATGACTATTCTTGTTCAGTCGGCAGCTGAGTGGCGCTAATGCAAGGCAGAAGACTACTGGTGCCAATGAATCGCATTGGATGATCCTGTTTTTGAAATAGATTGGTCTGAATCTGAATGACCCGTTTGTATGGTTTAGACTTAGTGTAGTCTTCCAGTTTTTCATGCTTTTTGTTATGAATTTAACCGTTGTGGGGCATAATCTGTATATGTTAGGTCCTTCTTTATCTATGAGTGTGGAACACTGTCGAATGCCTTTCTGTAATCAATCCATGCTGTCGATAATTTTCTTTTCTTCGTTTTTACCTCATCCAATATTGTTTTATCCATAATTAGTTTCTCCTTGCACCTGTAATTTCCTCTTTTAAATCCCTTCTCTTCTGCTGGGAGTAAATTGTTTTTGTCAAGGAAGTTGTATATCCTCTCGGTTATGATAGAAGTGCGGATGTTGTAGATTGTTGGTAGGCAGATGATGGGTCTATAGTTCATCGGGTTCTGAGTCTCTTCTGTTTTTAGGAGTAGGTATGTTACTCCCCAGTTGAGCTATTTGGAGCACTTTTCTGGGTTTATGGTTATATCATTGTACGCCCGTGCCTGGTCTTGGTGGGTGCTAGATAGGTGTTTTGCCTCCAAATTGGCTATTCGGTCTATTCCAGGTGCTTTCCAGTTTTTGGTTTTGTGACGACATCGGCTGTTTCAGTAATATTGATATACGTCCATTTTTGGCGCTCTATATGTGTGTTGTTCCTGTTGTTGCTAAGATCTGTGTAGTTCTTTCATTGTGCATTTTGCCACATTCCCATATCTTACACCAGTACTCCTTGGCTTCCTGGATATTAGGTGGATCGTTTATCTTTATTTTATTTTTCCAAGTTCTCGATATAGTCTCTTCGCATCTTCTTTCAAAATCTTATTTTGCCAGAAGAATCTTTTTCTTTTTTCATAATGCCTGATTCTTTGTTCCTTCGCTTAATTTTTTGTTTCAGCTTCTCTTTAACTTTTCGTACATCAGTCTTATTCTTTATGTCAAGGCTTCGATTCAGTTGTCTCCCCTTTCTTTCTTTCATTTTAGAGCCTTTGTCTACTTCACTTAGAAGCGGTAATTGTCCTCGTAGTTTATTTATTTCGGTTTCTATTTTCCCAAACTGGCATTTTTCTTTTTCGTTTACGTCAGGTTTTTACTTTTTAACCTATTGTTTCTGCGATCGTTTTCGAGGTTACGTATGTAAGAGGATTAGTTTCTGTCAGATTCATTGGTCTTTCCATTCCGGCCCTTACTTTTCTAATTGCTTGGTTAGCGAGGTTGATGGTTTCCTTCATTTGACGGTTCTTTCTTACTTTTGGAATTTTCGGCCTTTCTTCGAAAGACATTTCCTTAATATTCTCCCTGATTTTTTTTCATCTCTATTTCTCTCTCTCATAGTCGTCATTATCACAACCGGTTTCCATTTGTTCCTCTGCACGTGTCTTCACTGGGTTGTTGGTATTTAGCTCCTCGATGTTAACGTCTACTATATTTTTGATGTTTTCTCGGCTGCTTTCGAGTTCTATTTCAGGTATTCTTTTTTGCCTGATGATGTCACGCCTGACATTCGCTAGTTTGTTGGCATCGATGTTTAGTCTGTTTGAGAGGTGTTTTTCTCGCCAGATATTATAGGCAGCTTTGGTCGTTGTTGTCTTTGTCGGATCTATCGTAGCGTATCATAGACCATGTATTTATTGTTCTTTTTAGTGGGATTTTATTTAAATGAATCATGATTATTATTATTATTATTATTATTATTATTATTATTATTATTATTATCGTCATTATTATTATTATTATTTCCTTTGACATCTGGCGTTTACACATTTCTTTCCGGGTCCCGTCCAGAGACCTAAGGTTAGAAATGGCATCATAACACTTTCCACTGACAAAAAAAAATACATAGATAAAGCCCTTCGTAAAGTGTGGGCTGTACTTGTCAGAACAATTTTTTTAATCTCTTTGAGGCATGGACTTCCAGGAATCCCTTCAATTAGTCTACTGGAATCTTTTCCAACCAAACCTAGGGCTCCAACTACAACAGGGATTGTTGATGTTCCCATGTGCCACATTTGTTGAGATTTCTATTTCAAGGTTCTTGTACATTGACAGCTTTTTGAAGATCTTCAAAGATACATTGCAGTCTGCAGGGACTGCCATATCAATAAGGAGACCCTTTTTTGTTTGTGGTCTTTAATAACAATGTCTGGGCGGTTGGCTTTGATTGTTCTGTCAGTGTGTATTGTGTAGTCCTATAGAATTGTAACAGGTCCTATCTCCGTAACCGGGCCTGGGTGGTGTTCATACCAGTTTCTTTCAGTTTCCTTCCCGTAGGAGTTGCAAATTTTCCAGTGCATATATTGGCCCATTCTGTCATGCCGGGTTTAATATTCAGTGGGTGCCAATATCGTGCAACCTGATACAAGATGATCAATCAATTATTATTATTATTATTATTATTATTATTATTATTATTATTATTATTATTATTATTATGTCCTTTACTTTCTGTTATATGCTCACATTCATTCCAGGTGCCAATCAGAAACCTAAGGTCAGAAATGGCACCGTGATATTTTCTACTGAACATTTTTGTAAACAAATAAAAATAAAACAGCATAAGTGTTGTGGTAAACCCTCGTACAGTAAAATGAACTCTTTCTCCTCTCATATACTTACCTGTTGTAGGGATCCGTCTCTGTGCTGGTGGTATCAAGGCTTCGACTAGCTTCGACCGGCTCTAACCAGCTTGGAACAGCTATGACAAGACAAGACCAGTTATAAGTAGCTTAGGTTAGCTCTGTCCAGCTTGGACAAGCCATAACCAGCTAAGACCAGCTTAAAAACTGACCTTGTGTCACAAAATCTCGCTAACCTACCGTTCGAACGTTCACATCTATCTACTTATTACTAACACTGTTGCTTTGTATATATCTTCAATATACTTGTTCAACCTACCTTCGTCTTCCGTGTCTTTCTTTCTGGCCCCAAAACAATAAGATCACACACATTTTACATAGATAAAGCCCTTTGTAAGGTGCGAGCTGTACTTGTGAGAACATTTTTTTTATATTTCTTTAAGTCATGGTCTACTAGAGATTCCTTCAATGATTCTATCATAACCATTTTTCCAATCGAACCCAGGGCCCCAACAACAAGATCCTTGTAGTTTGATAGTTTTTGTGGAGAACTTCAAAGATACCTTACCGTCTACATTAATTATTCTTCTTATTTTTAATATGTTAGTGTCGCACATTGACATAGTCAAAGGAAATTCTGTCCTTGAAGAATGGTGTCAACAAAACTACTCGTAGAATAAGAATTTCGCAGAGAATCCTCACAAAGGAAATAATGACAGTTTCCTGTAGATTGAAAATTACGTTCTCAATTCTAATTCTCACTAAGCGGTTTTCCAATTTTCTGGGTGGTGTTCCATGTGCTTCTATTCATTACTTCAGCAGACTCAATTCCAATTTATCCCCTCTCCCTCTCTCTCTCTCTCTCTCTCTCTCTCTCTCTCTATATATATATATATATATATATATATATATATATATATATATATATATATATATATATATATATATATATATATATATTGGGTGTCCATAAAGTTCGTGTGCACTTGAAAAAATTTATAACTTTATTTGTATTTGCAATAGAAATAATTTGTAAAAAGGATTAGAAAGAAGTAAATCTATATTTTTTAAGCCTGTATTGAAATTTTATTTAAGTTTCTACATGTCCTCCATCATCAGCAATACAAAAGGTAATACGATTTTGCAGTTCGCGGAAAACATTTGCCAACTGATTTACAGTAATGCCGAAATCACATTAGTTATTTTAGGTATACTTAAAACTAGGTACATTAAACTTTATAACATTTTTTACAGATTATTTCTATCGCACATGCAAATAAAGTTATAATTTGTTTTAAACTGCACACGAACTTTATGGACACCCTGTATAATGTTGTTGAATTATTATCACTAGGAAACACCCAACGATGTCAGCTCTAAGACTGGCCTATTTCCTTCTATTTTTATCATTTTTGATAACCAGGAAACATTCAGCTTTCACTGACCGAGCAGTCACTACAACATGTTTGACACGCAAACTAACTCTACACCTTTCTGACAATAGCTCAATTAGATCTCATTTAAATATTCATGGAGACCTATCGGACACTATTCAGAAGATACTTGTCGACAACACTAATATAATAGCATCATCCACATGCAAAAAAAGGCTAAAAATAATGGAAGCCTTATTAATAAAAACAAACAAACAAACCAACACTTAATAATATTAACTTTGAACATGGACATAATATCTTGACCGTGTTTTGAAACAAAAAAATAAAACATTTTATAAAACATACATACAGCAAACTATTTCTCATTTTAAAAGTTAAAATATAATCCTTGAAAATGGCTAAATGTATAGCCGAAAGCGCACGGATAAAAAGAACATTCGGACAGTTTTTATATAATTTATCATCCGAAAAGAAAAAGTTATTAGATCGCATGAGAACTTGTATAAAAAGCTAATTAAAAGCACCTTGTCTGTCGTTTTCAAGGAAATGTGCATATATATATATATATATATATATATATATATATATATATATATATATATATATATATATATATATATATATATTAAAAAGAGAGAAAGCGCAAACGTTTTTCGTTGTAATGCTTTTGGTTATAATGTGGATTTCTTAAAATATATATATTATGCGTTATTTGCCATATGCGTGTGCGTGTGTGTGAGTGTGTGCGTACAAAGAGAGAGAGAGAGAGAGAGAGAGAGAGAAAGAAATAGTACGCTCATATTAATGCCTGTGTGAATATGGTTGTAAGGAATATATGCTTGCGAAGACAGCTCATAAATCAAACGAGATTTGGCTCTCAAGACGAGAGTTGCGTTATTAAGAGACCAACAAACGAGCAATAAAAGATATTACAGTAATATGAGACAATCAAATACATTGCACGCTCGTAAATTCAACCGGACATATACAATGGTATGTAAATTGCCAGAACGCCATCGACTAAGTGACTCTCTACAAGTGACATGCATATTACGCTACTTGTGAAATGCCAAGACAGATATGCCGAAACTATAAGACGCCTATTTTCGACTTCATATATATATATATATATATATATATATATATATATATATATATATATATATATATATATATATATATATATATATTTATATTTGTGTGTGTGTGTAATATCCTTAAGAAAGGACACATTTAAAATAAGTTGACGTAAAAAATTAACGTTTTTTATGCAACGTCTGTAAAGCAATATGGGATATCACAGTAAATTCAATTGAACTATCAAACACCCTGATGAGCAGATGACATCTGTGAACTTGAGAAAATAAGTTTTGCACTTTTTATTTTATTTGCTTATATATATATATATATATATATATATATATATATATATATATATGTGTGTGTGTGTGTGGGTGTGTGTGTGTGTGTATGCCATTTACTAACAATTACGCACCCAACAGTCACACATAGATACATTTTAACTTTATATATATATTGTACTTTTATCTATCTATCTATTTATTTATCTATATATATATATATATATATATATATATATATATATATATTCTTATGTACGTATATATATATATATATATATATATATATATATATATATATATATATATATATATGTATGTATGTATATGTATTGTTGCATTGCCTTCGACACTCAATGCCGGAAAAAAAAAGAAGCAATAGGGAGAGAAGGCATATAAGATGTTTAAGAAGTCAAGAATGTTGGAGAAGATTAACAAGAACGACATTTGACACCTGCTCACATACACACGCACGTACACAGAAAGAGGAAGAAGTCAACTTAACACAAATAATGAAGGCATCCCAACTAGAGCATAAATTAATTACAACAAACGTGGAATAAAGCTAATGAAAAATGAGAAAAAAACGTCAGTCAATTGCTGAAACCTCCTGATGAGCGGACTGAGCAATTGCAAAATTGTTCAACTAATAAACTCTGGAGTCGATGTGGTGAATATAACATCAGTCTGCTAAGTGACACATTTTATTCGTATTAATCTTCTCTCTCTCTCTCTCTCTCTATATATATATATATATATATATATATATATATATATATATATATAATCTTACAGAGGTGTTGAGACCTCATACTTATACACACACCCACACGTATATACACACTTACACACATCATACTCACTCACTCCCTAATGAGCCAAATGAGAAAAAAACACACCCATAGTAATATACACGCTTACACAAATCATACTCTCTCACTCCCTAAGAACTAAATAACACACACACACACTTAACAGAGACACATCCCCTTTCCAGGAACCAATCAATCTGTCAAAATGACCAAGGGAATTCAGAGCAGCATGAATCCATCCAGCTCTTATCTCAAATAACAACTTAAAAGAGACTGTTTGACCAACACAAAGACTGACCAAAAGGCATGTTAAAAAGATAAAAAAATTAAAAAACAAATGAAAACTACAGACAAAAGTTCATTTTCTCCATCAAGACATTAATTTCTGTAGTTTACTGCTACCAGCAAGCAGAAAATTATTTTTCTCCTGATGATGGCCATGTTGGCTGAAACTAGTCGCGGAATCTAAATGAAATAATAATAAAAACGAAATAATATTAATATACAACCCGGTGTGCCTGAAAATTTTAATTTTTTAATATTTTTTATTGTTCAAAATATACATATATATATATATATATATATATATATATATATATATATATATATATATGCAATGTATTATATATATTATTATTTATATATTATATGTGCGGTAATTGTTAGAAAACGCTCAATATCAGAGATAGAGCTAACATATTTGGTTGGATTGATGTGAGTTTGTGACCCTGGGTTTCACGATTTTGCGATGGTCAAACAACCTGAATAATTTTTTTTTAAATTTCGGATTTATGTAGGGTTGCGTGTATTGGTGTTTTATGGAAGTGGGAGGGAAAAATTGTCGTCGAGACGTCACTCATGCTAAATATAGTCTTAAAATGTGCTATATTTATGGGATAAAGTGCTCAATATCAGAGATAGAGCTAACATATTTGGTTGGATTGATGTGAGTTTGTGACCCTGGGTTTCACGATTTTGCGATGGTCAAACAACCTGAATAATTTTTTTTAAATTTCGGATTTATGTAGGGTTGCGTGTATTGGTGTTTTATGGAAGTGGGAGGGAAAAATTGTCGTCGAGACGTCACTCATGCTAAATATAGTCTTAAAATGTGCTATATTTATGGGATAAAGTGCTCAATATCAGAGATAGAGCTAACATATTTGGTTGGATTGATGTGAGTTTGTGACCCTGGGTTTCACGATTTTGCGATGGTCAAACAACCTGAATAATTTTTTTTAAATTTCGGATTTATGTAGGGTTGCGTGTATTGGTGTTTTATGGAAGTGGGAGGGAAAAATTGTCGTCGAGACGTCACTCATGCTAAATATAGTCTTAAAATGTGCTATATTTATGGGATAAAGTGCTCAATATCAGAGATAGAGCGTGTGTAAGTATAAAAGTGAACATAGAAGTCAACACTTAGAGGCGACAGTCTGTTTCATGCTAGATGCAATCGTCAGGCCACGAGTGTTGTTATTTAAATAATATACTGTGTTACTTAAAAATCGAAAACCGAAAAGAGAAAATATACAGTGTAACAAATAAATAACAAGTAAAATAAATTGATCTACATACATCCAAATATATAAATAAACTAACAACCGATACCGATAAACTAGCCGTTTAGAAAAATAAATAAAGATAATCAATAAATACATGAAATAATAAACAAATTAAAAACTGTTCCCGCCGAAATAATAGTTAGAACAAACTACAACAATCAACCCCAAAATTGAACAAATAGCTTTAATTATCTTCCCAAACAAAAACAAAACTATTAAATAAGCTATATAAACAAATTCTTACTACGTTAATAAAAACACCGATCAAAATAAAAAATAAATAAATAAATATATTAGATAAAAATAATAATAAAAAAATAAAAATAAATAAAAACAAGCAAAATAATTTAACCCAAATAAATAAATAAACAAACAAATAAAAGACTTCCGGTAAAATAACCGCCAAAATAGACTACCCACAATGCACCACTGACCCGTATATATAAATAGCCGAGAAAAATGACAGCACTCGTGGCCTGACGATTGCATCTAGCATGAAACAGACTGAAACAGATATATATATATATATATATATATATATATATATATATATATATATATATATATATATATATAAACCTAAAGAGCCAGGTAAAACTGGTTCTTTAGGTTTATATTAGGTGTGCTCTACATCGTGTATTGAGAACTTTACGTAGTTACTTTTACTCCTTTTCGAGTTTTTTTTCTTTGGACTCTGAGCTTGAACTTTGCACGATTGTTTTCGTCTCGATTTCATGTATTTAGTTCTTTCTTTTCTTTATTCCTTGGGTATTGGTTTATTCATCTGCAAGCAAAAATACCTAAGGTTTTTCCAAGCGAGTACCACTATATATATATATATATATATATATATATATATATATATATATATATATATATATATATATATATAACATTATATACACTTACATACATCCAAATAAAAATTTAATTTAAACAAAATGTATATTTATAAGTACTATAAATTTTAGCTCTGTTATTTTACATCGGGCACTGTCATCTTACTGGGCAATACAATATATATATATATAATTGTGGTGGTTGTTATCGGCTGTGCCGTCGGAGTTGGGGACAGATTAGCCATTGCCACGTGTCCTGGTGGGAGTGTCTTACTAAATGAGAGAACAGAGATTATGTCAGTTTGCAGGCATTTAAGTAAATACTTTTTAGCTACCTATGAACCCGGATGTGCGAAATAAAATATTTCCTCCACTCTTCTCCTCAACTACAATTCTCCCCTTTTTTCCTCACTCACACTTTTTCTCCTCTCTCTCTCTCTCTCTCTCTCTCTCTCTCTCTCTCTCTCTCTCTCTCTCTCTCTCTCTCTCTCTCTCTCTATCGCCTAACCCATCCTCATGCATTCAACCTCTCACTTCCGGTATTCTAATATATTGTATTAGATTTCCTTGGCTTATACATCTTTCCACTTGCCTGAGGAGATCTTACGGTCGAAACCCAGGTTGCGAGGTTGGTTGACATTTTAGCCTTTTCTTATATATATATATATATATATATATATATGAAGAAATATAGTCTTAAAGATGTGCTATATTTATGGGATAAAGTGCTCAATATCAGAGATAGAGCGTGTGTAAATATAAAAGTGAACATAGAAGTCAACACTTAGAGGCGACAGTCTGTTTCATGCTAGATGCAATCATCAGGCCCGATGATTGCATCTAGCATGAAACAGACTGTCGCCTCTAAGTGTTGACTTCTATGTTCACTTATATATATATATATATATATATATATATATATATATATATATAATTATTTATTTAAATATTATAACATAAATATGTTATAAAATCACTACAAAAATAGCCATTTTGTTTCAACACTTCTGGTGTCTTATCAAGTGATGATGTTGAATGTAGAACCTACATATATATATAATAACAAAAGAAAAATATATTCATACTGTTCTTTTGCCGAGAAAAGTGGGAAAAGACAGTATTGACATAAAACTAACTTGTTCAATCGTAAAACGGTGAATATCTGTATATTCTTTTGATAAATTCTTCCCGAGCAAGACGATAGCAAATAAATGAGATGTTAGAAATATAGAGTTAAAACAGACTTTAGAAGGAACCGAAAACCCAGTCCTAAGGAAAGAAGTGATACATTTCTACTCTTGTAGAACGTAGAGAAGTATCAGCCGTGGGATAGGTTTGTTGGGAAATCATGCTTCTAGTATATTATATCTAATTGCTATACGTCTATGACTGTCAGTTCCTGATCAAATATTCCCCATTGGGTACTCCAAGGAATCACTTATCTGCCGTCTAATTTGAAAAGGCACATGAACGACATTTTAATGTCTTAATCAGCACTCATAGAAACTGATGACACTAGGACTTCATAGAGACCAGGTGGTATTATGGTGGCTGTTGTAAGAATAGTAAGAATGTGTTCTTTTGGTGGAAGGAATTCAGTGGTATGTTTGGGTCGGTAATTGTGGCTAGCTAATTTTAAGATAAGACAGATTGAAGACCAGGAAATTCCTATCCCCCCTTTTGGCCTTGTGCCACATTTTGGAAATTTCAAAATAAATATCGCTTTCCTCCTTGATACCCAGACTTTAGGAATTTAAGCCCAGAACTACATTGATGGCTAGGTCTAATCATTTTACAGTCGATATTGATAGATGTAACCGTAGGTTCTATGTTAACGTTTCCTTCCCTTGCACTTCTTGCTTGTTGAACTACCTTCCGGCTATTTAGATTTCCTGTCAACTTTGATCTTTAAAAATGTTAAATGTAGAGGTTTATCCCTTGTTTCCCGTTTAGGATTGGGTTTCCGGTTCCTTCGAAAGTTTATTCATTCTCTGTAGTTTGGAGATTGAGTCGCAAGACCGGAAAACGATTTTTGAAATCTGTCAAGTCCGTTCACCGAATTTCGTTATAGTTGAGCCTGGTCAGTACTTAAATGGGTGACCGTTTTCCGAATACCAGTTTGCTCTGGGCGCACGGATTATGTAATAAATAACGGCACGGGATGAGGACTCAGGGAGATGAGTTCGAATTCCAGTCAAGTTCGTTCCATTCACTTACGCGCGAATACCCTTGAGAAAAATTAGATCTACCCTCAACTATTGGTTAAATAACAGGATAGACTAGATTTCACGTCTAATTTCAAAATTCTCTCTCCCCGTTGACTCAACAATAATAACAGATAAAAGTTACCACTTTTGTATATGTGTAAATAAATTATACATTTATTCATCTTCACTCAATGTATTCTTTTTACTTGGATTTACGTTTGTCGAGGCTGAGAAGGAATTAGCCTCCACAACAGTAACAACAACTAGTTTTTTTTTCTTTCATGTTACCCATTTTCGCCTTCGCAACAAGTGGTAACTCCGACTTTTCGAGCCATAGAAGCCTCATTAGGAAATACGTGGAAACTCCAGTAAATGCCCCAACACAATGAGTTCACACGAAGACACTTTAGAAGAATCTTTAAACATAAATTTGTGGCGGACTTCACATTAATTTAACTTTAGATTAGGAAACAAGGCTCACGCAGAAAAGGATAAGCAAAAGACATTGTTACACATAAAATATGTATTTAACAAGATGTACAATATCAAACAACGATGTGAAAAAAGCATGCATTTAAGTAAGAAAAGGTTGAATTAACCAAGAGTTGTCTCTCTTTAACTGTTACTTTAGTGTTCCAAAGTTCAATGGAAGAATGTTCATGAGAATCTCTTGTAATGATTGTTCTTTGAAGATATTGCTGTGTAAGAAGAGTTTATGTGAGTGTGTACAAGGTATGTTCAGCGTGTGACTGGTGTGTGTGAGTGAGAAAGTTGGCGCATGGTTTCACCTGTCGTGCATTCGTTTAGCAGCTGAAATCTCACTAATTAGAATTAGAAAACTCTTGCTTAAATAAGTGACTGTAGGCTCCAAATCGCTGCGCGGGAAGAATTATTCTTCACGTGCAAACGATCTGATTGGTTGGCATCGACCAATCAGCGAGCGAGCTTTGGGGAGACTTAAGAAAGCTTCTGTGATCCGTTTCTCTCAAATGTGCATAAAATTGATTACTTAAAAATAGAGCGATTTGTAAATTGTCGCATTGCTGCGATTTGTAAATTGTCTATAATAACGTAGTGGTGATTAATTAACCAATGAATGCTTTGCGTTGTATGTGATTTGTATTTTGGTATGTATGTATGTATGTTCGTGCGTAATAGATCCTGCAGTCTTGACACCAAGTCTTCTACAGAAGGTAACGGCATCCAACAGCTGGTATTCTTCTGTAAGGTCAGTCAGGAATCGAAAAGAGACATGTATAATGGACAGAAGGAAGGTACGTCTCCGTTTTAGGTTTAATCTGACATTTGGAAAGATAAATTAGCAGTTCTTGGGAAAGGGCAGTCTTAGTGGAAATTCCTCGTTATATTTGCAATACGGAAGAACGCGGGATGATACGACTCCATTAAAGTACATATTTCACGCAGTGATAGTATCTATTTTCTTTGAATTTGTGAAATTATTTTTTAAGTCTTTGTTGACGTGTGATGTGGAATGAGATATATTTTATCAACTCGCTTTGTTTATATATCCAGCATGTTTCGGCATTAGATTCAAATAAAATATAAATTAATTTGACTAAATTCCCCCTGAACTGTGTCGAAATATTATCACAATTCTCCATCTCGAAGAGAGATGACAAGTTAGAGATATAAGAGAGATAAACCCAGACAACATTTTATGGGATTTTGGAGCAAGTAGGAATACTTCTGGGATTATTGTGATTAATGAAACTAACGCGAATGTTATCAACATTTTTATTTTGCAGCAATTGTTGTCTATGAGTGTCAGTCCCAGTCCAAATATTCTTTGTTGGGTACTCCAAGGAAACAGTTATCTGCCGTCGAATTTGACAAGACACATGCACGATATTTTAATGTCGTTATCAGCACTCAAAGATTACTAATGACTCTAGTGCCACTAATAGTAGAAGCTTAGTGTTAAATTTGTTATGATGAATGAGGTGCGTAAATATATATATATATATATATATATATATATATATTGTCATCCACAGACAGACTGTTTCGCTGTATCACAGCTCATCAGTGTGGCTAGACGTCCGGTTGCCTCTGGCTAGAATCGAAAACCGGCTAAATTCGCGTCAGTCGGAAATTTTACCCTGAAGCCGTTGGCGCACGGCAGAGAAGAAGGTGAATTTAAGCGTATTTATTTTTAGATAAACACACAGTGACTGAGAGAACACGATTCGATTTACAGAAGAGTCTTGCATTATTAGCTGTAATAGTCACTGTTTACAAACCCACACATCCTCCCCAGAGAGCTCAACCGAAATAAATTTTTCAGTCCGACAATTTATTTAAAGACATTTATGATATGTTTAACTTTTTTTTTTATAGATACAAGTATTTAAGCAAATGCTCTGTTTTATAATAAACAGTATTAAATAACATTTATCGACCTGAAAATTTCTCGGACATTCAGGCCGGTAAATATTATTTAATACTGTTTATTATAAAACAGAGCATTTGCTTAAATACTTGTATCTATAAAAAGAACGTTAAACATATCATAAATGTCTTTAAATATATATATATATATATATACATATATATATATTATGAAATGGACAAAGTCCGACAATTATTTTAAGACATTTTTTTATGTTTATACGTGAAATTGTCAGAGAAAATATGCGCCCTCCGACAGGAATCGAACCTGTATCCTATACGGAATCTTCATATAGCCTGACATGCTTTACCGATTTAGCCACAGAGGAGCGTTTCGGTTAGCAAAGTCGATTTTACTATTTTTAAACTACAATTCTCCATGATTTTCTCTCGTACATTCATATCTGCTCGATGCGTATCCAAATGTAAACAAATGACGTCACACATTATGAAATGGACAAAGTCCGACAATTATTTTAAGACATTTTTTATGTTTATATCGATAAAAAGAACGTATAAACATAAGACAATGTCTTAAAATAATTGTCGGACTTTGTCCATTTCATAATATATGACGTCATTTGTTTACATTTGGATACGCATCGAGCAGATATGAATGTACGAGAGAAAATCATGGAGAATTGTAGTTTAAAAACAGTAAAATCGACCTTGCTAACCGAATGCTCATCTGTGTCCCAATCGGGCAAAAGCACGTCAGGCTATATGACGGTTCCGTATAGGATACAGGTTCGATTCCTGTCGGAGGACGCATGTTTTCTATGACAATTTCTCGGACATTCAGGCCGGTAAATGTCTTTAATACTGTTTATTATAAACAGAGCATTTACTTAAATTATAAACAGAGCATTTACTTAAATATTTGTATCTATAACAAAAACGTATAAACATAAACAATCTCTCTCTCTCTATCTATCTATCTATCTATCTATATATATATATATATATATATATATATATATATATATATATATATATATATATATGCAAACATACTGGCTGATGTCCATGTCTTAAAGTTCACCTGAACATCTTCCCCGAACGTCTGGGTTGATCTTTCGTCTTATCAACAACACATAATATTTGAGTGATTAAACAATCAAAATTCCCCAGCGGCGACTTTCTCAAAAATGTAAAGATAATTTTGCCATTAAAATTTAATTAAATCTTCATAACTAAGTGAAAATCAAAAACATTTAGCTTACATTTTTGCGAAAGCAGCCACTTGGAACTCTTGAATTAATTTATGTGTCGAAGTCTATTTATCATTTCTTACCTCCTTGCTACTTCCACAAACACGCACATATATATATATATATATATATATATATATATATATATATATATATTATGAAATGGACAAAGTCCGACAATTATTTTATACATTCTTTATATAGATACAAGTATTTAAGTAAATGCTCTGTTTTATAATAAACCTGTATTAAACAACATTTACCGGCCTGAATGTACAAGAAATTTTCATAGAAAATTTTCGTCCTCCGGCCGGAATGGAACCTGTATCCTATACGGAACTGTCATATAGCCTGACGTGTCTTAACCGTTTCGGCCACAGAGGAGCGTTCGGTTAGCGAGGTCGATTTTACTGTCTTTAAACTTTAATCTTCCATGAATCTCTCACGTACATTCATATCTGCTCATGGCGTATCAAATGTAAATGTCGGACTTTGTCTATTTCATAATGTGTGACGTCATTTGTTTACATTTGAAATACATATATATATATAGTGATTTTCTAATCGTAGCTTAGATGTAGCACAAGGGCGAAACCATGGAGTACCCAGTAAAAATCGAACTCCCTATTCAGTTGTAATTGATCTAACGAGACAAGCTTATTGACCATTACACCACGTCGAGGTGCCCTAAAACTGATTTTCTAAGCGCAGCATAGAAGTGGCACAAGGCCGAAAGCATGGGGCACCCAGAAAAGATTGAACTGACTATTCAGTTGTAATGGTTCTAAAGAGACAAACTTGGTAACCATTAGAGGTACCCCATGCATACATATATATATATATATATATATATATATATATATGTGTGTGTGTGTGTGTGTGTGTGTGTGTGTGTGTGTGTGTGTGTGTGAGCGTGGGGCACCTCGACGTGGTGTAATGGTTCGAAAGCTTGTCTTGCTAGATCAGTTACGACTGAGAAGTGGATTCGATCCTAACTGGGTGCTCCATACTTTCGGCCTTGTGCCACATCTAAGTCGGGCTTAGAAAAGCATTACCAACGGCATCCCATACTTAACACTGGTCATGTGTGACGTCATGTGCAGCGGTGCGATTTTCGCTTCCAGCGTCTCGTAAATTGGCGAAGAATTCATAGGCAAACCTCAGCGGCAATTGTCCCGTTCAATGATTCCATTTACAATGAGGCATTAATTGACCTGGAAACCCGAATGTATGGGAGGCCAATTTAACTGTAAAAGAAATTGATGATTTGAACATCAACTTTCTAGAATTGTTGCCAACTAAACACAATACCATTGACGCTCTACTAAACGAATGGCTGTGTGAATAACCCAGTTTAATTTTTGAATAGCCTAACACCAGCAGGTTTCCCAACCTTACAATTTGCACCTCAAGATTGGGGCACCAACGATGCTGCTAAGAAACCTGCATTCACCGAAGCTTTGCAATGGCGCACGACTTACAATGCTGACTGGCAAAGTAACCGGAGCGGCTGTATTTATTCCTAAAATTCCCCTTATTCCTTCGGATATGCTTTCCCAGTTTTTCTCCTATAGCCATTTTCATGTCTGGTGTTCAAGAATCGGCAACCTCAATCATTTCGAAGAATTAGTTTACAGACCACAACTCTCTGAGAACCCGTGCCATTTTAGCTCCAAAGCAGTTGATGATTTGAACATCAAAGCCTGTCTATATTTCTGAGTTGAGGTATTATGTACAGTATTTACATTAGTCGTTCTATTGTCCTCATCTTTGTCGGCATATTTATTACAACGTTTCGGCCCTTCAGTATATGTCTATATTTCTGAGATGAGGTATTATGTACAGTATTTACATTAGTCGTTCTATTGTCCTCATCTTTGTCGGCATATTTATTACAACGTTTCGGCCCTTCAGTATATGTCTATATTTCTGAGATGAGGTATTATGTACAGTATTTACATTAGTCGGACTATTGTCCTCATCTTTGTCGGCATATTTGTCACAACGTTTCGGCCGTCGTACGCTCCGGCCTTCTTCAGGTGGTTGGAATTTCGAACTGAACCCTTTATTTCGATCACTGGGGTAGACTGTTCTAGTTCCACGAGCCATGTTTGATGGATGTCAATTATCAGTTATCTCCTGCTAATTTAATCTCTGAAAGTTCTCCACTGCCTTAACCTCAAGGACACATGGCACAGTGGATAAAAGCGTTGGTTAGATCCAGTGACAGACCCAAAGAGTATGAGTTCAATACCCGGTTAAGGCAGTGGAGAACTTTCAGAGGGTAAATTAGCAGGAGATAACTGATAGCTGACATCCATCAAACATGGCTCGTGGAACTAGAACAGTCTATCCCAGTGGTCGAAATAAAGGGTTCAGTTCGAAATTCCAACCACCGGAGCGTACAACGGCCGAAACGTTGTGACAAATATGGCGACAAAGATGAGGACAATAGTCCGACTAATGTAAATACTGTTGAACATCAAACTTCTGGAATAGTTTCCAAGTGAGCGTCACAGCTACAATTCTGTTCTAAACGTAGATGAAACTGTGAATTATAATGTTTTTTTGAATAGCCTAACACAAGCAGACCTCCCACCTCAATAATTTGCACCTCAGGATTGGATCACCAGTGATGCTGCTGAGAAACTCGGATCCACTGGAACTTTGCAATGGCACACGACTTACAATTAAGAAGATGCCAACAGTCTTGGAGGCGAAAGTTCTGTCTAGAAAAGCAAGCAGTGGGGCTGTGTTTATCCGTAAAATTCTACTTTTTGACTTGGATATACCTTTCCAGGTGATGCGGCTGCAATAGCTTGTCAAAATGAGTTTTGCAATCAGTACTAACAAAGCTCAGGGGCAGTCCTTGCATGTGGTTGGCCTTTACTTTGTAGAACCAGTTTTCTCCCATAACCAAATTTATGTGGGATGTTCAAGAGTCGGCAATCTAAATCATTCGTTTATTCATGCCCCACACGGAAAGACCAAAAACGTTGTTTATCAAGAGAGACCCCTGCAAATATGATAAAAAGAACCAAATCATCACTTGTTTATATTTTAATTGTATCATTCTCAGTGTTGTAAATCATTTTATAATCCATACGATATTCTGTTCGTTAATCTATATATAAATCTATTTGGAGGTATATTGTGAAACTATATGTCAGTCCATTTGTACATTTATTTATTTGTGAATATATTATAACACCGGCCCTCCTTAGGGGTATATTCTCTGTGAATGGGCAAAAGCCCTTTTCATGGCTACTTACTTTCAGTTGTTAATTTCGGATGACCGAATTGTCTGTTATGACGTAAATCGCTTAACGATTTTGATATTAACTTATTGGTCTATTCTCCAAAGAACCTAGGGGCGGCGGTTAGGTATTCTCTGTGAACGCCCAAAAGTCCCTTTTCAGTGACACTTACTTTGAATTGGTACTTTCGAATAACCGAAGGAAGGATACGAGAACTGGAACTGTGGATAACATCCGTTTTCCCGGGAATTTCTGGGTACGACAGCTAAGGTGAATTTTAGCGTATTTATTTTTAGATAAATACACAGTGACCGAGAAGATTTAATTCGCTTTACCGAAGATTTTTGCTATATTAGCCGTAATAGTCACTGTTTACAAACTCATACTTCCTCCCATAGAGAGCTCAACCGAAATTAATTTTTCAGGAGCCTATATATATATATATATATATATATATATATATATATATATATATATATATATATTTCTTTCGCTCTTTCACTCTCTCAATATATATATATATATATATATATATATATATATATACTTTTTTTTACAATTGGAATTAAGATACCTTTAGTTAATGATCATTTTCACCTAGGAATTTTAATTTTGAAATTAGTAGGATCCTGCTAATTTTAAAATTAAAATTCGTAGGTAAAAATGGTCATTAACTAAAGGTATTTTAATTCCAATTGTAAAGAAACTTCTATTTTTATTTGTATTTAATGAAAATAAACATTGAGAGCTCTTTTGTGAGTCAGTTTTAACATATTTCAAATCCTATGTTGTGTTAATAATACTCGCTTGGATTATAATAACAGATTACTACTTATATATATATATATATTTATATATATATATATATATATATTGCGCCAGCATAAAACAGCCTGTCGCGTCTAAGTGTTGACTTCAATGTTCACTTTTATATTTATATTTACATACGCTCTATCTCTGATATTGAGCACTTTATCCAATAAATATAGGACACCTTAAAACTATACTTCTTTATATATATATATATATATATATATATATGTGTGTGTGTGTGTGTGTGTGTGTATGTGAGAGAGCATGCGTGCGTGTGTGTCTATGTTTGTGTGTGAAAGTGTGTGCAGTGTTTTATTTATATATAAGCCTGTATGTGTGAATTTGTCGGGGTATCTTCATGAAGGGTAACGTGATTTCCTCCTGATGCTCATATCTGTGCAGAAGCAAGCATGCAAATCACTTTCAGAGATAAGGTAAGAGACAGATGGCGTTGTCGAAAGATTTACAGCGAGACTCGGACTATTTCTTTAAAAAAAGAAAAACAGAGAATGTTTGGCAAAAATAGATAAGAAAAAACAAAGATAAAGTATATATGACGAACACTAAAGTCGAACTGACATAAATACTGAGAAGTGAATGGTAAACTGTAGAATTATAACGCACATACATTTTTGTACATTTACGTATATATTATAATTATTTCTTTGTAAAAATATGATTCCTTCGCTACATAAGAGTTCTCATGTTTCAAAAACGAGAGCCGAAACCCTGAATATAATTATTAAAATTAATTTGAATTAAAGTATCAAGCCCTGTTTCATCCTCAAGCGAAAATTTAAGAATAACCAATCTTGAAGATTACGCATCTTTATAAGCATGTTCATTCGCAAAATTAATTACTATGGAAACGACCATTTTGGTAAGGGACATACAAGTTTGTTTGTATCCACATATCAGTCACCTTTGGAAAGGGGTCAAAAGAAAGAAAGAGGGACGGGGTATCCATTTCAAAGCTAATGATGGCGTTCATGTGCTCACATCGTCTGGTCAGTCACAGCGATAGATAGCTGTGGCCCCATAATAGGTCGTTAAGTGTCTAGAAAATTTTATTTTATTTATTAATTTATTTTTTATTTATTTTTTTTTCTCGAAAGGGCTGTTTCCTACAAAAACGCTTCGCACTAGCCTACAATTTGTTTTTTTGACAACTTCATAAAGGGTTTTTCTACCTTACGATTGTTTAAGCTTTTAAGCCTTTTCTTAGACTATGAATTATATTTTATGATAATTAGTTAATGGGAAAATTTGTTGATGTCGGCAAAAAACCGTTAACACATGTCAATGGTTTATTGAATTTTCATTATTTAGAAACTTAATAATGTGTAGTTTTTCATAAAGAATGCACAGGCAGAATTTACCAAATGCATTTTCATAAAGAATACAAAGGCAGAATTAGCCAAATACGTTTTCATAAAGAATATAAAAGGCAGAATTAGGCAAATGCATTTTCATAAAGAAGGGAAAGGCAGAATTAGCCAAATGCATTTTCATAAAGAATGCAAAGGCAGAATTAGCCAAATGCATTTCCATAAAGAAGGGAAAGGCAGAATTAGCCAAATGCATTTTCATAAAGAATGCACAATCAGAAATTGCCAAATGCATTTTCATAAAGAATGCAAAGGCAGACAATTTCCAAATTTATTTTCATAAAGAATGCAGAGGCAGGATTTACCAAATACGTTTTCATAAAGAATGCAAAGGCGGAATTAGCCAAATACGTTTTCATAATAAAATGCAAAGGCGGAATTAGCCAAATACGTTTTCATAAAGAATGCAAAGGCGGAATTAGCCAAATACGTTTTCATAAAGAATGCAAAGGCAAAATTAGCCAAATACGTTTTCATAAAGAATGCAAAGTCGGAATTAGCCAAATACGTTTTCATAAAGAATGCGAAGGCAGAATTAGCCAAATACGTTTTCATAAAGAATTCACAGGCAGAATTTACCAAATGCATTTTCATAAAGAAGAGAAAGGTAGAATTAGCCAAATACGTTTTCATAAAGAATGGTAAGGCAGAATTAGCAAAATGTATTTTCATAATGAATAGAAAGGGAGAATTAGCCAAATTTATTTTCATAAAGAATGCACAGGCAGAAATTGCCAAATGCATTTTCATAAAGAATGGAAAGGGAGAACTAGCTAAATGCATTTTCATAAACAATGGAAAGGCAGAATTAGCCAAATGTATTTTCATAAAGAATACACCGGCAGAATTTACCAAATGCATTTTAATAAAGAATACAAAGGCAGAATTAGCCAAATACGTTTTCATAAAGAATGCAAAAGGCAGAATAAGGCAAATGCATTTTCATAAAGAAGGGAAAGGCAGAAATAGCCAAATGCATTTTCATAAAGAATGAAAAGGCAGAATTAGCCAAATGCATTTTCATAAAGAAGGGAAAGGCAGAATAAGCCAAATGCGTTTTCATAAAGAATGCACAATCAGAAATTGCCAAATGCATTTTCATAAAGAATGCAAAGGCAGACAATTTCCAAATATATTTTCATAAAGAAAGCAAAGGCGGAATTAGCCAAATACGTTTTCATAAAGAATGCAAAGGCGGAATTAGCCAAATACGTTTTCATAAAGAATGCAAAGGCGGAATTAGCCAAATGCATTTTCATAAAGAATGCAAAGGCAGAATTAGCCAACTACGTTTTCATAAAGAATGCAAAGGCAGAATTAGCCAAATACGTTTTCATAAAGAATGCAAAGGCGGAATTAGCCAAATGCATTTTCATAAAGAATGCAAAGGCAGAATTAGCCAAATACGTTTTCATAAAGAATGCAAAGGCAGAATTAGCCAAATACGTTTTCATAAAGAATGCAAAGGCGGAATTAGCCAAATACGTTTTCATAAAGAATGCAAAGGCAGAATTAGCCAAATACGTTTTCATAAAGAATGCAAAGGCGGAATTAGCCAAATACGTTTTCATAAAGTATGCAAAGGCGGAATTAGCCAAATACGTTTTCATAAAGAATGCAAAGGCGGAATTAGCCAAATGCATTTTCATAAAGAATGCAAAGGCAGAATTAGCCAAATACGTTTTCATAAAGAATGCAAAGGCGGAATTAGCCAAATACGTTTTCATAAGGAATGCAAAGGCAGAATTAGCCAAACACGTTTTCATAAAGAATGCAAAGGCGGAATTAGCCAAATGCATTTTCATAAAGAATGCAAAGGCAGAATTAGCCAAATACGTTTTCATAAAGAATGCAAAGGCAGAATTAGCCAAATACGTTTTCATAAAGAATGCAAAGGCGGAATTAGCCAAATACGTTTTCATAAAGAATGCAAAGGCGGAATTAGCCAAATACGTTTTCATAAAGAATGCAAAGGCGGAATTAGCCAAATACGTTTTCATAAAGAATGCAAAGGCAAAATTAGCCAAATACGTTTTCATAAAGAATGCAAAGTCGGAATTAGCCAAATACGTTTTCATAAAGAATGCGAAGGCAGAATTAGCCAAATACGTTTTCATAAAGAATTCACAGGCAGAATTTACCAAATGCATTTTCATAAAGAAGAGAAAGGTAGAATTAGCCAAATACGTTTTCATAAAGAATGGTAAGGCAGAATTAGCAAAATGTATTTTCATAATGAATAGAAAGGGAGAATTAGCCAAATTTATTTTCATAAAGAATGCACAGGCAGAAATTGCCAAATGCATTTTCATAAAGAATGGAAAGGGAGAACTAGCTAAATGCATTTTCATAAACAATGGAAAGGCAGAATTAGCCAAATGTATTTTCATAAAGAATACACCGGCAGAATTTACCAAATGCATTTTAATAAAGAATACAAAGGCAGAATTAGCCAAATACGTTTTCATAAAGAATGCAAAAGGCAGAATAAGGCAAATGCATTTTCATAAAGAAGGGAAAGGCAGAAATAGCCAAATGCATTTTCATAAAGAATGAAAAGGCAGAATTAGCCAAATGCATTTTCATAAAGAAGGGAAAGGCAGAATAAGCCAAATGCGTTTTCATAAAGAATGCACAATCAGAAATTGCCAAATGCATTTTCATAAAGAATGCAAAGGCAGACAATTTCCAAATATATTTTCATAAAGAAAGCAAAGGCGGAATTAGCCAAATACGTTTTCATAAAGAATGCAAAGGCGGAATTAGCCAAATACGTTTTCATAAAGAATGCAAAGGCGGAATTAGCCAAATGCATTTTCATAAAGAATGCAAAGGCAGAATTAGCCAACTACGTTTTCATAAAGAATGCAAAGGCAGAATTAGCCAAATACGTTTTCATAAAGAATGCAAAGGCGGAATTAGCCAAATGCATTTTCATAAAGAATGCAAAGGCAGAATTAGCCAAATACGTTTTCATAAAGAATGCAAAGGCAGAATTAGCCAAATACGTTTTCATAAAGAATGCAAAGGCGGAATTAGCCAAATACGTTTTCATAAAGAATGCAAAGGCAGAATTAGCCAAATACGTTTTCATAAAGAATGCAAAGGCGGAATTAGCCAAATACGTTTTCATAAAGTATGCAAAGGCGGAATTAGCCAAATACGTTTTCATAAAGAATGCAAAGGCGGAATTAGCCAAATGCATTTTCATAAAGAATGCAAAGGCAGAATTAGCCAAATACGTTTTCATAAAGAATGCAAAGGCGGAATTAGCCAAATACGTTTTCATAAGGAATGCAAAGGCAGAATTAGCCAAACACGTTTTCATAAAGAATGCAAAGGCGGAATTAGCCAAATGCATTTTCATAAAGAATGCAAAGGCAGAATTAGCCAAATACGTTTTCATAAAGAATGCAAAGGCAGAATTAGCCAAATACGTTTTCATAAAGAATGCAAAGGCGGAATTAGCCAAATACGTTTTCATAAAGAATGCAAAGGCGGAATTAGCCAAATACGTTTTCATAAAGAATGCAAAGGCGGAATTAGCCAAATACGTTTTCATAAAGAATGCAAAGGCAGAATTAGCCAAATACGTTTTCATAAAGAATGCAAAGGCAGAATAAGCCAAATACGTTTTCATAATGAATGCAAAGGCGGAATTAGCCAAATACGTTTTCATAAAGAATGCAAAGGCAGAATTAGCCAAATACGTTTTCATAAAGAATGCAAATGCAGAATTAGCCAAATACGTTTTCATAAAGAATGCAAAGGCAGAATTAGCCAAATACGTTTTCATAAAGAATGCAAAGGCGGAATTAGCCAAATACGTTTTCATAAAGAATGCAAATGCAGAATTAGCCAAATACGTTTTCATAAAGAATGCAAAGGCAGAATTAGCCAAATACGTTTTCATAAAGAATGCAAAGGCGGAATTAGCCAAATACGTTTTCATAAAGAATGCAAAGGCGGAATTAGCCAAATACGTTTTCATAAAGAATGCAAAGGCAGAATTAGGCAAATACGTTTTCATAAAGAATGCAAAGGCGGAATTAGCCAAATGCATTTTCATAAAGAATGCAAAGGCAGAATTAGCCAAATACGTTTTCATAAAGAATGCAAAGGCAGAATTAGCCAAATACGTTTTCATAAAGAATGCAAAGGCGGAATTAGCCAAATACGTTTTCATAAAGAATGCAAAGGCAGAATTAGCCAAATACGTTTTCATAAAGAATGCAAAGGCGGAATTAGCCAAATACGTTTTCATAAAGTATGCAAAGGCGGAATTAGCCAAATACGTTTTCATAAAGAATGCAAAGGCGGAATTAGCCAAATGCATTTTCATAAAGAATGCAAAGGCAGAATTAGCCAAATACGTTTTCATAAAGAATGCAAAGGCGGAATTAGCCAAATGCATTTTCATAAAGAATGCAAAGGCAGAATTAGCCAAATACGTTTTCATAAAGAATGCAAAGGCAGAATTAGCCAAATACGTTTTCATAAAGAATGCAAAGGCGGAATTAGCCAAATACGTTTTCATAAAGAATGCAAAGGCGGAATTAGCCAAATACGTTTTCATAAAGAATGCAAAGGCGGAATTAGCCAAATACGTTTTCATAAAGAATGCAAAGGCAGAATTAGCCAAATACGTTTTCATAAAGAATGCAAAGGCAGAATAAGCCAAATACGTTTTCATAAAGAATGCAAAGGCGGAATTAGCCAAATACGTTTTCATAAAGAATGCAAAGGCAGAATTAGCCAAATACGTTTTCATAAAGAATGCAAATGCAGAATTAGCCAAATACGTTTTCATAAAGAATGCAAAGGCAGAATTAGCCAAATACGTTTTCATAAAGAATGCAAAGGCGGAATTAGCCAAATACGTTTTCATAAAGAATGCAAATGCAGAATTAGCCAAATACGTTTTCATAAAGAATGCAAAGGCAGAATTAGCCAAATACGTTTTCATAAAGAATGCAAAGGCGGAATTAGCCAAATACGTTTTCATAAAGAATGCAAAGGCAGAATTAGCCAAATACGTTTTCATAAAGAATGCAAATGCAGAATTAGCCAAATACGTTTTCATAAAGAATGCAAAGGCAGAATTAGCCAAATACGTTTTCATAAAGAAGAGAAAGGTAGAATTAGCCAAATGCATTTTCATAAAGAATGGAAAGGCAGAATTAGCCAAATGCATTTTCATAAAGAATGCAAAGGCAGAATTAGCCAAATGCATTTTCATAAAGAATGCAAAGGCAGAAATAGCCAAATGCATTTTCATAAAGAATGCAAAGGCAGAATTAGCCAAATGCATTTTCATAAAGAAAAGAAAGGTAGAATTAGCCAAATACGTTTTCATAAAGAATGCAAAAGGCAGAATTAGGCAAATGCATTTTCATAAAGAAGGGACAGGCAGAATTAGCCAAATGCATTTTCATAAAGAATGCAAAGGCAGAATTAGCAAAATGCATTTTCATAAAGAAGGGAAAGGCAGAATTAGCCAAATGCATTTTCATAAAGAATGCACAATCAGAAATTGCCAAATGCATTTTAATAAAGAATGCAAAGGCAGACAATTTTCAAATTTATTTTCATAAAGAATGCAGAGGCAGGATTTACCAAATACGTTTTCATAAAGAATGCAAAGGCGGAATTATCCAAATACGTTTTCATAAAGAATGCAAAGGCAGAATTAGCCAAATACGTTTTCATAAAGAATGCAAAGGCAAAATTAGCCAAATACGTTTTCATAATGAATGCAAAGGCAGAATTAGCCAAATACGTTTTCATAAAGAATTCACCAAATGCATTTTCATAAAGAAGAGAAAGGTAGAATTAGCCAAATACGTTTTCATAAAGAATGGTAAGGCAGAATTAGCCAAATGTATTTTCATAAAGAATAGAAAGGCAGAATTAGCCAAATTTATTTTTATAAAGAATGCACAGGCAGAAATTGCCAAATGCATTTTCATAAAGAATGGAAAGGCAGAACTAGCTAAATGCATTTTCATAAACAATGGAAAGGCAGAATTAGCCAAATGTATTTTCATAAAGAATACACCGGCAGAATTTACCAAATGCATTTTAATAAAGAATAAAAAGGCAGAAAAAGCCAAATACGATTTCATAAAGAATGCAAAAGGCAGAATTAGGCAAATGCATTTTCATAAAGAAGGGAAAGGCAGAATTAGCCAAATGCATTTTCATAAAGAATGCAAAGGCAGAATTAGCCAAATGCATTTTCATAAAGAAGGGAAAGGCAGAATTAGCCAAATGCATTTTCATAAAGAATGCACAATCAGAAATTGCCAAATGCATTTTCATAAAGAATGCAAAGGCAGACAATTTCCAAATTTATTTTCATAAAGAATGCAAAGGCGGAATTAGACAAATACTTTTTCATAAAGAATGCAAAGGCGGAATTAGCCAAATACGTTTTCATAAAGAATGCAAAGGCGGAATTAGCCAAATACGTTTTCATAAAGAATGCAAAGGCGGAATTAGCCAAATACGTTTTCATAAAGTATGCAAAGGCGGAATTAGCCAAATACGTTTTCATAAAGAATGCAAAGGCGGAATTAGCCAAATACGTTTTCATAAAGAATGCAAATGCAGAATTAGCGAAATACGTTTTCATAAAGAATGCAATGGCGGGATTAGCCAAATACGTTTTCATAAAGAATGCAAAGTCGGAATTAGCCAAATACGTTTTCATAAAGAATGCAAAGGCGGAATTAGCCAAATACGTTTTCATAAAGAATGCAAAGGCAGAATTAGCCAAATACGTTTTCATAAAGAATGCAAAGGCAGAATTAGCCAAATACGTTTTCATAATGAATGCAAAGGCGGAATTACCCAAATACGTTTTCATAAAGAATGCAAAGGCGGAATTAGCCAAATACGTTTTCATAAAGAATGCAAAGGCGGAATTAGCCAAATACGTTTTCATAAAGAATGCAAAGGCAGAATTAGCCAAATACGTTTTCATAAAGAATGCAAAGGCAGAATTAGCCAAATACGTTTTCATAAAGAATGCAAATGCAGAATTAGCCAAATACGTTTTCATAAAGAATGCAAAAGCGGAATTAGCCAAATACGTTTTCATAAAGAATGCAAAGGCGGAATTAGCCAAATACGTTTTCATAAATGCAAATGCAGAATTAGCCAAATACGTTTTCATAAAGAATGCAAAGGCGGAATTAGCCAAATACGTTTTCATAAAGAATGCAAAGGCGGAATTAGCCAAATACGTTTTCATAAAGAATGCAAAGGCGGAATTAGCCAAATACGTTTTCATAAAGAATGCAAAGGCGGAATTAGCCAAATACGTTTTCATAAAGAATGCACAGGCGGAATTAGCCAAATACGTTTTCATAAAGAATGCAAATGCAGAATTAGCCAAATACGTTTTCATAAAGAATGCAAAGGCGGAATTAGCCAAATACGTTTTCATAAAGAATGCAAATGCAGAATTAGCCAAATACGTTTTCATAAAGAATGCAAAGGCAGAATTAGCCAAACACGTTTTCATAAAGAATGCAAAGGCGGAATTAGCCAAATACGTTTTCATGAAGAATGCAAAGGCGGAATTAGCCAAATACGTTTTCATAAAGAATGCAAATGCAGAATTAGCCAAATACGTTTTCATAAAGAATGCAAAGGCGGAATTAGCCACATAAGTTTTCATAAAGAATGCAAAGGCAGAATTAGCCAAATTCGTTTTGATAAAGAATGCAAAGGCAGAATTAGCCAAATACGTTTTCATAAAGAATGCAAAGGCGGAATTAGCCAAATACGTTTTCATAAAGAATGCTAAGGCAGAATTAGCCAAATACCCTTTCATAAAGAATGCAAAGGCGGAATTAGCCAAATACGTTTTCATAAAGGATGCAAATGCAGAATTAGCCAAATACGTTTTCATAAAGAATGCAAAGGCGGAATTAGCCAAATACGTTTTCATAAAGAATGCAAAGGCGGAATTAGCCAAATACGTTTTCATAAAGAATGCAAATGCAGAATTGGCCAAATACGTTTTCATAAAGAATGCAAAGGTGGAATTAGCCAAATACGTTTTCATAAAGAATGCAAAGGCGGAATTAGCCAAATACGTTTTCATAAAGAATGCAAAGGCGGAAATAGCCAAATACGTTTTCATAAAGAATGCAAAGGCGGAATTAGCCAAATACGTTTTCATAAAGAATGCAAAGGCGGAATTAGCCAAATACGTTTTCATAAAGAATGCAAATGCAGAATTAGCCAAATACGTTTTCATAAAGAATGCAAAGGCAGAATTAGCCAAATACGTTTTCATAAAGAATGCAAAGGCGGAATTAGCCAAATACGTTTTCATGAAGAATGCAAAGGCGGAATTAGCCAAATACGTTTTCATAAAGAATGCAAATGCAGAATTAGCCAAATACGTTTTCATAAAGAATGCAAAGGCAGAATTAGCCAAATACGTTTTCATAAAGAATGCAAAGGCGGAATTAGCCAAATACGTTTTCATAAAGAATGCAAATGCAGAATTGGCCAAATACGTTTTCATAAAGAATGCAAAGGTGGAATTAGCCAAATACGTTTTCATAAAGAATGCAAAGGCGGAATTAGCCAAATACGTTTTCATAAAGAATGCAAAGGCGGAAATAGCCAAATACGTTTTCATAAAGAATGCAAAGGCGGAATTAGCCAAATACGTTTTCATAAAGAATGCAAAGGCGGAATTAGCCAAATACGTTTTCATAAAGAATGCAAATGCAGAATTAGCCAAATACGTTTTCATAAAGAATGCAAAGGCAGAATTAGCCAAATACGTTTTCATAAAGAATGCAAAGGCGGAATTAGCCAAATACGTTTTCATGAAGAATGCAAAGGCGGAATTAGCCAAATACGTTTTCATAAAGAATGCAAATGCAGAATTAGCCAAATACGTTTTCATAAAGAATGCAAAGGCAGAATTAGCCAAATACGTTTTCATAAAGAATGCAAAGGCGGAATTAGCCAAATACGTTTTCATAAAGAATGCAAATGCAGAATTAGCCAAATACGTTTTCATAAAGAATGCAAAGGCAGAATTAGCCAAATACGTTTTCATAAAGAATGCAAAGGCGGAATTAGCCAAATACGTTTTCATAAAGAATGCAAAGGCGGAATTAGCCAAATACGTTTTCATAAAGAATGCAAAGGCGGAATTAGCCAAATACGTTTTCATAAAGAATGCAAAGGCGGAATTAGCCAAATACGTTTTCATAAAGAATGCAAAGGCAGAATTAGCCAAATACGTTTTCATAAAGAATGCAAAGGCGGAATTAGCCAAATACGTTTTCATAAAGAATGCAAATGCAGAATTAGCCAAATACGTTTTCATAAAGAATGCAAAGGCGGAATTAGCCAAATGCATTTTCATAAAGAATGTAAAGGCAGAATTAGTCAAATGCATTTTCATAAAAAATGCAAAGACATAATTAGCCAAATACGTTTTCATAAAGAAAAGAAAGGTAGAATTAGCCAAATACCTTTTCATAAAGAATGCAAAAGGCAGAATTAGGCAAATGCATTTTCATAAAGAATGCAAAGGCGGAATTAGCCAAATACGTTTTCATGAAGAATGCAAAGGCGGAATTAGCCAAATACGTTTTCATAAAGAATGCAAATGCAGAATTAGCCAAATACGTTTTCATAAAGAATGCAAAGGCAGAATTAGCCAAATACGTTTTCATAAAGAATGCAAAGGCGGAATTAGCCAAATACGTTTTCATAAAGAATGCAAATGCAGAATTAGCCAAATATGTTTTCATAAAGAATGCAAAGGCAGAATTAGCCAAATACGTTTTCATAAAGAATGCAAAGGCGGAATTAGCCAAATACGTTTTCATAAAGAATGCAAAGGCGGAATTAGCCAAATACGTTTTCATAAAGAATGCAAAGGCGGAATTAGCCAAATACGTTTTCATAAAGAATGCAAAGGCGGAATTAGCCAAATACGTTTTCATAAAGAATGCAAAGGCAGAATTAGCCAAATACGTTTTCATAAAGAATGCAAAGGCGGAATTAGCCAAATACGTTTTCATAAAGAATGCAAATGCAGAATTAGCCAAATACGTTTTCATAAAGAATGCAAAGGCGGAATTAGCCAAATGCATTTTCATAAAGAATGTAAAGGCAGAATTAGTCAAATGCATTTTCATAAAAAATGCAAAGACAGAATTAGCCAAATGCATTTTCATAAAGAATGCAAAGGCAGAATTAGCCACATGCATTTTCATAAAGAATGCAAAGGCAGAATTAGCCAAATGCATTATCATAAAGAATGCAAAGGCAGAATTAGCCAAATGCATTTTCATAAAGAATGCAAAGGCAGAATTAGCCAAATGCATTTTCATAAAGAATGCAAAGGCAGAATTAGCCAAATGCATTTTCATAAAGAATGCAAAGGCAGAATTAGCCAAATGCATTTTCATAAAGAATAGAAAGGCAGAATTAGCCAAATGCATTTTTATGAAGTAGGGTGAGGCAGAATTAGTCAAATGCATTTTCATAAAAAATGCAAAGACATAATTAGCGAAATACGTTTTCATAAAGAAAAGAAAGGTAGAATTAGCCAAATACGTTTTCATAAACAATGCAAAAGGCAGAATTAGGAAAATGCATTTTCATAAAGAATGCAAAAGGCAGAATTAGGCAAATGCATTTTCATAAAGAAGGGAAAGGCAGAATTAGCCAAATGCATTTTTATAAAGAATGCTAAGGCAGAATTAGCCAAATGCATTTTCATAAAGAATGGAAAGGCAGAATTAGCCAAATGCATTTTCATAAAGAATGAAAAGGCAGAATTAGCCAAATGCATTTTCATAATGAATGCAAAGCAGAATTAGCCAAATGCATTTTCATAAAGAATGCAAAGGCAGAATTAGCCAAATGCATTTTCATAAAGAATGCAAAGGCAGAATTAGCCAAATGCATTTTCATAAAGAATGCAAAGGCAGAATTAGCCAAATGCATTTTCATAAAGAATGCAAAGGCAGAATTAGCCAAATGCATTTTCCTAATGAATGCAAAGGCAGAATTAGCCAAATGCATTTTCATAAAGAATGCAAAGGCAGAATTAGCCAAATGCATTTTCATAAATAATGCAAAGGCAGAATTAGCCAAATGCATTTTTATGGAGTAGGGTGAGGCAGAATTAGTCAAATGCATTTTCATAAAGAATGCAAAGTCAGAATTAGCCAAATGCATTTTCATAAAGAATGCAAAGGCAGAATTAGCCATATGCATTTTCATAAAGAATGCAAAGGCAGAATTAGCCAAATGCATTTTCATAAAGAATGCAAAGGCAGAATTAGCCAAATGCATTTTCATAAAGAATGCAAAGGCAGAATTAGCCAAATGCATTTTCATAAAGAATGCAAAGGCAGAATTAGCCAAATGCATTTTCATAAAAAATGCAAAGGCAGAATTAGCCAAATGCATTTTCATAAAGAATGCAAAGGCAGAATTAGCCAAATGCATTTTCATAAAGAATG
Source organism: Acanthosepion esculentum (assembly GCA_964036315.1). NCBI lineage: Eukaryota > Metazoa > Mollusca > Cephalopoda > Sepiida > Sepiidae > Acanthosepion > Acanthosepion esculentum. The sequence goes on along the minus strand of OZ038499.1, from coordinate 16,005,682 downwards.
CAAAGGCAGAATTAGCCATATGCCTTTTCATAAAGAATGCAAAGGCAGAATTAGCCAAATGCATTTTCATAAAGAATGGAAAGGCAGAATTAGCCAAATGCATTTTCATAAAGAATGCAAAGGCAGAATTAGCCAAATGCATTTTCATAAAGAATGCAAAGGCAGAATTAGCCAAATGCATTTTCATAAAGAATGCAAAGGCGGAAATAGCCAAATACGTTTTCATAAAGAATGCAAAGGCGGAATTAGCCAAATACGTTTTCATAAAGAATGCAAAGGCGGAATTAGCCAAATACGTTTTCATAAAGAATGCAAATGCAGAATTAGCCAAATACGTTTTCATAAAGAATGCAAAGGCAGAATTAGCCAAATACGTTTTCATAAAGAATGCAAAGGCGGAATTAGCCAAATACGTTTTCATGAAGAATGCAAAGGCGGAATTAGCCAAATACGTTTTCATAAAGAATGCAAATGCAGAATTAGCCAAATACGTTTTCATAAAGAATGCAAAGGCAGAATTAGCCAAATACGTTTTCATAAAGAATGCAAAGGCGGAATTAGCCAAATACGTTTTCATAAAGAATGCAAATGCAGAATTGGCCAAATACGTTTTCATAAAGAATGCAAAGGTGGAATTAGCCAAATACGTTTTCATAAAGAATGCAAAGGCGGAATTAGCCAAATACGTTTTCATAAAGAATGCAAAGGCGGAAATAGCCAAATACGTTTTCATAAAGAATGCAAAGGCGGAATTAGCCAAATACGTTTTCATAAAGAATGCAAAGGCGGAATTAGCCAAATACGTTTTCATAAAGAATGCAAATGCAGAATTAGCCAAATACGTTTTCATAAAGAATGCAAAGGCAGAATTAGCCAAATACGTTTTCATAAAGAATGCAAAGGCGGAATTAGCCAAATACGTTTTCATGAAGAATGCAAAGGCGGAATTAGCCAAATACGTTTTCATAAAGAATGCAAATGCAGAATTAGCCAAATACGTTTTCATAAAGAATGCAAAGGCAGAATTAGCCAAATACGTTTTCATAAAGAATGCAAAGGCGGAATTAGCCAAATACGTTTTCATAAAGAATGCAAATGCAGAATTAGCCAAATACGTTTTCATAAAGAATGCAAAGGCAGAATTAGCCAAATACGTTTTCATAAAGAATGCAAAGGCGGAATTAGCCAAATACGTTTTCATAAAGAATGCAAAGGCGGAATTAGCCAAATACGTTTTCATAAAGAATGCAAAGGCGGAATTAGCCAAATACGTTTTCATAAAGAATGCAAAGGCGGAATTAGCCAAATACGTTTTCATAAAGAATGCAAAGGCAGAATTAGCCAAATACGTTTTCATAAAGAATGCAAAGGCGGAATTAGCCAAATACGTTTTCATAAAGAATGCAAATGCAGAATTAGCCAAATACGTTTTCATAAAGAATGCAAAGGCGGAATTAGCCAAATACGTTTTCATGAAGAATGCAAAGGCAGAAGTAGCCAAATACGTTTTCATAAAGAATGCAAAGGCAGAATTAGCCAAATACGTTTTCATAAAGTATGCAAACGCGGAATTAGCCAAATAGGTTTTCATAAAGAATTCAAAGGCAGAATTAGCCAAATACGTTTTCATAAGGAATGCAAAGGCGGAATTAGCCAAATACGTTTTCATAAAGAATGCAAAGGCAGAATTAGCCAAATACGTTTTCATAAAGAATGCAAAGGCAGAATTAGCCAAATACGTTTTCATAAAGAATGCAAAAGGCAGAATTAGGCAAATGCATTTTCATAAAGAAGGGAAAGGCAGAATTAGCCAAATGCATTTTCATAAAGAATGCAAAGGCAGAATTAGCCAAATGCATTTTCTTAAAGAATGGAAAGGCAGAATTAGCCAAATGCATTTTCATAAAGAATGCAAAGGCAGAATTAGCCAAATGCATTTTCATAAAGAATGCAAAGGCAGAATTAGCCAAATGCATTTTCATAAAGAATGCAAAGGCAGAATTAGCCAAATGCATTTTCATAAAGAATGCAAAGGCAGAATTAGCCAAATGCATTTTCATAAAGTATGCAAAGGCAGAATTAGCCAAATGCATTTTCATAAAGAATGCAAAGGCAGAATTAGCCAAATGCATTTTCATAAAGAATGCAAAGGCAGAATTAGCCAAATGCATTTTTATGAAGTAGGGTGAGGCAGAATTAGCCAAATACGTTTTCATAAGGAATGCAAAGGCAGAATTAGCCAAATACGTTTTCATAAAGAATGCAAAGGCGGAATTAGCCAAATACGTTTTCATAAAGAATGCAAAGGCAGAATTAGCCAAATACGTTTTCATAAGGAATGCAAAGGCAGAATTAGCCAAATACATTTGCATAAAGAATGCAAAGGCGGAATTAGCCAAATACGTTTTCATAAAGAATGCAAAGGCAGAATTAGCCAAATATGTTTTCATAAAGAATGCAAAGGTAGAATTAGCCAAATACGTTTTCATAAAGAAGGGAAAAGCAGAATTAGCCAAATGCATTTTCCTGAAAAATACAAAGACATAATTAGCCAAATACGTTTTCATAAAGAAGAGAAAGGTAGAATTAGCCAAATACGTTTTCATAAAGAATGCAAAAGGCAGAATTAGGCAAATGCATTTTCATAAAGAAGGGAAAGGCAGAATTAGCCAAATGCATTTTCATAAAGAATGCAAAGGCAGAATAAGCCAAATGCATTTTCATAAAGAATGCAAAGGCAGAATTAGCCAAATGCATTTTCATAAAGAATGCAAAGGCAGAATTAGCCAAATGAATTTTCATAAAGAATGGAAACGCAGAATTAGCCAAATGCATTTTCATAAAGAATGCAAAGGCATAATTAGCCAAATGCATTTTCATAAAGAATGCAAAGGCAAAATTAGCCATATGCATTTTCATAAAGAATGCAAAGGCAGAATTAGCCATATGCATTTTCATAAAGAATGCAAAGGCAGAATTAGCCAAATGCATTTTCATAAAGAATGGAAAGGCAGAATAAGCCAAATGCATTTTCATAAAGAATGCAAAGGCAGAATTAGCCAAATGCATTTTCATAAAGAATGCAAAGGCAGAATTAGCCAAATGCATTTTCATAAAGAATGTAAAGGCAGAATTAGTCAAATGCATTTTCATAAAAAATGCAAAGACATAATTAGCCAAATACGTTTTCATAAAGAAAAGAAAGGTAGAATTAGCCAAATACGTTTTCATAAAGAATGCAAAGGCAGAATTAGCCAAATATGTTTTCATAAAGAATGCAAAGGTAGAATTAGCCAAATACGTTTTCATAAAGAAGGGAAAAGCAGAATTAGCCAAATGCATTTTCCTGAAAAATGCAAAGACATAATTAGCCAAATACGTTTTCATAAAGAAGAGAAAGGTAGAATTAGCCAAATACGTTTTCATAAAGAATGCAAAAGGCAGAATTAGGCAAATGCATTTTCATAAAGAAGGGAAAGGCAGAATTAGCCAAATGCATTTTCATAAAGAATGTAAAGGCAGAATAAGCCAAATGCATTTTCATAAAGAATGCAAAGGCAGAATTAGCCAAATGCATTTTCATAAAGAATGCAAAGGCAGAATTAGCCAAATGAATTTTCATAAAGAATGGAAACGCAGAATTAGCCAAATGCATTTTCATAAAGAATGCAAAGGCAGAATTAGCCAAATGCATTTTCATAAAGAATGTAAAGGCAGAATTAGTCAAATGCATTTTCATAAAAAATGCAAAGACATAATTAGCCAAATACGTTTTCATAAAGAAAAGAAAGGTAGAATTAGCCAAATACCTTTTCATAAAGAATGCAAAAGGCAGAATTAGGCAAATGCATTTTCATAAAGAATGCAAAGACAGAATTAGCCAAATGCATTTTCATAAAGAATGCAAAGGCAGAATTAGCCACATGCATTTTCATAAAGAATGCAAAGGCAGAATTAGCCAAATGCATTATCATAAAGAATGCAAAGGCAGAATTAGCCAAATGCATTTTCATAAAGAATGCAAAGGCAGAATTAGCCAAATGCATTTTCATACAGAATGCAAAGGCAGAATTAGCCAAATGCATTTTCATAAAGAATGCAAAGGCAGAATTAGCCAAATGCATTTTCATAAAGAATAGAAAGGCAGAATTAGCCAAATGCATTTTTATGAAGTAGGGTGAGGCAGAATTAGTCAAATGCATTTTCATAAAAAATGCAAAGACATAATTAGCGAAATACGTTTTCATAAAGAAAAGAAAGGTAGAATTAGCCAAATACGTTTTCATAAACAATGCAAAAGGCAGAATTAGGAAAATGCATTTTCATAAAGAATGCAAAAGGCAGAATTAGGCAAATGCATTTTCATAAAGAAGGGAAAGGCAGAATTAGCCAAATGCATTTTTATAAAGAATGCTAAGGCAGAATTAGCCAAATGCATTTTCATAAAGAATGGAAAGGCAGAATTAGCCAAATGCATTTTCATAAAGAATGAAAAGGCAGAATTAGCCAAATGCATTTTCATAATGAATGCAAAGCAGAATTAGCCAAATGCATTTTCATAAAGAATGCAAAGGCAGAATTAGCCAAATGCATTTTCATAAAGAATGCAAAGGCAGAATTAGCCAAATGCATTTTCATAAAGAATGCAAAGGCAGAATTAGCCAAATGCATTTTCCTAATGAATGCAAAGGCAGAATTAGCCAAATGCATTTTCATAAAGAATGCAAAGGCAGAATTAGCCAAATGCATTTTCATAAATAATGCAAAGGCAGAATTAGCCAAATGCATTTTTATGGAGTAGGGTGAGGCAGAATTAGTCAAATGCATTTTCATAAAGAATGCAAAGTCAGAATTAGCCAAATGCATTTTCATAAAGAATGCAAAGGCAGAATTAGCCATATGCATTTTCATAAAGAATGCAAAGGCAGAATTAGCCAAATGCATTTTCATAAAGAATGCAAAGGCAGAATTAGCCAAATGCATTTTCATAAAGAATGCAAAGGCAGAATTAGCCAAATGCATTTTCATAAAGAATGCAAAGGCAGAATTAGCCAAATGCATTTTCATAAAAAATGCAAAGGCAGAATTAGCCAAATGCATTTTCATAAAGAATGCAAAGGCAGAATTAGCCAAATGCATTTTCATAAAGAATGCAAAGGCAGAATTAGCCATATGCATTTTCATAAAGAATGCAAAGGCAGAATTAGCCAAATGCATTTTCATAAAGAATGGAAAGGCAGAATTAGCCAAATGCATTTTCATAAAGAATGCAAAGGCAGAATTAGCCAAATGCATTTTCATAAAGAATGCAAAGGCAGAATTAGCCAAATACCCTTTCATAAAGAATGCAAAGGCGGAATTAGCCAAATACGTTTTCATAAAGAATGCAAATGCAGAATTAGCCAAATACGTTTTCATAAAGAATGCAAAGGCGGAATTAGCCAAATACGTTTTCATAAAGAATGTAAAGGCGGAATTAGCCAAATACGTTTTCATAAAGAATGCAAATGCAGAATTAGCCAAATACGTTTTCATAAAGAATGCAAAGGTGGAATTAGCCAAATACGTTTTCATAAAGAATGCAATGGCGGAATTAGCCAAATACGTTTTCATAAAGAATGCAAAGGCGGAATTAGCCAAATACGTTTTCATAAAGAATGCAAAGGCGGAATTAGCCAAATACGTTTTCATAAAGAATGCAAATGCAGAATTAGCCAAATACGTTTTCATAAAGAATGCAAAGGCAGAATTAGCCAAATACGTTTTCATAAAGAATGCAAAGGCGGAATTAGCCAAATACGTTTTCATAAAGAATGCAAAGGCGGAATTAGCCAAATACGTTTTCATAAAGAATGCAAAGGCAGAATTAGCCAAATACGTTTTCATAAGGAATGCAAAGGCAGAATTAGCCAAATACATTTGCGTAAAGAATGCAAAGGCGGAATTAGCCAAATACGTTTTCATAAAGAATGCAAAGGCAGAATTAGCCAAATATGTTTTCATAAAGAATGCAAAGGTAGAATTAGCCAAATACGTTTTCATAAAGAAGGGAAAAGCAGAATTAGCCAAATGCATTTTCCTGAAAAATACAAAGACATAATTAGCCAAATACGTTTTCATAAAGAAGAGAAAGGTAGAATTAGCCAAATACGTTTTCATAAAGAATGCAAAAGGCAGAATTAGGCAAATGCATTTTCATAAAGAAGGGAAAGGCAGAATTAGCCAAATGCATTTTCATAAAGAATGCAAAGGCAGATTAAGCCAAATGCATTTTCATAAAGAATGCAAAGGCAGAATTAGCCAAATGCATTTTCATAAAGAATGCAAAGGCAGAATTAGCCAAATGAATTTTCATAAAGAATGGAAACGCAGAATTAGCCAAATGCATTTTCATAAAGAATGCAAAGGCATAATTAGCCAAATGCATTTTCATAAAGAATGCAAAGGCAAAATTAGCCATATGCATTTTCATAAAGAATGCAAAGGCAGAATTAGCCATATGCATTTTCATAAAGAATGCAAAGGCAGAATTAGCCAAATGCATTTTCATAAAGAATGGAAAGGCAGAATAAGCCAAATGCATTTTCATAAAGAATGCAAAGGCAGAATTAGCCAAATGCATTTTCATAAAGAATGCAAAGGCAGAATTAGCCAAATGCATTTTCATAAAGAATGTAAAGGCAGAATTAGTCAAATGCATTTTCATAAAAAATGCAAAGACATAATTAGCCAAATACGTTTTCATAAAGAAAAGAAAGGTAGAATTAGCCAAATACGTTTTCATAAAGAATGCAAAGGCAGAATTAGCCAAATATGTTTTCATAAAGAATGCAAAGGTAGAATTAGCCAAATACGTTTTCATAAAGAAGGGAAAAGCAGAATTAGCCAAATGCATTTTCCTGAAAAATGCAAAGACATAATTAGCAAAATACGTTTTCATAAAGAAGAGAAAGGTAGAATTAGCCAAACACGTTTTCATAAAGAATGCAAAAGGCAGAATTAGGCAAATGCATTTTCATAAAGAAGGGAAAGGCAGAATTAGCCAAATGCATTTTCATAAAGAATGTAAAGGCAGAATAAGCCAAATGCATTTTCATAAAGAATGCAAAGGCAGAATTAGCCAAATGCATTTTCATAAAGAATGCAAAGGCAGAATTAGCCAAATGAATTTTCATAAAGAATGGAAACGCAGAATTAGCCAAATGCATTTTCATAAAGAATGCAAAGGCATAATTAGCCAAATGCATTTTCATAAAGAATGCAAAGGCAAAATTAGCCAAATGCATTTTCATAAAGAATGCAAAGGCAGAATTAGCCATATGCATTTTCATAAAGAATGCAAAGGCAGAAATTAGCCAAATGCATTTTCATAAAGAATGGAAAGGCAGAATAAGCCAAATGCATTTTCATAAAGAATGCAAAGGCAGAATTAGCCAAATGCATTTTCATAAAGAATGCAAAGGCAGAATTAGCCAAATGCATTTTCATAAAGAATGTAAAGGCAGAATTAGTCAAATGCATTTTCATAAAAAATGCAAAGACATAATTAGCCAAATACGTTTTCATAAAGAAAAGAAAGGTAGAATTAGCCAAATACCTTTTCATAAAGAAAGCAAAAGGCAGAATTAGGCAAATGCATTTTCATAAAGAATGCAAAGACAGAATTAGCCAAATGCATTTTCATAAAGAATGCAAAGGCAGAATTAGCCACATGCATTTTCATAAAGAATGCAAAGGCAGAATTAGCCAAATGCATTATCATAAAGAATGCAAATGCAGAATTAGCCAAATGCATTTTCATAAAGAATGCAAAGGCAGAATTAGCCAAATGCATTTTCATAAAGAATGCAAAGGCAGAATTAGCCAAATGCATTTTCATAAAGAATGCAAAGGCAGAATTAGCCAAATGCATTTTCATAAAGAATAGAAAGGCAGAATTAGCCAAATGCATTTTTATGAAGTAGGGTGAGGCAGAATTAGTCAAATGCATTTTCATAAAAAATGCAAAGACATAATTAGCCAAATACGTTTTCATAAAGAAAAGAAAGGTAGAATTAGCCAAATACCTTTTCATAAAGAAAGCAAAAGGCAGAATTAGGCAAATGCATTTTCATAAAGAATGCAAAGACAGAATTAGCCAAATGCATTTTCATAAAGAATGCAAAGGCAGAATTAGCCACATGCATTTTCATAAAGAATGCAAAGGCAGAATTAGCCAAATGCATTATCATAAAGAATGCAAATGCAGAATTAGCCAAATGCATTTTCATAAAGAATGCAAAGGCAGAATTAGCCAAATGCATTTTCATAAAGAATGCAAAGGCAGAATTAGCCAAATGCATTTTCATAAAGAATGCAAAGGCAGAATTAGCCAAATGCATTTTCATAAAGAATAGAAAGGCAGAATTAGCCAAATGCATTTTTATGAAGTAGGGTGAGGCAGAATTAGTCAAATGCATTTTCATAAAAAATGCAAAGACATAATTAGCCAAATACGTTTTCATAAAGAAAAGAAAGGTAGAATTAGCCAAATACGTTTTCATAAACAATGCAAAAGGCAGAATTAGGAAAATGCATTTTCATAAAGAATGCAAAAGGCAGAATTAGGCAAATGCATTTTCATAAAGAAGGGAAAGGCAGAATTAGCCAAATGCATTTTTATAAAGAATGCTAAGGCAGAATTAGCCAAATGCATTTTCATAAAGAATGGAAAGGCAGAATTAGCCAAATGCATTTTCATAAAGAATGAAAAGGCAGAATTAGCCAAATGCATTTTCATAATGAATGCAAAGGCAGAATTAGCCAAATGCATTTTCATAAAGAATGCAAAGGCAGAATTAGCCAAATGCATTTTCATAAAGAATGCAAAGGCAGAATTAGCCAAATGCATTTTCATAAAGAATGCAAAGGCAGAATTAGCCAAATGCATTTTCATAAAGAATGCAAAGGCAGAATTAGCCAAATGCATTTTCCTAATGAATGCAAAGGCAGAATTAGCCAAATGCATTTTCATAAAGAATGCAAAGGCAGAATTAGCCAAATGCATTTTCATAAATAATGCAAAGGCAGATTTAGCCAAATGCATTTTTATGAAGTAGGGTGAGGCAGAATTAGTCAAATGCATTTTCATAAAGAATGCAAAGTCAGAATTAGCCAAATGCATTTTCATAAAGAATGCAAAGGCAGAATTAGCCATATGCATTTTCATAAAGAATGCAAAGGCAGAATTAGCCAAATGCATTTTCATAAAGAATGCAAAGGCAGAATTAGCCAAATGCATTTTCATAAAGAATGCAAAGGCAGAATTAGCCAAATGCATTTTCATAAAGAATGCAAAGGCAGAATTAGCCAAATGCATTTTCATAAAAAATGCAAAGGCAGAATTAGCCAAATGCATTTTCATAAAGAATGCAAAGGCAGAATTAGCCAAATGCATTTTCATAAAGAATGCAAAGGCAGAATTAGCCATATGCATTTTCATAAAGAATGCAAAGGCGGAATTAGCCAAATACGTTTTCATAAAGAATGCAAAGGCGGAATTAGCCAAATACGTTTTCATAAAGAATGCAAAGGCGGAATTAGCCAAATACGTTTTCATAAAGAATGCAAAGGCGGAATTAGCCAAATACGTTTTCATAAAGAATGCAAATGCAGAATTAGCCAAATACGTTTTCATAAAGAATGCAAAGGCAGAATTAGCCAAATACGTTTTCATAAAGAATGCAAAGGCGGAATTAGCCAAATACGTTTTCATGAAGAATGCAAAGGCGGAATTAGCCAAATACGTTTTCATAAAAAATGCAAATGCAGAATTAGCCAAATACGTTTTCATAAAGAATGCAAAGGCAGAATTAGCCAAATACGTTTTCATAAAGAATGCAAAGGCGGAATTAGCCAAATACGTTTTCATAAAGAATGCAAATGCAGAATTAGCCAAATACGTTTTCATAAAGAATGCAAAGGCAGAATTAGCCAAATACGTTTTCATAAAGAATGCAAAGGCGGAATTAGCCAAATACGTTTTCATAAAGAATGCAAAGGCGGAATTAGCCAAATACGTTTTCATAAAGAATGCAAAGGCAGAATTAGCCAAATACGTTTTCATAAAGAATGCAAAGGCAGAATTAGCCAAATACGTTTTCATAAAGAATGCAAAGGCGGAATTAGCCAAATACGTTTTCATAAAGAATGCAAAGGCGGAATTAGCCAAATACGTTTTCATAAAGAATGCAAAGGCAGAATTAGCCAAATACGTTTTCATAAAGAATGCAAAGGCGGAATTAGCCAAATACGTTTTCATAAAGAATGCAAATGCAGAATTAGCCAAATACGTTTTCATAAAGAATGCAAAGGCGGAATTAGCCAAATACGTTTTCATAAAGAATCCAAAGGCAGAAGTAGCCAAATACGTTTTCATAAAGAATGCAAAGGCAGAATTAGCCAAATACGTTTTCATAAAGTATGCAAAGGCGGAATTAGCCAAATACGTTTTCAAAAAGAATTCAAAGGCAGAATTAGCCAAATACGTTTTCATAAGGAATGCAAAGGCGGAATTAGCCAAATACGTTTTCATAAAGAATGCAAAGGCAGAATTAGCCAAATGCATTTTCATAAAGAATGCAAAGGCAGAATTAGCCAAATGCATTTTCATAAAGGATGTAAAGGCAGAATTAGTCAAATGCATTTTCATAAAAAATGCAAAGACATAATTAGCCAAATACGTTTTCATAAAGAAAAGAAAGGTAGAATTAGCCAAATACCTTTTCATAAAGAATGCAAAAGGCAGAATTAGGCAAATGCATTTTCATAAAGAATGCAAAGACAGAATTAGCCAAATGCATTTTCATAAAGAATGCAAAGGCAGAATTAGCCACATGCATTTTCATAAAGAATGCAAAGGCAGAATTAGCCAAATGCATTATCATAAAGAATGCAAAGGCAGAATTAGCCAAACGCATTTTCATAAAGAATGCAAAGGCATAATTAGCCAAATGCATTTTCATAAAGAATGCAAAGGCAAAATTAGCCAAATGCATTTTCATAAAGAATGCAAAGGCAGAATTAGCCATATGCATTTTCATAAAGAATGCATAGGCAGAATTAGCCAAATGCATTTTCATAAAGAATGGAAAGGCAGAATAAGCCAAATGCATTTTCATAAAGAATGCAAAGGCAGAATTAGCCAAATGCATTTTCATAAAGAATGCAAAGGCAGAATTAGCCAAATGCATTTTCATAAAGGATGTAAAGGCAGAATTAGTCAAATGCATTTTCATAAAAAATGCAAAGACATAATTAGCCAAATACGTTTTCATAAAGAAAAGAAAGGTAGAATTAGCCAAATACCTTTTCATAAAGAATGCAAAAGGCAGAATTAGGCAAATGCATTTTCATAAAGAATGCAAAGACAGAATTAGCCAAATGCATTTTCATAAAGAATGCAAAGGCAGAATTAGCCACATGCATTTTCATAAAGAATGCAAAGGCAGAATTAGCCAAATGCATTATCATAAAGAATGCAAAGGCAGAATTAGCCAAATGCATTTTCATAAAGAATGCAAAGGCAGAATTAGCCAAATGCATTTTCATAAAGAATGCAAAGGCAGAATTAGCCAAATGCATTTTCATAAAGAATGCAAAGGCAGAATTAGCCAAATGCATTTTCATAAAGAATAGAAAGGCAGAATGAGCCAAATGCATTTTTATGAAGTAGGGTGAGGCAGAATTAGTCAAATGCATTTTCATAAAAAATGCAAAGACATAATTAGCCAAATACGTTTTCATAAAGAAAAGAAAGGTAGAATTAGCCAAATACGTTTTCATAAACAATGCAAAAGGCAGAATTAGGAAAATGCATTTTCATAAAGAATGCAAAAGGCAGAAGTAGCCAAATACGTTTTCATAAAGAATGCAAAGGCAGAATTAGTCAAATACGTTTTCATAAAGAATGCAAAGGCGGAATTAGCCAAATACGTTTTCATAAAGAATGCAAATGCAGAATTAGCCAAATACGTTTTCATAAGGAATGCAAAGGCGGAATTAGCCAAATACGTTTTCATAAAGAATGCAAAGGCAGAAGAAGCCAAATACGTTTTCATAAAGAATGCAAAGGCAGAATTAGCCAAATACGTTTTCATAAAGTATGCAAAGGCGGAATTAGCCAAATACGTTTTCAAAAAGAATTCAAAGGCATAATTAGCCAAATACGTTTTCATAAGGAATGCAAAGGCGGAATTAGCCAAATACGTTTTCATAAAGAATGCAAAGGCAGAATTAGCCAAATACGTTTTCATAAAGAATGCAAAGGCAGAATTAGCCAAATACGTTTTCATAAAGAATGCAAAAGGCAGAATTAGGCAAATGCATTTTCATAAAGAAGGGAAACGCAGAATTAGCCAAATGCATTTTCATAAAGAATGCAAAGGCAGAATTAGCCAAATGCATTTTCATAAAGAATGCAAAGGCAGAATTAGCCAAATGCATTTTCTTAAAGAATGGAAAGGCAGAATTAGCCAAATGCATTTTCATAAAGAATGCAAAGCAGAATTAGCCAAATGCATTTTCATAAAGAATGCAAAGGCAGAATTAGCCAAATGCATTTTCATAAACAATGCAAAGGCAGAATTAGCCAAATGCATTTTCATAAAGAATGCAAAGGCAGAATTAGCCAAATGCATTTTCATAAAGTATGCAAAGGCAGAATTAGCCAAATGCATTTTCATAAAGAATGCAAAGGCAGAATTAGCCAAATGCATTTTCATAAAGAATGCAAAGGCAGAATTAGCCAAATGCATTTTTATGAAGTAGGGTGAGGCAGAATTAGCCAAATACGTTTTCATAAGGAATGCAAAGGCAGAATTAGCCAAATACGTTTTCATAAAGAATGCAAAGGCGGAATTAGCCAAATACGTTTTCATAAAGAAGGGAAAAGCAGAATTAGCCAAATGCATTTTCCTGAAAAATGCAAAGACATAATTAGCCAAATACGTTTTCATAAAGAAGAGAAAGGTAGAATTAGCCAAATACGTTTTCATAAAGAATGCAAAAGGCAGAATTAGGCAAATGCATTTTCATAAAGAAGGGAAAGGCAGAATTAGCCAAATGCATTTTCATAAAGAATGCAAAGGCAGAATAAGCCAAATGCATTTTCATAAAGAATGCAAAGGCAGAATTAGCCAAATGCATTTTCATAAAGAATGCAAAGGCAGATTTAGCCAAATGAATTTTCATAAAGAATGGAAACGCAGAATTAGCCAAATGCATTTTCATAAAGAATGCAAAGGCATAATTAGCCAAATGCATTTTCATAAAGAATGCAAAGGCAAAATTAGCCAAATGCATTTTCATAAAGAATGCAAAGGCAGAATTAGCCATATGCATTTTCATAAAGAATGCAAAGGCAGAATTAGCCAAATGCATTTTCATAAAGAATGGAAAGGCAGAATAAGCCAAATGCATTTTCATAAAGAATGCAAAGGCAGAATTAGCCAAATGCATTTTCATAAAGAATGCAAAGGCAGAATTAGCCAAATGCATTTTCATAAAGGATGTAAAGGCAGAATTAGTCAAATGCATTTTCATAAAAAATGCAAAGACATAATTAGCCAAATACGTTTTCATAAAGAAAAGAAAGGTAGAATTAGCCAAATACCTTTTCATAAAGAATGCAAAAGGCAGAATTAGGCAAATGCATTTTCATAAAGAATGCAAAGACAGAATTAGCCAAATGCATTTTCATAAAGAATGCAAAGGCAGAATTAGCCACATGCATTTTCATAAAGAATGCAAAGGCAGAATTAGCCAAATGCATTATCATAAAGAATGCAAAGGCAGAATTAGCCAAACGCATTTTCATAAAGAATGCAAAGGCATAATTAGCCAAATGCATTTTCATAAAGAATGCAAAGGCAAAATTAGCCAAATGCATTTTCATAAAGAATGCAAAGGCAGAATTAGCCATATGCATTTTCATAAAGAATGCAAAGGCAGAATTAGCCAAATGCATTTTCATAAAGAATGGAAAGGCAGAATAAGCCAAATGCATTTTCATAAAGAATGCAAAGGCAGAATTAGCCAAGTGCATTTTCATAAAGAATGCAAAGGCAGAATTAGCCAAATGCATTTTCATAAAGGATGTAAAGGCAGAATTAGTCAAATGCATTTTCATAAAAAATGCAAAGACATAATTAGCCAAATACGTTTTCATAAAGAAAAGAAAGGTAGAATTAGCCAAATACCTTTTCATAAAGAATGCAAAAGGCAGAATTAGGCAAATGCATTTTCATAAAGAATGCAAAGACAGAATTAGCCAAATGCATTTTCATAAAGAATGCAAAGGCAGAATTAGCCACATGCATTTTCATAAAGAATGCAAAGGCAGAATTAGCCAAATGCATTATCATAAAGAATGCAAAGGCAGAATTAGCCAAACGCATTTTCATAAAGAATGCAAAGGCAGAATTAGCCAAATGCATTTTCATAAAGAATGCAAAGGCAGAATTAGCCAAATGCATTTTCATAAAGAATGCAAAGGCAGAATTAGCCAAATGCATTTTCATAAAGAATAGAAAGGCAGAATTAGCCAAATGCATTTTTATGAAGTATGGTGAGGCAGAATTAGTCAAATGCATTTTCATAAAAAACGCAAAGACATAATTAGCCAAATACGTTTTCATAAAGAAAAGAAAGGTAGAATTAGCCAAATACGTTTTCATAAACACTGCAAAAGGCAGAATTAGGAAAATGCATTTTCATAAAGAATGCAAAAGGCAGAATTAGGCAAATGCATTTTCATAAAGAAGGGAAAGGCAGAATTAGCCAAATGCATTTTTATAAAGAATGCTAAGGCAGAATTAGCCAAATGTATTTTCATAAAGAATGGAAAGGCAGAATTAGCCAAATGCATTTTCATAAAGAATGAAAAGGCAGAATTAGCCAAATGCATTTTCATAATGAATGCAAAGGCAGAATTAGCCAAATGCATTTTCATAAAGAATGCAAAGGCAGAATTAGCCAAATGCATTTTCATAAAGAATGCAAAGGCAGAATTAGCCAAATGCATTTTCATAAAGAATGCAAAGGCAGAATTAGCCAAATGCATTTTCATAAAGAATGCAAAGGCAGAATTAGCCAAATGCATTTTCCTAAAGAATGCAAAGGCAGAATTAGCCAAATGCATTTTCATAAAGAATGCAAAGGCAGAATTAGCCAAATGCATTTTCATAAATAATGCAAAGGCAGAATTAGCCAAATGCATTTTTATGAAGTAGGGTGAGGCAGAATTAGTCAAATGCATTTTCATAAAGAATGCAAAGGCAGAATTAGCCAAATGCATTTTCATAAAGAATGCAAAGGCAGAATTAGCCATATGCATTTTCATAAAGAATGCAAAGGCAGAATTAGCCAAATGCATTTTCATAAAAAATGTTAAGGCACAATTAGCCAAATGCATTTTCATAAAGAATGCCAAGGCAGAATTAGACAAATGCATTTTCATAAAGAATGCAAAGGCAGAATTAGCCATATGCATTTTCATAAAGAATGCAAAGGCAGAATTAGCCAAATGCATTTTCATAAAGAATGGAAAGGCAGAACTAGCCAAATGCATTTTCATAAAGAATGCAAAGGCAGAATTAGCCAAATGCATTTTCATAAAGAATGCAAAGGCAGAATTAGCCAAATGCATTTTCATAAAAAATGCAAAGGCAGAATTAGCCAAATGCATTTTCATAAAGAATGCAAAGGCAGAATTAGCCAAATGCATTTTCATAAAGAATGCAAAGGCAGAATTAGCCAAATGCATTTTTATGAAGTAAGGTGAGGCAGAATTAGTCAAATGCATTTTCATAAAAAATGCAAAGACATAATTAGCCAAATACGTTTTCATAAAGAAAAGAAAGGTAGAATTAGCCAAATAGGTTTTCATAAAGAATGCAAAAGGCAGAATTAGGCAAATGCATTTTCATAAAGAAGGGAAAGGCAGAATTAGCCAAATGCATTTTCATAAAGAATGCAAAGGCAGAATTAGCCAAATGCATTTTCATAAAGAATGCCGAGGCAGAATTAGCCAAATGCATTTTCATAAAGAATGCAAAGGCAGAATTAGCCAAATGCATTTTCATAAAGAATGCAAAGGCAGAATTAGCCAAATGCATTTTCATAAAGAATGCAAAGGCAGAATTAGCCAAATGCATTTTCATAAAGAATGCAAAGGCAGAATTAGCCAAATGCATTTTCATAAGGATTGCAAAGGCAGAATTAGCCAAATGCATTTTCATAAAGAATACAAAGGCAGAATTAGCCAAATGCATTTTCATAAATAATGCAAAGGCAGAATTAGCCAAATGCATTTTTATGAAGTAGGGTGAGGCGGAATTAGTCAAATGCATTTTCATAAAAAATGCAAAGACATAATTAGCCAAATACGTTTTCATAAAGAAAAGAAAGGTAGAATTAGCCAAATACGTTTTCATAAAGAATGCAAAAGGCAGAATTAGGCAAATGCATTTTCATAAAGAAGGGAAAAGCAGAATTAGCAAAATGCATTTTCATAAAGAATGCAAAGGCAGAATTAGCCAAATGCATTTAAATAAAGAATGCGAAGGCAGAATTAGCCAAATGCATTTTCATAAAGAATGCAAAGGCAGAATTAGCCAAATGCATTTTCATAAAGAATGCAAAGGCAGAATTAGCCAAATGCATTTTCATAATGAATGCAAAGGCAGAATTAGCCATATGCATTTTCATAAAGAATGCAAAGGCAGAATTAGCCAAATGCATTTTCATAAGGATTGCAAAGGCAGAATTAGCCAAATGCATTTTCATAAAGAATGCAAAGGCAGAATTAGCCAAATGCATTTTCATAAATAATGCAAAGGCAGAATTAGCCAAATGCATTTTTATGAAGTAGGGTGAGGCGGAATTAGTCAAATGCATTTTCATAAAAAATGCAAAGACATAATTAGCCAAATACGTTTTCATAAAGAAAAGAAAGGTAGAATTAGCCAAATACGTTTTCATAAAGAATGCAAAAGGCAGAATTAGGCAAATGCATTTTCATAAAGAAGGGAAAAGCAGAATTAGCAAAATGCATTTTCATAAAGAATGCAAAGGCAGAATTAGCCAAATGCATTTAAATAAAGAATGCGAAGGCAGAATTAGCCAAATGCATTTTCATAAAGAATGCAAAGGCAGAATTAGCCAAATGCATTTTCATAAAGAATGCAAAGGCAGAATTAGCCAAATGCATTTTCATAATGAATGCAAAGGCAGAATTAGCCATATGCATTTTCATAAAGAATGCAAAGGCAGAATTAGCCAAATGCATTTTCATAAAGAATGGAAAGGCAGAATAAGCCAAATGCATTTTCATAAAGAATGCAAAGGCAGAATTAGCCAAATGCATTTTCATAAAGAATGCAAAGGCAGAATTAGCCAAATGCATTTTCATAAAGAATGCAAAGGCAGAATTAGCCAAATGCATTTTCATAAAGAATGCAAAGGCAGAATTAGCCAAATGCATTTTCATAAAGAATGCAAAGGCAGAATTAGCCAAATGCATTTTTATGAAGTAGGGTGAGGCAGAATTAGTCAAATGCATTTTCATAAAAAATGCAAAGACATAATTAACCAAATACGTTTTCATAAAGAAAAGAAAGGTAGAATTAGCCAAATACGTTTTCATAAAGAATGCAAAAGGCAGAATTAGGCAAATGCATTTTCATAAAGAAGGGGAAGGCAGAATTAGCCAAATGCATTTTCATAAAGAATGCAAAGGCAGAATTAGCCAAATGCATTTTCATAAAGAATGCAAAGGCAGAATTAGCCAAATGCATTTTCATAAAGAATGCAAAGGGATAATTAGCCAAATGCATTTTCATAAAGAATGCAAAGGCAGAATTAGCCAAATGCATTTTCATAAAGAATGCAAAGGCAGAATTAGCCAAATGCATTTTCATAAAGAATGCAAAGGCAGAATTAGCCAAATGCATTTTTATGAAGTAGGGTGAGGCAGAATTAGCCAAATACGTTTTCATAAGGAATGCAAAGGCAGAATTAGCCAAATACGTTTTCATAAAGAATGCAAAGGCGGAATTAGCCAAATACGTTTTCATATAGAATGCAAAGCCAGAATTAGCCAAATACGTTTTCATAAGGAATGCAAAGGCAGAATTAGCCAAATACATTTGCATAAAGAATGCAAAGGCGGAATTAGCCAAATACGTTTTCATAAAGAATGCAAAGGCAGAATTAGCCAAATATGTTTCCATAAAGAATGCAAAGGTAGAATTAGCCAAATACGTTTTCATAAAGAAGGGAAAAGCAGAATTAGCCAAATGCATTTTCATGAAAAATGCAAAGACATAATTAGCCAAATACGTTTTCATAAAGAAGAGAAAGTTAGAATTAGCCAAATACGTTTTCATAAAGAATGCAAAAGGCAGAATTAGGCAAATGCATTTTCATAAAGAAGGGAAAGGCAGAATTAGCCAAATGCATTTTCATAAAGAATGCAAAGGCAGAATAAGCCAAATGCATTTTCATAAAGAATGCAAAGGCAGAATTAGCCAAATGCATTTTCATAAAGAATGCAAAGGCAGAATTAGCCAAATGAATTTTCATAAAGAATGGAAAGGCAGAATTAGCCAAATGCATTTTCATAAAGAATGCAAAGGCAGAATTAGCCAAATGCATTTTAATAAAGAATGCAAAGGCAAAATTAGCCAAATGCATTTTCATAAAGAATGCAAAGGCAGAATTAGCCATATGCATTTTCATAAAGAATGCAAAGGCAGAATTAGCCAAATGCATTTTCATAAAGAATGGAAAGGGAGAATAAGCCAAATGCATTTTCATAAAGAATGCAAAGGCAGAATTAGCCAAATGCATTTTCATAAAGAATGCAAAGGCAGAATTAGCCAAATGCATTTTCATAAAGAATGTAAAGGCAGAATTAGTCAAATGCATTTTCATAAAAAATGCAAAGACATAATTAGCCAAATAAGTTTTCATAAAGAAAAGAAAGGTAGAATTAGCCAAATACCTTTTCATAAAGAATGCAAAAGGCAGAATTAGGCAAATGCATTTTCATAAAGAATGCAAAGGCAGAATTAGCCAAATGCATTTTCATAAAGAATGCAAAGTCAGAATTAGCCAAATGCATTTTCATAAAGAATGCAAAGGCAGAATTAGCCAAATGCATTTTCATAAAGAATGCAAAGGCAGAATTAGCCAAATGCATTTTCATAAAGAATGCAAAGGCAGAATTAGCCAAATGCATTTTCATAAAGAATGCAAAGGCGGAATTAGCCATATGCATTTTCATAAAGAATGCAAAGGCAGAATTAGCCAAATGCAGTTTCATAAAGAATGGAAAGGCAGAATAAGCCAAATGCATTTTCATAAAGAATGCAAAGCCAGAATTAGCCAAATGCATTTTCATAAAGAATGCAAAGGCAGAATTAGCCAAATGCATTTTCATAAAGAATGTAAAGGCATAATTAGTCAAATGCATTTTCATAAAAAATGCAAAGACATAATTAGCCAAATACGTTTTCATAAAGAAAAGAAAGGTAGAATTAGCCAAATACCTTTTCATAAAGAATGCAAAAGGCAGAATTAGGCAAATGCATTTTCATAAATAATGCAAAGGCAGAATTAGCCAAATGCATTTTCATAAAGAATGCAAAGGCAGAATTAGCCAAATGCATTTTCATAAATAATGCAAAGGCAGAATTAGCCAAATGCATTTTTATGAAGTAGGGTGAGGCAGAATTAGTCAAATGCATTTTCATAAAGAATGCAAAGGCAGAATTAGCCAAATGCATTTTCATAAAGAATGCAAAGGCAGAATTAGCCATATGCATTTTCATAAAGAATGCAAAGGCAGAATTAGCCAAATGCATTTTCATAAAGAATGGAAAGGCAGAATTAGCCAAATGCATTTTCATAAAGAATGCAAAGGCAGAATTAGCCAAATGCATTTTCATAAAGTATGCAAAGGCAGAATTAGCCAAATGCATTTTCATAAAGAATGCAAAGGCAGAATTAGCCAAATGCATTTTCATAAAAAATGGAAAGGCAGAATTAGCCAAATATATTTTCATAAAGGATGCAAAGGCAGAATTAGCCAAATGCATTTTCATAAAGAATGCAAAGGCAGAATTAGCCAAATGCATTTTCATAAAGAATGCAAAGGCAGAATTAGCCAAATGCATTTTCATAAAGAATGCAAAGGCAGAATTAGCCAAATGCATTTTCATAAATAATGCAAAGGCAGAATTAGCCAAATGCATTTTTATAAAGTAGGGTGAGGCAGAATTAGTCAAATGCATTTTCATAAAAAAATGCAAAGACATAATTAGCCAAATACGTTTTCATAAAGAAAAGAAAGGTAGAATTAGCCAAATACCTTTTCATAAAGAATGCAAAACGCAGAATTAGGCAAATGCATTTTCATAAAGTATGCAAAGGCAGAATTAGCCGAATGCATTTTCATAAAGAATGGAAAGGCAGAATTAGCCAAATGCATTTTCATAAAGAATGCAAAGGCAGAATTAGCCAAATGCATTTTCATAAAGAATGGAAAGGCAGAATTAGCCAAATGCATTTTCATAAAGAATGCAAAGGCAGAATTAGCCAAATGCATTTTCATAAAGAATGCAAAGGCAGAATTAGCCAAATGCATTTTCATAAAGAATGCAAAGGCAGAATTAGCCAAATGCATTTTCATAAAGAATGCAAAGGCAGAATTAGCCAAATGCATTTTCATAAATAATGCAAAGGCAGAATTAGCCAAATGCATTTTTATGAAGTAGGGTGAGGCAGAATTGGTCAAATGCATTTTCATAAAAAATGCAAAGACATAATTAGCCAAATACGTTTTCATAAAGAAAAGAAAGGTAGAATTAGCCAAATACGTTTTCATAAAGAATGCAAAAGGCAGAATTAGGCAAATGCATTTTCATAAAGAGGGGAAAGGCAGAATTAGCCAAATGCATTTTCATAAAGAATGCAAAGGCAGAATTAGGCAAATGCATTTTCATAAAGAATGCAAAGGCAGAATTAGCCAAATGCATTTTCATAAAGAATGCAAAGGCAGAATTAGCCAAATGCATTTTCATAAATAATGCAAAGGCAGAATTAGCCAAGTGCATTATCATAAAGAATGCAAAGGCAGAATTAGCCAAATGCATTTTCATAAAGAATGCAAAGGCAGAATTAGCCAAATGCATTTTCATATAGAATGCAAAGGCAGAATTAGCCAAATGCATTTTCATAAAGAATAGAAAGGCAGAATTAGCCAAATGCATTTTTATGAAGTAGGGTGAGGCAGAATTAGTCAAATGCATTTTCATAAAAAATGCAAAGACATAATTAGCCAAATACGTTTTCATAAAGAAAAGAAAGGTAGAATTAGCCAAATACGTTTTCATAAACAATGCAAAAGGCAGAATTAGGAAAATGCATTTTCATAAAGAATGCAAAAGGCAGAATTAGGCAAATGCATTTTCATAAAGAAGGGAAAGGCAGAATTAGCCAAATGCATTTTTATAAAGAATGCTAAGGCAGAATTAGCCAAATGCATTTTCATAAAGAATGGAAAGGCAGAATTTGCCAAATGCATTTTCATAAAGAATGCAAAGGCAGAATTAGCCAAGTGCATTTTCCTAATGAATGCAAAGGCAGAATTAGCCAAATGCATTTTCATAAAGAATGCAAAGGCAGAATTAGCCAAATGCATTTTCATAAAGAATGCAAAGGCAGAATTAGCCAAATGCATTTTCATAAAGAATGCAAAGGCAGAATTAGCCAAATGCATTTTCATAAAGAATGCAAAGGCAGAATTAGCCAAATGCATTTTCATAAAAAATGCAAAGACATAATAAGTCAAATACGTTTTCATAAAGAAAAGAAAGGTAGAATTAGCCAAATACGTTTTCATAAAGAATGCAAAAGGCAGAATTAGGCAAATGCATTTTCATAAAGAGGGGAAAGGCAGAATTAGCCAAATGCATTTTCATAAAGAATGCAAAGGCAGAATTAGGCAAATGCATTTTCATAAAGAATGCAATGGCAGAATTAGCCAAATGCATTTTCATAAAGAATGCAAAGGCAGAATTAGCCAAATGCATTTTCATAAAGAATGCAAAGGCAGAATTAGCCAAATGCATTATCATAAAGAATGCAAAAGCAGAATTAGCCAAATGCATTTTCATAAAGAATGCAAAGGCAGAATTAGCCAAATGCATTTTCATAAAGAATGCAAAGGCAGAATTAGCCAAATGCATTTTCATAAAGAATAGAAAGGCAGAATTAGCCAAATGCATTTTTATGAAGTAGGTTGAGGCAGAATTAGTCAAATGCATTTTCATAAAAAATGCAAAGACATAATTAGCCAAATACGTTTTCATAAAGAAAAGAAAGGTAGAATTAGCCAAATACGTTTTCATAAACAATGCAAAAGGCAGAATTAGGAAAATGCATTTTCATAAAGAATGCAAAAGGCAGAATTAGGCAAATGCATTTTCATAAAGAAGGGAAAGGCAGAATTAGCCAAATGCATTTTTATAAAGAATGCTAAGGCAGAATTAGCCAAATGCATTTTCATAAAGAATGGAAAGGCAGAATTTAGCCAAATGCATTTTCATAAAGAATGAAAAGGCAGAATTAGCCAAATGCATTTTCATAATGAATGCAAAGGCAGAATTAGCCAAATGCATTTTCATAAAGAATGCAAAGGTAGAATTAGCCAAATGCATTTTCATAAAGAATGCAAAGGCAGAATTAGCCAAATGCATTTTCATAAAGAATGCAAAGCCAGAATTAGCCAAATGCATTTTCATAAACAATGCAAAGGCAGAATTAGCCAAATGCATTTTCCTAAAGAATGCAAAGGCAGAATTAGCCAAATGCATTTTCATAAAGAATGCAAAGGCAGAATTAGCCAAATGCATTTTCATAAATAATGCAAAGGCAGAATTAGCCAAATGCATTTTTATGAAGTAGGGTGAGGCAGAATTAGTCAAATGCATTTTCATAAAGAATGCAAAGGCAGAATTAGCCAAATGCATTTTCATAAAGAATGCAAAGGCAGAATTAGCCATATGCATTTTCATAAATAATGCAAAGGCAGAATTAGCCAAATGCATTTTCATAAAGAATGGAAAGGCAGAATTAGCCAAATGCATTTTCATAAAGAATGCAAAGGCAGAATTAGCCAAATGGATTTTCATAAAGAATGCAAAGGCAGAATTAGCCAAATGCATTTTCATAAAAAATGCAAAGGCAGAATTAGCCAAATGCATTTTCATAAAGAATGCAAAGGCAGAATTAGCCAAATGCATTTTCATAAAGAATGCAAAGGCAGAATTAGCCAAATGCATTTTTATGAAGTAGGGTGAGGCAGAATTAGCCAAATGCATTTTCATAAAGAATGCAAAGGCAGAATTAGCCAAATGCATTTTCATAAAGAATGCAAAGGCAGAATTAGCCAAATGCATTTTCATAAAGAATGCAAAGGCAGAATTAGCCAAATGCATTTTCATAAAGAATGCAAAGGCAGAATTAGCCAAATGCATTATCATAAAGAATGCAAAGGCAGAATTAGCCAAATGCATTTTCATAAATAATGCAAAGGCAGAATTAGCCAAATGCATTTTTATGAAGTAGGGTGAGGCGGAATTAGTCAAATGCATTTTCATAAAAAATGCAAAGACATAATTAGCCAAATACGTTTTCATAAAGAAAAGAAAGGTAGAATTAGCCAAATACGTTTTCATAAAGAATGCAAAAGGCAGAATTAGGCAAATGCATTTTCATAAAGAAGGGAAAGGCAGAATTAGCCAAATGCATTTTCATAAAGAATGCAAAGGCAGAATTAGCCAAATGCATTTAAATAAAGAATGCGAAGGCAGAATTAGCCAAATGCATTTTCATAAAGAATGCAAAGGAAGAATTAGCCAAATGCATTTTCATAAAGAATGCAAAGGCAGAATTAGCCAAATGCATTTTCATAAAGAATGCAAAGGCAGAATTAGCCATATGCATTTTCATAAAGAATGCAAAGGCAGAATTAGCCAAATGCATTTTCATAAAGAATGGAAAGGCAGAATAAGCCAAATGCATTTTCATAAAGAATGCAAAGGCAGAATTAGCCAAATGCATTTTCATAAAGAATGCAAAGGCAGAATTAGCCAAATGCATTTTCATAAAGAATGCTAAGGCAGAATTAGCCAAATGCATTTTCATAAAGAATGCAAAGGCAGAATTAGCCAAATGCATTTTCATAAAGAATGCAAAGGCAGAATTAGCCAAATGCATTTTTATGAAGTAGGGTGAGGCAGAATTAGTCAAATGCATTTTCATAAAAAATGCAAAGACATAATTAACCAAATACGTTTTCATAAAGAAAAGAAAGGTAGAATTAGCCAAATACGTTTTCATAAAGAATGCAAAAGGCAGAATTAGGCAAATGCATTTTCATAAAGAAGGGAAAGGCAGAATTAGCCAAATGCATTTTCATAAAGAATGCAAAGGCAGAATTAGCCAAATGCATTTTCATAAAGAATGGAAAGGCAGAATTAGCCAAATGCATTTTCATAAAGAATGCAAAGGCAGAATTAGCCAAATGCATTTTCATAAAGAATGCAAAGGCAAAATTAGCCGAATGCATTTTCGTAAAGAATGCAAAGGCAGAATTAGCCAAATGCATTTTCATAAAGAATGCAAAGGCAGAATTAGCCATATGCATTTTCATAAAGGATGCAAAGGCAGAATTAACCAAATGCATTTTTATGTAGTAGGGTGAGGCAGAATTAGTCAAATGCATTTTCATAAAAAATGCAAAGACATAATTAGCCAAATACGTTTTCATAAAGAAAAGAAAGGTAGAATTAGCCAAATACGTTTTCATAAAGAATGCAAAAGGCAGAATTAGCCAAATGCATTTTCATAAAGAATGGAAAGGCAGAATTAGCCAAATGCATTTTCATAAAGAATGCAAAGGCAGAATTAGCCAAATGCATTTTCATAAAGAATGCAAAGGCAGAATTAGCCAAATGCATTTTCATAAATAATGCAAAGGCAGAATTAGCCAAATGCATTTTCATAAAGAATGCAAAGGCAGAATTAGCCAAATGCATTTTCATAAATAATGCAAAGGCAGAATTAGCCAAATGCATTTTTATGAAGTAGGGTGAGGCAGAATTAGTCAAATGCATTTTCATAAAAATGCAAAGACATAATTAGCCAAATACGTTTTCATAAATAAAAGAAAGGTAGAATTAGCCAAATACGTTTTCATAAAGAATGCAAAAGGCAGAATTAGGCAAATGCATTTTCATAAAGAAGGGAAAGACAGAATTAGCCAAATGCATTTTCATAAAGAATGCAAATGCAGAATTAGCCAAATGCATTTTCATAAAGAATGGAAAGGCAGAATTAGCCAAATGCATTTTCATAAAGAATGCAAAGGCCGAATTAGCCAAATGCATTTTCATAAAGAATGCAAATGCAGAATTAGCCAAATGCATTTTCATAAAGAATGCAAAGGCAGAATTGGCCAAATGCATTTTCATAAAGAATGCAAAGGCAGAATTAGCCAAATCCATTTTCATAAACAATGCAAAGGCAGAATTAGCCAAATGCATTTTCATAAAGAATGCAAAGGTAGAATTAGCCAAATGCATTTTTATAAAGAATGTAAAGGCAGAATTAGCCAAATGCATTTTCATAAAAAATGCAAAGACATAATTAGCCAAATACGTTTTCATAAAGAAGAGAAAGGTAGAATTAGCCAAATACGTTTTCATAAAGAATGCAAAAGGCAGAATTAGGCAAATGCATTTTCATAAAGTAGGGAAAGGCAGAATTAGCCAAATGCATTTTCATAAAGAATGCAAAGGCAGAATTAGCCAAATGCATTTTCATAAAGAATGGAAAGGCAGAATTAGCCAAATGCATTTTCATAAAGAATGCAAAGGTAGAATTAGCCAAATGCATTTTTATA
Source organism: Acanthosepion esculentum (assembly GCA_964036315.1). Taxonomy (NCBI): domain Eukaryota; kingdom Metazoa; phylum Mollusca; class Cephalopoda; order Sepiida; family Sepiidae; genus Acanthosepion; species Acanthosepion esculentum. Next base: position 15,979,674 of record OZ038499.1, on the reverse strand, counting down.
AAGAATGCAAAGGCAGAATTAGCCAAATGCATTTTCATAAAGAACGCAAAGGCAGAATTAGCCAAATGCATTTTCATAAAGAATGGAAACGCAGAATTAGCAAAATGCATTTTCATAAAGAAAGGAAAAGCAGAATTTACCAAATGCATTTTAATAAAGAATGCAAAGACTGAATTAGCCAAATGCATTTTAATAAAGAATGCAAAGGCAGAATTAGCCAAATGCATTTTTAAAAACTGAAAATTTCCATAAATACGCAATTCTTAATAATGACTGAATTGAATGTCGAAAGTGAATGTAACATTCCAATGGATAGTTTAACAAATAGTTGTAAGTTGGAAAAACTTAAGAAAAAATTTGGCCACACTTTGTCAATATTGTTTAACAAAACCTGTTTAAAAACATTTTGCTGCCTGAATATACCTAATAGCCTCAGCTCACCACGTGTAATGTAGCCGCAGTCGAAGTAGTGTTTCTTTGGCAAGATAACCTAACGGAGCCGGGTTTTGAATTCAGAGTTACCTTCTCCTAGATCGGTTGCCGGCCAAGACTATAAAATCCCGTCTGTTCTGCTCTTTGTCCATAGCTGGGGGTAAAAAAGGAGGATTCATACCTTTTCCAAGTGTATTGGCACCTCGATATTTTAATCGATCTGCAATCGTCAGGCCGCCAAAATTTTGAAAAATCATTAACATTTTTGGTCTTGTATATAAATACTCGTTGCAAAATAAAATCCTCTCATTTACCTTTGTCCTTCCGGGGACGAAACAAGTTGGTTAAGTTTTCCTTTTGCTTATATATATATATATATATATATATATATATATATATATATATATATATATATATATATATATATATATATATATATATATATATATGATATATATATGATATGTATAATATATATATATATATAAGTTTTCCTTTTGCTTATATATATATATATAAATATATATATTTATATATGTTTATATAAATATATATATATATATATATATATATATATATATATATATATATGATATATGATATGTATAATATATATATGTATATATATATATATATATATATATATATATATATACACACACATATATATATATATATATATATATATATATATATGCTGGACTCTCCCATCGTTTATCGACGTATGAGGTTCAAGAAAACTCAGTTCCAAGGAAGCGACAGCCAGAAACCTGCACCTATATATTTGATTACAATGGTGAAGTCTTTGTGCAGAGCCAACCACACTTTTTGAAGAGCCGAATACTGAGACCTGTTGTACTCCGTGCCACAAGGTCACCAAACGACCCTTTGTTTTGAATTCAGACCTTTAGAACCTAATCTGTATGCCATTTACCCATAGTCGTGAGTGGGAGAAGAAGATTCATACCTTTCCCAAAGATATTACCATTATCTGTAATGGATTCAACTGGAATTCGAACTCGGCTCTCCGCTATCCATTACTCCACCGTGACTTCTTATATATTGAAAAAAGTTGAAAAATATAAGATTATGAACACAGATCATCACCATGTTGGTGTAATCCATTAAATTCCTTGAGTATCACATCTAAACAAATAGTTGATAAAAGTTGGTCATGATTATAATTGTGTCTGTCGATAAATATTGGCTGTGTCGATACTCGGAGCTAACGGTAAATAGAAATCGTTTCCATAGTCGTGTCTTCAGGCATTGTTCGAATTTATATATGAATCGATAAACATAGATCGCTTTTATACCGGAGCCTATAGGTCGCGTTCACTCTCGCGTCTAGCGGCAAGATTTGGTCCAGTTAACAAATCTACAAGTAAACGTTGTTCTTCTTTATATTTGAGTCTATATGTAAACATCTATCGTGTTTATTGTCTAGTCTACAAGAAAACGCTGTTCGAATTTATATATGGATCGATAAACATAGATCAGGTATATGCTTGTGTCTATAGGTAAAACGAAGTGTGGTTTTGTACTTGAGTCTAGAGGCAAATATTGGCCGAGTTTATGTATGTCCACGTGGTCGTGTTTGTAGATGAATCATTAGTCGTGTATATATCTGCGTCAGAAGGTAAACACTGGTTGCATTTATACTTGAGTCTATAGTTAAATATTGATGGAGCTTATATTTGAGTATATAGGTAAACTTTGTTCGGTCACACCCGAGATTGCAAGCATACACACGGTAGCAGGCTTTGTGGCCTTTTTGAGCGGAGTCGGACTCACCCTTGTGCTGGAAGTTGAAATTAACGACAGGGCAATTCTAGGTAGTGCAGCGAGACAAACGCAGCAAAAATAAACGATGCAAAGGCAATGACACTATTCTCAGTAAAAATGGGGATTTTCTAAGTGCATATTAGATGTGGCACAATGCCGAACGTATGGGTGGGGTACCCAGTAAGGATAGACTGACTATTCAGTCGTGATTGATCTAGTGAGACAAGCTTGTTAACCATTACACCATGCCGAAGAGCCCAGTTCCCAGCTAAAGTGTGCGCCTATCGATTCAGTTTTTTAAATAATTTCACGCCAAGCAAGGCGGAAATGCTCCAAGTACGCAGAGTGGGGAGTTGCAGTGATTGAAAGCGAGAGAAAAGACTGAGGTTTGCTAATCATTTCACCCCAAGCAAGGCAAAAATGCCACTAGGACTCAGGAGCTTAAAGGCAGTGAAAGTGAGAGAAAAGACTGGTCATAGGGAGGATTGGGGAAAGAACAAATGATGAACAGGATTCAAGATGATAGAAAATAGCGATTGACGTTGCATTGAAGATTTGTTAATAATTTCACCCCAAACAAGGTAGGAATGTCACTAATATGTAGAGGCTTACAGGAAAAGAAAAGGAGAGAAATGACTGAGTATAGGGAGGATTCAGGAAAGGCCGAATGATGAACGCGATTCAAGATAGAAAATGGCGATTGACCATACATTTAATTTTTTTAAATATTGTAGATATCAGGGAAGAAAATAAATGGAAGTTAGTTCTACAGTTGGGACCTAGAAGCCAATCTTGTAGCATGCTCAAATTCGGGAAGTCGGGACACCAGGGAAAATGCCCGTCAGACTTGTTGACATGAAAATATTTGTAAAAATCCCAAAGGAAAGCCCATTCACGTTCGTTAGAAAGTCACTGAAGTCGAGATGCCAGGTCAGGATCTATTACATTGCAGATCCGTCTTTGGATTTTGTCAAGAACCGCGAGATGAACAGCAAGAGCATCAGACCAGATATGACAGCAGTATTCAATGTACAGACGAATGGTAGATTTTTAAATGTGCATGATGGACAATTTTCTGGCATGACAGTGACCCATCTTTCCTTGCAGTAGATGCAGCTACTGATTCGATGTAGTGGCTCCACTTCAAGTCAGTTGAGAACGGGTGGCCAAGAAGACGCAATGTGTCGCTCTCCAGGAGTCTAGCGGCAATCATGCTGCTGACAGGTAGAAAAGTTTCTCTATGGTGGCTAAATTAGAATATTTTTGTTCTGGAGGCGTTAAAATTTACTGTCCCATTTAACCACTAATTGGAGGTCCTTTTCAAGGGTAGTGGTCAGTTTTACTGTTAGCTCTGACGGATTTGCTATGGAGACAGGAGTAAATGGTTGTGTCATCTGCATAAATACTTAGTTGCGAACTAAGATCATTGATGAATATCGGAACAGCGTGGGTCCCAGGAGATAGCTGCGAAAGTCCCAGGATATATCCTGCGAAAGGATATACAAGTGAGCCGGTTCAAAACGACCTTTACGGTTTGATAAGAACGATTGGATTAAATCAAATAATCGTCTTGTAATAATGTAGTCCTGGAGGTTGTGTTGAAAACCAGCGTACCAAACCCTGTCAAAAGCTTTCGAGATATCTAGAGCCCCAGGTCGAGCTTTACGTTATCATCGAGAGCTTGATATACATATTCAGTGATGTGTGTTAAGAAACCAGGGGTAGACCTTGTTAAATTAAAGCCATATTGTTTGTCCGAGAGGAGGTCGTTGGAAGTAAGATTCTTAATCGCTTCAGAATTGAGCAGAGTCTCGAATATTTTGCCGAAAAGCGGCAAGAGATTAATAGGGTGATACGTTAAGCAGTCAGAGGGTTCTCCAGAGTTCTTAAAAACGGGAACTACAGAGTATGACTTACAACAAGCTGGAAATCAGAAAACAGCGAAACAATTGTTATAGAGTTTGGAGAGAACTGGAGCCAGCTCGTGAGCACATGTCTTTAGGACGACGGCTCGGATCTCGTCACATCCGCTTTGCCTTGTGGGAGTCAAGTTTGAAAATATCTGAAACCAATGCCGCGTTTTGTGCGCATATCACCGAGTAGAGCCTTCGTTCTAGGGGGGAATTCAGGTGTGGGTACTCCAGATGAGTCGAGTGCGCAGTTGGAAGAGAACTTCCGAGCAAAGCATTCAATCTTATCTGCTGTAGATGTCAGGACTTCAAATTGATTGAATAGCGGAGGGATCGAGGATTTTTCTCTTGTTCCGCACACCCATGCAGATCCGCAAACAATCTCTAGCACTGAACTTGTGATGAGCTGTCCGTTGTTTCATTCGACGCGCTTGCACGTGTTACGTGCAGAGACATGAGGGTGATAACCAACGTTTTAATTTGCTATTTCCGTGACTGAATGAAAGCTTCGATGCCGACGTTCAGCCAGGAGGCGACCTCAGAGGAGCAATTTTGAATGGGATGATTAAAAACTTTAAGAAAACGTCATGAAGGGAGTCACAAAACGAGTCCTAATCAGCTCGTTTAGAACAGAAAGATCGCACTGAAAACAATTGTTTGAAAATCATTTATTCAAATTTTAAATTATTTGAACGAAAATTAATCTAATGTACATATAATCCAGAAAGATATTCTGTTGGTAAAAGGTTCTTGGCTGATGGGAGATCAGAAAGAGATGTTTACGGACAATCGCATGATCAGAGTTGCCAAGACGGTTGAGCTGCAGAGTACAACATGAGTCAGGAATAGGGGTAAAGAAGAGATCAGGAAAATAAGCGTGTCCATCTGGGGAAACGCGTGGGGGAAGTCCACCACTTGCGTGAGAGTTTGAGTGATTGAGAAATACAGGGTTTGGATGCCAGTGGGGGGGGTCAGTGACAGTGTGGTTAAGCCATCTGGCATAGCGGGCATTAAAGGCACCGAACAGAAATATATTTGCCAACGGTTGTAGAAAGATGACCCTGTTTATATTATCAAAAAATACTATCTTGCACACAACAGCCATGACAGGAAGAGGACCGGTAGAGAAAGAAGAGATAGCTGAATGAGTTTAATAGAGAGAGTCGGGGCACGTGTATGAATGGTCTGGAGATTCAGGATGTTCGCAAATGTCGTTTTCGGATATAATCTCCCAGGCTATGCATGTGGGCATTAGATTCCTTCTTAAAGAGAGCAATTTAGCCAGTAATCGAGAATTTAGAGGAGAATATCGCAGAATAAAGATTAGGGCGCTATTACACTTTCGTACCCTCTTTCCGCCATGTTTTTTCCCCACGACTATTTTATTTCTCTGATTACTTTTTCCGGTTCCTTATTTTCACAACGGATAAAGTTCCGTGGCAATTTGATGCCAGAAGTTGAAAAAAGGCGAATCACCAAACCCTTGAGCCTAATAAATTCGTAAGGTATCCAGAAATCATGCCCCTGTTGGTGGAGCCATTTATGGCCTTAAATTTAGCCGGTTACTTAATACATCCCTTTGTGAATCTTACCTTCAATATGTCCTGCGTGTGTTAAATTTTCCAAGCCTTCTTTTTACGTTACGCGCCGCTGATATTTCATCTGTTTCTTCTGATTCTATTGACTAGTGTTCTTTTTGCTTCTCTCTTTCTTAAAAATTCTTCATTACTTACATGTTCCGTCCGTAGTATTCTAAGCATCCTTCTGTAGAGCTACATGTCTGTTTCCACAAGTCTTTTCAAGTCTATAAGGATAGCTGTTCAACTTTTTTTCTAACGAAATTGTCTTATCTCTTGATACTTTAATTAGTTTTTGGAAGGCATCTTTCTTTTCTTTGTTTCTAACAAAATTTTCTTTGCATCACGTTGAGAACATCAAACAAACATTTTTTTAAACTTTTACCTGTTTCTTTTTATCACTGCAAAGATAAGATCATTAAAACACCAAAAATAAATATTTTCACAACGGATAAATTTCCGTGGCAATTTGATGCCAGGAGTTGAAAAAAAGTGAATCACTAAACATTTGATCCTAATAAATTCCGTAAGGTATTCAGAAATTATCCCCCCTGTTAGTGGGGCCATTCCTTGCCTTAAATTTGGCCTGGGAACGCTGCCATATTTGCTTAAGCTCGAACCGCGGTGACTCCAGTGTTAGGATCCACAAAGTTCTGACAGTGTCATGGTTGAACCAATTGTTTATCAAACCATTGTTTGAGGCCCGCATATCAGTCCAGACTGTCTTAGCTGGGGCAACCCATTGCTGAATGACAGGAAGCAAGTTGGATTGCGAAAGTATAATAGCATCGAGGTTAGTTTCGCAGAGATCTAGGATGCTCGGAGATTGTTCGAAGAGGAACGATTCCATGGCGAAGAAATTGGTATGAATACCGCGAATATTTGGAGAAAGAAAGTTGTAAACAAAAGTTAAAAAAACAAATATATCTAAGTACAGGAACACATTAATTAGCAAAGGTATGATTAAATAGATTTCTTTTATTTTGAACTTATGTATATATATATATATATATATATATATATATATATATATATATATATATATATATATATATATATATATATATATATATATATATATATGCAATTTACGTGTATGACATAGTTTGCGAACTTTCGGCAGATGCTGTCCGGCTCCTCTCAACGCGAAGATAGCAGCAGCAACACGAGAATAATTCCACCAGTCTGTTTTCGTTCGCTCTCTCTTCAAGTACATATTCCTGGTCGGTGACATCGCAAATATTCTCGTCTGATGAATCCGTATCAGTCCTAGAAGGGAGAGAACTGCTTGCTGATTTAGGTTCCAAAACAACGCAAGTGCTATTTCCTTCCTCTTGCCCTACACTTTCGAATTCAGGCGGTATTAAAACATCTTCAGACCACTTTGGTGAAACTTGGTTCACCGCTGGGATGATGCCACCTGCGGTAACGCCTGGCCTGGCCTCAGCAGCCGTAGCTGACCTTTCTTTATAAGTGGTAGCCTGATCCGTTATCCTTTGTTCAAGTCGCTGGGCTTGAGATTGAGATTCGGAATATCTAAGTTGAGACGGAGTCTGCAGTTCTGCTTGTAGTGTGATTGTCCTCTTTGATCTATATGTTACTTGTATGTCTTCAATCGATAGTTCCTTAACCGCCATGTTACTTGTCTCTTCGAGTTGAATCCTTGATAAAGAAGGCTGTGCCATCTGGAATTTGCTGACTGCTAGGAAGTCACGCGTCTTGATCCGTTGAACAGCATCAGCCGACGCATAAATCTTATCTTTATTCAAATCAATTAGGTTGGTCCGCTTTACTTTACTATGTGAGGAATATTTTGCACTTAGAACTGGAAAAGACTTCGATCTCTTCTCAATAGATATGTTTTGCGGATTTAGACTCCATTTTGATTTGCTTAAAACTGGTGTTGTTTTCTCCTTGTTCGCTATTTCAAATGAATATTGATTTGTCTCAAACGGCGTATCAACCTCGCCAATTAAACTGTCACCATCTGTTGATCCACGGGTCAGATCTGATCCTGGTGTAATTGTTTTCTTTTTATACTGTCTTTCACTCGCAAGATTACATTTTGATCGGGTTTCTTCGCCGATTAGGAACGACTGATCATTTCCATCAAGCGTATAATTTCGATTTGCGTCCCAAGCTTCGAGTTTAATGTTTGTTGAACCCAGCCTTCTCTTTGACACTGGAGTCAGTATCACCTCGGATAGAACTGATTTGTGTGACAACTCGTCGTCTACAGGTGGCAGTAGTGTTGGTTCCCGCTCTAAAATCGGCAATGATCTATAATCAGCCAGATTTTCATGCAGTGTTTCTGCTGATTCATGGGTCTCAGATTCAGTTTGTCTTGTCTTGTCTTTATCGGTCGCTTCTGCGATAAAATCCAGATCCTGCTCAGATGTTATCTTCATTGGATAACACATGGGCTTTTGACAGCCACCTGCTGTGTCGCTAACAGGGGCTTGATTAGCATGGAATGTCTCAGAATGTTGTCTTGCAGCAAAGATAGTGTCATCCGTTGTTTCTGGTTCAAGGCAGCTTTTTGACTCTTCAGTCAGCATAAGCAGGAAATTACACATTTTATTCACAGGCTCTTCGTCTGTATTGTGATTTAATTTAGGAAACAGCTTCAGCGTTTCACAATCAACACTGCCGTCTGAATAGTCATTATTTGGTTGTCTAGTTTCACTCAGAACAAAGCCTGTTATTTGGTCAACCTCTGAGTTGTGTTTAGAATAGGTTTTGCCGAAAGAACCTCCAATCGGAGAGGCGGCGATCATATCCTGTGAGCTTTTTGAAACGACAGGTTCTTTTAATTCGTCCTGGGTCGCTATAGCGTCGAAGAATGTTTCTGTTTCTCTAAAATAGGATCTCGATGATAATCCTTGAGAAGACGCCGTTTCAGATGGATGAAGAAATATCTCTTCCCGACAGATACCCTCTTTCTCAGGCGTTTCTGAATTCCCTGTTTCCGCTGTGGCAAACTGAAACGGGTTCTTCGTTTCCAGCTGACGGCATTGATCAGAGGATTTCAACGCTTCCCCTGAACAATCGCTAATCGATGAAATCTGTAAATGTTGTGTGCGATCACCTGACGCCCCAGCTGACGTGTCATTGGTTCTTTGAGGCATCGCCGGTTGATCTTTAATGACGGTCGGAGTTCTCAGATCTCTATCCGTGTCAGATATTTTCCCTGGCAGTAAAGCGGTGTCAGTTGTGGAAAGCTTCGAATCTTTGCCCACACCTGACGCAGTTTCCAACCGTACGAAATCCATCCCGTCTGAACTGGACGAGATTGTTTCTTTTCCAGAACTGACCGCTCCCCTCACACTGCATGAATCGTCGCGATGTTTTAATGACTCACTTTGATCAGTAAACAAGTTAAGTTGATCTTTTTTACGCGATGGTTTAATCTGAGAAAAATCCGCTGGCTTTAACGGTTTCAGAATTCCCAACAAACTGGCCGATCTTTTGATGTTTGTTAACTTGTTCTTATTTAATGATAATTTCCTTGGATTCTCATCCATATCAGGGGATATTAACTTTTCTAAGGAAGAAGAATCTGCCAAAAGACCAAATGATTGTTTCAGAGTGATTTCCTGCTCAGAAAAATCATCGCTTCTAATTTCACCTTCCGTTTCCCTCTGTTGGGCTTTCGTTACCTCCGTGATAACTGATTTTGTTAAATCTTGGATATCCTGACCATTGTTTGTGGTTGAAGGATTTAACCTCTGCGTCGGGTAGATATCTGCAAAAGAAATCACAGGGTCTTTTGGCACGTTATGTGATTCCTCAGAAAGAGAAGTCCTTGCAGAATCTGAAGCTTCTGGGAAAGGTTCTGTCTCACTTATAACGGTATTTTCCCCGTGATCCGAATTGACACCCTTATGTTGGGGTTTTGGGTTGCATGTAAAGGAATTGCCAAGGGGTTCATCAGGCTTTTTTATAATTTTAGAGGTTTTAGGGATATGTTTTTCATTCGATCCAAAACTCTTCAAATCTGAGACTCTCTGGATTGTGTCTATTTCTTGAGGAAAAAGAAAGCCAGGATCCTCGCATATATGAGATGGATCTAAATCCTCTGATAAGGAAATTGATATATCCTGGGGTGTATTTCCGAACGAAGAATCTTCGTTTATAAAAGTTTCTTCTGATTCTACCCCATTCGCTATTAATCCTGATTGTATTGAGATAAATCTACCCGGATCATCACCCGTTTGTGAGGGGTTGATATCCCTTCTCAACAGATTAGAAAATGACCACGCATTTTTGGAGTGGCAAATTGACCCCTCTTGTAATGATGAGCGCAAATTAGGTTCACTGATCGAGTTGCTTAAAGATCTCCTGTCGACCGTTGTTCTTGATTCGCCCGAAACTTGATCTCGCATATCAGCGGATATTGGTCTTTTCCCCACCAAAGCAACACCCTTGAACGAAACCAGGCACTCTTCCCCTGACAGGGAGGATGGAAAAGAATCTTTGCTGATTGCAGAAGGGCAGGAGTTTCTTCTCGATATCTTTTTGATTGCGCTTCCTGGTAGCAGGAACTCTACAGAGTCATGTCTTTTGGAAAGAGAGTCTGATTTTTCTTGCGACGAAGACGACTCGGCCTGCAGAGAGGCATCACGTGATCGTGTAAATGGCGCCGAGTTTGTTTTCGTTGGCCTGTACCTAGTGACTGACTTGGGAGAAGATGTTTCTGCATTTGCGCTGATTGGTTGGTTTAAACTGAGAACACACCAATCGGAACATGAATCTGTGGTGTTTTCATTTGTATGAGATATTTCCATGTTAATTAAATGTTTAGGTATATCTGTTGATGTAGTTATTGAGGAAGTCTCTAAGTTGTTAGTTTGTTCTAAAATATCAGTACATCTTACCTTAGTAATTACTGTTTCACTTATATTCCGTGTGCTCTGATGATTACTCTTGTGTAAGTGTTGCACTTCCACCAAAGGAGACGTTGACCCGATATGTAAATTAGTAGTTTTGTTGCAAGACTCATCAATTGATATCGAATCAATCGCTCTGCTGGTGTTCAAAGAATTTGTACTATTGGTTATGGTATCATCACTTCGATTTGAAGAGTTCAAAGTATCGCGCGTCGAAATGCTTGCAAGTCCTTCGCAAGAATCTGAGAGAATTGAAGGAGCTTTAGAACAATCAAGTGAAGATTTCTCCGTGTCGACTTTGCTCAAAGATTTTTTAAGTTTCGTTAATCCTGCATTTTTGTTTTGCAAATGCTCTGGCTTGTGGCCGTCGACAGGGTGTGGGGAGCTTACTTTGTCATTTCGGATCTCAGTTTTCGTAATTGGTCCCTTGGACGAATCAGATGACTTTTCTGAAATCAAGGAATTCCCGGACTGTACGTTTCGCGACATAAAGGGCGAGTCTCCTCTCGCTATTTCGACCGCCTCCGTTTCGCGCTGCTTACAACGATTTCCATTTTTGTCGGAAAACGCCGTCATTCTCTTAATGGGGCTGGTGTGTTGAAGTGGAGTGCTCTCATCTGAGACCTCCACTGAAGAAGCTTCCGTAATTAGAAGTATATCTTCCGGGTCCTGCGCGTCGGGCTGGTTTTCTCTTCTTGTTAGTTTCGGTCGATCTGAAGTCCCAAGCGCATGTTTTATGCCAAGAGGCAACACCGTGTCTGTTAGAGTAGACTCCACTGATGAGTCGTTGTCTTCCACCGAAAAGACGTCGTCGATTTCATTATTCTTGGACAGTTGTTCGTAAAAACATCCGTCTTTAGACTGTGGAAAAAATTGGTTTAAGCTCATGGGATCAAATTCTTTGATATCAACGTTCGTAGCTGAATCTAACAAGAAATCTCTGGAAGTTGTAACAAAGGGATTCATGGTCGGAAGATGACAGGGATGTTCTGGCTGCTCGTGTTCGTTTGTCGTTGCCATAAACGGTTTTATTTTACTAGCGCCGCCTACTTCGTAATTTGCTTTCATAAACGTTGTTATATCTGGTGACACCGACGGGGTTAAATAATCGGTGTCCAATGCATATTCAATTACGTCTGGTTTGTAAGCAAGTTCTGTTATGTCAGGTGTTAGCACCAAAGTGTGTTCACTTTCAGATCCCGTTGTGAGGAGATCCATGTCAGTTGCACTTGGAAGATACTTGGAAAATGATGAGGACACCGAAGGAACGGCTTCTGAATCGGTTATGGCGCTTGATTCTGCCCGAAAAACCGGTATATCATCAAATGTTTCACAGCCGGATTTATCATTTTCGGAAGAGACTGCTAAATTCCATCGATCTGGTGTTAGTTCGTCAACTATTTCATCTTGAAGAGTATCCCTGAAGGGATTCATTGAAAATCTGGAATTGCCCAGGACCATATCAAAATCCAAGCGTTCGTCAGGAGTCGAGACTTCTGGCAATTTATTATCAAGTTCTAATGCTGTGGGCTTCAGTCTGTCACTGTGTCTGGAATCAGCTTTTATCAAAGTGGACTCCGTGTCCGACATCGTATGATCCATGTCTTCAAAGACAGCGTCAATGTCGCAGACTGCAGAAGCCGGATCGAAGAATGTTTCGAACCAGTCAAATGCTGAATCAGAACTGGCAGTCGGTCGATTTGACTGGACGGTCGGGTAAGATTGGTCGATCTTGTCGGTCGCAAACGAATCCCATGATACGTCTGGAGAAGATGCCGCGCTGTAGAAGGTAATATCAGAACTGTCTGTGTCATACAAACGAGAATTTACGTTGTCTCCTTCGTTCATTTATTTTAATTTGTGTGCCGTGTTAACAAGAAAAATTACATATTGAACTTTCCGTTCTTTTAATCATTTTTTTTGAAGATTTACATAGTGTTTTTTTTTTTACTCTGTCTTACAGCATGACTCTCGTTGCTATCTCGATTTTTATTATTATTATTTTTTCTTTCTTTCCGTATTTATTTTTAGCTTTAAGTTAATTATTCCGTTACATCTTCATCATCACTTTTCTTTCTTTTCTTTTTTCTTTCTTTCTTTTTCTTTCCTTCCTTCTTTCTTTTCTTTTCTTTGCCTTTTCTTTCTTTTTCTTTCCGTACTTCTTTCTTTCTTTTCTTTTCCTTCCGGTTTTCTTTCTTTCCTTTTTTCTTTCTTTCGTTTTCCTTCCTTCTTTCTCTCTTTTTAGTTTCTTTTTTGTGTCCTTCTTTTTTTCTTTCTTTCTTTTTCCTTTATCTTTCTTTCTTTCTTCCTTTCTTTCTTTGTTCTTTCTTTTTTTTTCTTGCTTACCGCGCTATTTTAGTTACTCATATTCTTTTTCTCATTGCCTTTATCTCTTCCCGTTCTTTCATTCTTGTCGCCTTCTTTCTTTCAACATATATATATATATAAATATGTGTGTGCGTGTGTTTGTGTGTGTGTGTGTATTATTTCCACTCCCTTTGTAAAGCTTTTACCTCCTTTTTTTTTCTTTTCTTACCGTTCTGTCTTTAATTTCTTCATCTGTCTGTTTTCTTCTTTCCTTCAGTAATATATCCAGTATTTGTCCTTTTCTCTCTCCCTCTCCTTTACTTCTTGCTTCCTTTCCACCTTTCTTTTTTTCTTCTTTCTCACAAACAAGATGGAAACGAGAGAAAGAAAAAAATGTGTCTCTTCAAGTAGGAAAATAAAAAATATAATTCACAACATCAGAAGACGATCTCCTACATTCGGATTTTCGGTTGAATAACCAGCCGGATATTTGGTTGAAGAAGAAAAATGTTATACTGGGTACGAGTAATTAAACAAATAATTACAAACACACAAAATGATTTTCTTTTTTTTTTAAATGAGGGAATAATTAATTCAGAAACGGAATTACGTAAGTAATTAAATCTGTAATTAACTGAAATTGTTTAACACAACACTTAAACTAAATTTTTTAAAACTATGCCTGTTGGACAAGGCGCCAAACGAAGCTTTGAAAGATTTGCTTTTGAAATAACTGATTTTTGTGCGTCACTCGTGGTATGAGGTTGCGTTATTTAAACACGTGGGATGAGATTACGTTATTGCGCGTGCTATTTACTCGATTTCCGCTAGCAATGACGCGCGAGAATTTGAAATGTCGTAATCGTTAGCGACCAATATATCATTTACAGAAGAAAAAAATAATCATCTTATAATAGAGTATATTGGTTAGGTTAGACAAGCTTAAGTGTACCTAGTTAATATGAGTAAGTGTTGTTCCCGGCCTGTTTCCCGGCCATCTTTTTAGTTATGATCCAAGTCGAGATTCCCAACCTCCCTAGTTTGTTTTGACTTCCGTTTCATCTCAACTGGATCAGCCTTTTACTTCCGCATGTCCGAGTTATTTTATCTCTTTCCCACTCCCTTAGCGAGAGTGCTTCTTGATTTTGTCCTCTGGGCAGAATACAGCGGCCTCTCTATTTTGAGGGTTGGACGGGCCCTACTAACATAAATTATGTTTAGTTTAAAAATTTGTTGAATTTTAGTTTGTTATGGGGTCCATCTCCCTCCCCTTTCATCTTTTCATGATTAGAATTTTATATATTTTATTATCATCAAATCTTTATGGTGTGGGGCACGTTTTTGTAGGTCCCCTCTGGTGAGGATGTGGTATTATGGTGTATGGAGGATTGAATGGTGACGGACGAATTCTTGTGGTGAATGTGTCAATTGTAATGTATGAATGGGTCGCGAATCTGATTAGCTAGGTATAGGATAGTTAGTTAAGCCTTTACCCCTCCCTTTTTTCGGCCTTGTGCCACAATTTGTACATTTTTGTACGAATAAATAATGAGTATATTTCTGAGATGAGCTCTTGTAACTATTTACACTATTTACATTGTTCGGACTGTTGTCCTCATCTTTATTGCCATATTCACAGTCTATATTTCTGAGATGAGGTATTGTAACTATTTACACTATTTACATTGTTCAGACTGTTGTCCTCATCTTTATTGCCATATTCACAGTCTATATTTCTGAGATGAGGTCTTGTAACTATTTACATTATTTACATTGTTTGGACTGTTGTCCTCATCTTTATTGCCATATTCACAGTCTATATTTCTGAGATAAGCTCTTGTAACTATTTACATTATTTACATTGTTTGGACTGTTGTCCTCATCTTTATTGCCATATTCACAGTCTAGATTTCTGAGATAAGCACTTGTAACTATTTACATTATTTACATTGTTTGGACTGTTGTCCTCATCTTTATTGCCATATTCACAGTCTAGATTTCTGAGATGAGCTCTTGTAACTATTTACATTATTTACATTGTTTGGACTGTTGTCCTCACATTTATTGCCATATTCACAGTCTATATTTCTGAGATGAGGTATTGTAACTATTTACACTATTTACATTGTTCGGACTGTTGTCCTCATCTTTATTGCCATATTCACAGTCTATATTTCTGAGATGAGGTATTGTAACTATTTACACTATTTACATTGTTCGGACTGTTGTCCTCATCTTTATTGCCATATTCACAGTCTATATTTCTGAGATGAGGTCTTGTAACTATTTACACTATTTATATTGTTCAGACTGTTTTCCTCATCTTTATTGCCATATTCACAGTCTATATTTCTGAGATGAGGTATTGTAACTATTTACCCTATTTATATTGTTCGGACTGTTGTCCTCATCTTCATAGCTATATTCATAGTGTATATTTCTGAGGTAGATACCTCCACTTTTTCTCTGAAAAAAAGCATAACATGATTAAAAAAATAGTTAATAAAGAAAAATATCGTCAAAATATTAAAACTTACTTAACTTAATAAAATTTCGAGAAATTAAATTTTCTTTCGACAAATGTTTTATTAAAGTAGGTCCCCTTGTATAATGTAAATCATCTAATTTTGTTTTTAAAACTATTGCTGTTTTCCCGAAAATCTGCTCTGAATCGTAAACTAAAAATGCGATAAAACTATGACGTTATCTAATTAGAATAGCTTTTAATTGTTTTATAAATAAAATATATTAAGGATACTATTATTTTAAGAAAAAAATGGGTTTTACTTGTGATCCCATGGACACATGACCAAATAAAAACATTGGTTCAAGTAAACCAGGGACTTCACCCAATATATATCATTTTCAGTGTTTAAATATTTTAACTGTTAAATAAGAAAGAGTTTGTTGCATGTATGTTTTATAAAATGTTTTCATTTTTCACAACTCGGTCAAGATATTGTGACTATGTTCATAGTTACTATCATTGTTTTGTTTGTTTGTTTTTATTAATAAGGCTGCCATTATTTTAGCCATTTTTTTTTGCATGTAGATGATGCTATTATATTAGTGTTGTCAACAAGTATGTTCCGAATAGTGTCCGGTAGGTCTCCATGAATATTTAAATGGCCTGAATGTCCGAGAAATTTTCATAGAAATTATGCGTCCTCCGACAGGAATCGAACCTGTATCCTATACGGAACCGTCTACATAGCCTGACATGCTTTTACCGATTTCGCCACAGAGGAGCGTTCAAGGTCGATTTTACTGTTTTAAAACTAACCGAAACGCTCCTCTGTGGCTCAATCGTTAAAAGCACGTCAGGCTATGTGACGGTTCCGTATAGGATACAGGTTCGATTCATGTCGGAGGACGCATATTTTCTATGTCGATTTCTCGGACATTCAGGCCGGTAAATGTTGTTAATACTATTTATTATAAACAGAGCATTTACTTAAATATTTGTATCAATAAAAAGAACGTATAAACATAAAAAAATGTCTTTATATATATATGTGCGTGTGTGTGTGCCGAAAGTAATGGATTTATTAATCCGCTATTTTTTGTTACTACAAAGGTTATTATGGTGAATACTCGTATTTGAAATACACCCCCCACTTTTGACGATGTGCTTTACATCTATTAGCCTTCACACTGGAGATATCTTAATTAAGAAAATAGGCTGTTCAGCAGGGATCGAACCTTTTGCCTGCTTTGTAGGAGTAACCACTGTTTGCTTCGATATACTTTACCCTTCGGCAACAGGGTTGGGGCGCTGGTTCAATTCCTACCGGAGAGTACAGTTCCTTTATCAGGATTTCTCGTATGTGTAGGCCGATAGACTTAAAACCGTTTTAAAAAAATAAGAAAATCAAAATGGGGCATCTATTTCAAATACGAGTATCCACTACAATAACGTTTGAAATAATAAATGTATGCATATATGGTGATTTTCTAAGCCATGCTTAGATGTGACAAAAGGCCGAAAATATGAGGCACTCAGTGAGGATCGAACTCACTTGTCAGTGTATGGATGTATGTACTAAAATACAAGCGTTCCCTTATCTTATATAAATGTGTACTCAGAACTTCATGTTTTTTTTCACATGCCGTCCTCGGCAGATTTTTTTTTCCTTTCGTTATTTTACGTTATTTTTGATGACGTCAATTGTTTGAAATAATTCTGTTAATGACGTAAAATTGATGTGTGAGATAAAATATTCCGTTCTAGCATTTTTCTTTCTGCTTCGCGAACGAAGATCCCGGAAGCGGGCCGGCTGTCCACATCTGCAAGCTTGTTGGTGGCTGATTCTACTACTTGTGCAGTTTCTCTGATGGCCGGTCAGCCAAAAAGGCGGGACAGGCGAATCAGTCCAGGGCATAATTCCCACCCCCGACACACACACACCATGATCAGTGGTCACTCCTTTTTCATTTCTAATCAAATTTAAAATCAAAGTCAAATTTTAAAGCAATAAAGATTTTTCTCTTCAGGTTTTGTTACGGAAATAACTTTTTGCATTGATATCCAGTCCAATTGTCGACAAAAACTTTGGACTGATTAATGTGGAATCAAATAATACTATACAAAACTTACTCCTGTGGAAACATTTAATTCCGCCATGTATATATATATATATATATATATATATATATATATATATATATATATATATATATATATATATATATATATATATATATATATACACTTAGCCTTGGAACAATAGAGATCAACGTGTTTTAGTGGACTCGGAAGTTTTCAGTCTGCTTGTCTGAATCATCTTCAAGAAGCGAGAGCGCAAACTAAAAGGTCAGCCAATCTAACAGTGATCTCAATTCACAATCCTCACTCTTGCTCCATATGTGGCTGCCTTTGTAAATCACAAGCGGGTCTTAAATGCCACTTAACATTATCGCACAAAATTTCATAACTGAATCTATTATTTAGTTTTTTATACAATTTCTCATGCGATCCAATAATGTTTTTCTTTTATATAAAAACTGTCCGAATGTTCTTTTTATTATTATTATTATTTTTATTTTCTTTGATATCTGGCGTTTACACATTTCTTTCCGGGTCCCGCCCAGGGACCTAAGGTTAGAAATGGCATCATGACACTTTCCACTGCAAAAAAAAAACAAAATAAAATAAAAAATAATTACATAGACAAAGCCCTTCGTAAAGTGTGGGCTGTACTTGTCAGAACAATTTTTTGTATCTCTTTGAGGCATGGACTTCCAGGGATCCCTTCAATCAGCCTACTGGAATCTTTTCCAACCAGTCCAAGGGCTCCAACTACAACAGGAATTGTTGATGTTCCCATGTGCCACATTTTTGAGATTTCGATTTCAAGGTCCTTGTATTATTATTATTATTATTATTATTATTATTATTATTATTATTATTGTTTAACACGCAGACTAACTCTACACCTTTCTGACAATAGCCCAATTAGATTTCATTTAAATATTCATGGAGACCTACCGGACACTATTCGGAACATACTTGTCGACAACACTAATAGCATCATCCACATGCAAAAAAAGGCTAAAAATACTGGAAGCCTTATTAATAAAAACAAACAAACCAACACTTAATAATATTAACTTTGAACATGGACATAATATCTTGACCGTGTTTTGAAACACAAAAAATGAAACATTTTATAAAACGTATATATCACAAAATATTTCTAATTCTAACAGTTAAAATATAATCCTTGAAAATGGCTAAATGTATAGCCGAAAGCGCTCGGATAAAAAGTGCATTCGGACAGTTTTTACATAATTTATCATCCGAAAAGAAAAACGTTATTAGATCGCATGAGAAATTCTATAAAAAACTAAATAAAAGCACTTTGTCAGTCGTTTTCAATGAAATGTGCATGAAAGAAGGATTGCTGTCTAAATACACAAATATATATATATATATATTGAATTGGACAGAGTCCGACAATTTATTTAAAGACATTTTTGTTATGTTTAACGTTCTTTTTATAGATACAAGTATTTTTAAGTAAATGCTCTGTTTATAATAAACAGTATTAAATAACATTTACCGGCCTGAATGTCCGAGAAATTTTCATAGAAAATTTTCGTTCTCCGATATATATATAAGTGTGTGTGTGTGTGTGTGTGTGTGTGTGTGTGTGTGTGTGTGTGTAGGCAGCAATCCTTCTTTCATGGTTCATAAACATACATACAACAAACTCTTTCTGTCCTCGTCTGTTGTCTTCAATTAAATGTGCATTTGGTCTAAAGGCAAAACACAACGGCCACATTTAATATTTTTGTGGGGTGGTTGTGTCCTACTAACTGTTATGTTTAGTTTGAACGTTTTGTTATACTTTAGTTTCGTTTTCTGGGTGCATCCCCTCCCCTCTCATTTCATAAGCGTATATTTTTATATATTTAAAATAAATGGAAACAAGTGACATTTGAGATATTTGTACATATTGAAATTTTATGTGATGGCTTATTTCTTTAGGTTCCCTGTGAATTTGTGGTATTGTGGAATATGTAGTATTGAATGATGAGGGATGAGTTTCTAGTGGTGAATGAGCAAATTGTAATGAATGAATGGGCTGTGAAGCAAATTAGCGCGATCTAGGATAGAAAGTGTCAACCAGGCTTTCCCTATTTACACTTTGGCCTCATGCCACATTTATTTTAATTAAAACAATATATATATATATATATATATATATATATATATATATATATATATATATATATATGTTGTGTTGAATTTCAAAGACAGCATGTATATATGACATATAGTCATTGTTAAAGATTTTGACCCTGAAGATGAACAATGACGTTCGAAAGTACTCGGTTATCTTACGGACAATATTTATTTCGATATAATTTTCAAATAAAAAGTCTCATTAGAAAATATGAGAAAATTCAAAAGAGAATA
This sequence comes from Acanthosepion esculentum, assembly GCA_964036315.1. Taxonomy (NCBI): domain Eukaryota; kingdom Metazoa; phylum Mollusca; class Cephalopoda; order Sepiida; family Sepiidae; genus Acanthosepion; species Acanthosepion esculentum. The sequence goes on along the minus strand of OZ038499.1, from coordinate 15,959,852 downwards.
TGCAGGACTATGTTGTCTCTGACATTCAACACATGTTTAAAAGAAACGTTGCTGCCAAATTACACACACACACACACACACACACATATATATATATATATATATATATATATATATATATATATATATATATATATATATATATAAGAGTAAGATTTCAACGTTCAAAATATTAATTTAAAACAGGGCTCAATACAAAAGTAGAGCAATAAATATTTATTTATTATGCAGTGTTACATTAGAACATGCACATACCCACTACAAAACTGTACACCTTGTTTCATCAGCTTCTTGAACTGGGTTTGTTTACGTTGCTGTGACTGCGCATGCGCTCGAACGAGAGACGCTGGGAGTTTCAAAATTTTTAATTTTTTTTTCCCGCATCTAGCCAAATTCATCTAGATTCTTTTTTTGCCATTCATCTTTGCTATTAAATATCCTATATTTGAATAACAGGAAATATATATATATATATATATTTGAAGAAATATGAAAATGGAGAACCTTTTCATTGAAACTAGATTTGATGATGCGTTTCGGCTTTCTAGACTTCATCAGGTCCCAAAACGAAAGAAAGAAATATATGTGTCTACTTGCATGTATGCTTAATTAATGAATCATTCGTAGTTTTTCCTCTAAGCTGGCGTTTCTCGTGACGAAAGAAAAGTACGAATATTTTTAAAAAGCCGTTCATATTTATTCTATATCTTTTCTTTATTTTTTTAAAAGGTACTTGCGGAGAGCCATGATCGCCAACGATCTGAAGGGATCTGGCACAGAGAAGGAGAAGAAAAAGAAGACCAGTTGCAATATTACAACGAGTCAGGCCTGGGGTGAACCAGCTACGGTCCGACAACCAAATGCAGAGCCCCTGATGCTTTTATGCGGCCAGCAAGAGCACAATAACCATTATTCATTTTTTTAAATTGCCTTTAATAGATTTTGGTATAGTTTGGTTACATCTGGCACAGAATACTCATCTATTCGTAACAACTAATTAAGACAACATATTGCTTGAGCCTTGGATCTCTACACCCCACACTATGTTGATGTCAATACCAATTCATTGCCAGAGTGCAAACGTAATCTAGGTAACTGTGTATTCTCCAACTGGAGATAAACATCAAGTTCCGGGTGGTGAGATAGGTAACGGTGCAGAATTGGAAATCCGAAAGACGAGTTCAATTCCAGACAGATTCCTTATACTCGCGCAAATAGCCTAGGGAAATATGGGCACCTCGAGGTGGTGTAATGGTTAGCAATCTTGTCTTGCTAGAACTATTACGACTGAGTAGTGAGTTCGATCCTCACTGGGTGCCCCATACTTTCGGCCTTGTGCCACATCTGAGCTACGTTTGGAAAATCACTACCCCAGGGAGAAATATGATTCCACCTCTTCTCCGTCAGCTATGGGTTAATTAGTAGGACTTTAAATTATGGGTTAATTAGTAGTGTCTTTAAATCATTATCACCCCCCCCCAAAAAAAAAACTTTTACAATGTAATTTTTGGGGGGATGTCAATGAACACTCATTGTTACTTTTGTAATGCTCGTTGTAGTAGAGGCTTTGTAATCGCAGATAAAACTATAGTAACGCCGTTGAACAATACTTGTGTCAGACGCCTTCGAATAACACTCGCACTAATAGTACTTGCTCGATAATACTCGCTCGAAAAGTAATCACCATATAGTGGTCACTATAGAGAACTAGTATAGTGAATAGTATAGAGAATAGCGGTTCGTAGAGTAATAGAGGATAGACTAGAAATGGAGATCGTTTAGACGTCCCTTTTTACTCAGGAAATCCTAGTTGGATGTACCAGCTTCTTTAATTGACTAATATACGAGAATTCGAAAACTTTGAAGAACGACAAATCTAATCTATAAACTCATCACTCCATACTACGATCTCTCTCGTGGTGTTAATCGATTTTTTTACACTTCTAACAGCAGTTTTATATTTATTTGATAAGTATTGTCAAATATTATTATATTTTTAGAATATTTATTAGTATTTACTTTCGTTCATTTTTTTGCTTGATTTTAATTACAAATGTATTGGGGGTTTCAATCGTGAAAAACGAGAAATACGGATCAGAACAAAAGGCTAAACACTTGGTAAGATTCGAACACTCATCCTTTTTGCTTAAAGAAAGCTTTCATTTTCAAATGATCGTTGACCTGAGGAAAGATTCTATTTAAAAATAAATAAATAAATAAAACGGCTAAAAGTTGTAAATACTTGGAAAAATTGAATAATAATAGTCGACTAGCTTGATCTGATAATACTAATACTAATAATAATAATAGTCGATAAGCTTAAGCTAATAATAATAAAGCTAAAAATAAATACTAGCCAAATACTTCTACTACTACTAATAATAATAGCTAGAAATATCCGTGGAAAATTAACGGTTTTGTCATTCGAATGTTTTGATGGATTATAATATTTAATGACAATTGCAAGATCCATGACGGTAACATAGCCAAGGAAATTGCATCGGTAAATACTTGAGATTAACAACTTTAATCAATCATTGCAATAAAAATCATAAGCATAAGTCATTATTTAAAGAAGTCAATGTGTACAAAGGAAAAGACTTGAAATTCAAGTCTTTTTTCATTTCAATGAAGCAGACGTTGAAATACCTGAAAGCAATATCGCCTCTTAAATCTTCTATTTCTTTCTTTATTTCTCTGTCCGCCCTTTCATTTACTTTCTTTCTTTCTTTCTATCTTCATTCATTCTTTCTTTCTTTCGTTTAGTTTGTTTCTTTGTTTGTTTGTTTCTTTCTTTCTTCCTTCCTTTCTTCATTCATTCTTTCTTTCTTTCGTTTAGTTTGTTTGTTTCTTTCTTTCTTCCTCTCTTCCTTCATCCATTCATTATTTCTTTATTTCTTTCTCTGTCCTCCCTTTCGTTTAGTTTCTTTCTTTCTTCATTCATTCTTTCTTTCGTTCGTTTAGTTTGTTTGTTTCTTTCTTTATTCCTTCCTTCCTTCATCCATTCATTCATTCTTTCTTTCTTTCGTTTAGTTTGTTTGTTACTTTCTTTCTTTCTTTCTTTCTTCCTCTCTTCCTTCATCCATTCATTATGTCTTTCTTTCTTTCGTTTAGTTTCTTTCTTCCTTCCTTCCTTCCTTCCTTCCTTCCTTCATTCATTCATTCATTCATTCATTCATTCATTCTTTCTTTCTCTCTTTCTTTCTTTCTTTGTCCGTTCTTTCGTTTAGATTCTTTCTTTCATCGTTTTTCGTTTAATTTTTTACTTTTTTCATTTTTTCTTTGCTCATTTATTCGTTTAGACTTTTTCTTTCTTTCACTAAAAGGAATCAAATGTTCCTAATTCTATATTTGTATTTTTAAGCGTTACATTTCTCTTTTGTCTATGAAAGAGGAGGTAATTTTCGAAATTCTAGGAAATGCATTCAAGTCTTGAGTTGGACTTAATTCTTAACGGCCACCGACGTCACAAAAAGTTGTTAACAAATTGGTCACTCCGACATCCAATGTAAAATACGAGGGTCATTCAATAAATAAGGTGAATTTTTCGGTATAAGGACTTCTAATACAGATAGAGGCTTACCCCTTTTTTTTTCAACGTAGTCGCCCAGCACTGTCACACACTTTTCCCATCTGTGCACAAGCTTCCGTATTCCCTCAGCGTAAAAATCTTTGGACTGATGTCTCAGCCAGTCGCTCACAACCCTTTTGACTTCATCGTCACTTTTAAACTTCGTGCCTCTCGTGAACGCTTTCAAGGGACCAAACAGGTGAAAGTCTGAAGGGGCAAGGTCTGGGCTGTAAGGGGGTGAGGGAGCAGTTCCCAGCCCAGCTCGTTGATGGTCTGCACCGTTTGGGCCGGTGTGTGAGGCCTTGCGTTGTCATGATGCAAGATAACTCCTTCTGACTGATGACCCCTGCGTTTGTCCCAACAGATAAGCTCAAAGTCCTTGCAATGTCATCCACTGTCACCCTTCTGTCAGACTGAATGAGGTCATTGACTGATTCGATCACCTCAGGAGACCTCACTTCTGTAGGCCTCCTAAGCCTGTCTTCATCCTCAACACTGCTCCGTCCTTCTTTAAACAATTTAGCCCACTTGTAGACATTTTTTGGCTGAAACATGTGGCACCATACACAGTTGACATTCTCCTATGAATTTCAACTGGTTTGCACCCTTCAGCAACCAAAAACTTGATAACTGACCGCTGTTCAATCCTGGGGCATGCTTCTTGGTTGGCTATCGTTGTTAATCGCCAAAACTTTGCAAAAGAAATTAAATCCATATGAAAAAGAAATAAAACAAAAACAAAATAAAAAAGAGTAAGCTTCTATCTGTATTAGAAGTCCTTATACCGAAAAATTCAACTTATTTATTGAATGCCCCTCGTATATATGATCGTTCCTTGTCATGTTAGAAGGCTTATTTGTCCCAGTAATCCCAAGAAGGTAGCCGTTTGGATTTTCCTACACTTGCAGGGCCACTCATGACGGTAAGGTCGAAGAGGAAGGCTCAGATTGTACGTTACCAACCCCCAAATCTAGCAACGATCTCAACGGCAAAACCGGTGGTAGAGGCCAGCGTCAGGCGGGCTGGTGTATGCAAGGCGGGCTGGTGTACTCAAGAAGGATTTTGACAGACAAAGCATACTAAAGCCCTAACCTTCTCTTCATCCTTTCGTCTATCACTCCTCTTTGTTCTCGCTCCAACTCTCTGTAACCCCTTACGTGCTAGTGGCTTCCCGCCTGCTTGTGATTGAATGCTTAAAATAAAATATCCAAAATTAATAATGAATGTTAACTGTTGTGGATTCCGGGATGAAATCCGATACCATTAATAACAATCGCCAAGAATGAATATAGGAAAATAAATGTATTAACGTAATAATACAAACTGGTAATACAGGTTAGTAGTTCCAGGAATGCGGGTTAGTAGAAAAAAAAATATATAGTCTTTGGTATCGATGTATCACTGTATGACTTCTTACTGAGTCTACGTGCTCGCTCACTGTGACTCTTGCTCGCTACGTTCGTACGCTCTCTCCTTCGTCGTTCGTTAGAAGCAGTATACGTATACCCTGGGTGAGTCCATTTGTGAAAAAATGGGAGGACCCCTCAACATTAACAATTTTCCATTGAATAAAAAATTCAATTATCTTCAAAAATTAAAAATCTGGAATACTGCATTTTCCGCCTCAGAGACGTTTTCTGTTTCCTTCATTCTTTCATCCCCAATAACACCTTGCATCTTAGTGGCATTACCGCCTTGCTTTGGATGAAATGATTAAGACAAAATTAAATTAAAAACAAAGGAATAAAAACGAAAGACATTTTAACCTCTCTTCGGCTTCTTGAATTAACGTTCTGAATGATGACCACCATTATAAGAAAACTTTTCTATTAGCTTTGCAGATTATCGTACGCTCAAAAATCTATGAGTCCTGATTACGATATCTGGTGTAAGAAAGAGTTAATCTTTTAATCTAAATTTCTAAATTGACAGAGAAAATTGTGAAGTCTTAAGCAGCCTGCCTTGTTAAGATAGCCCGCTAAGATACAGACGGAAGAAGGATAAAAATAAAAACGTGAAAACATTGCCTAATTTATAGCTTCGTTGCATCAGATAATACAATTAAGCTTCAAACAAGATGTTTAGTAGGCAAAAGTTTGGCGTCAAAGTCTGACCTGATTTGTATTTAAGTTAAAGAAAATAAAGTTAATAAGATAATTAGAATGACACTGATACGGCACAGCTTTGTGAAGACCAACAGTTTTTTTTTTAAGTTTTCTCTACGTGTTTTCTATTTCAAATACAAATTTCTGTACATACAAGTAGAAGACTAATGTCTGAGGAGTCGGTGGCAGATGGTGGCTGTAAAGGGGGTCACGCTGGGTCATTTTTTCTGATTAGATAACATCTAGAACTCACGCACACGCAAAATGAAAACAGCCTTATCCATCGGAAGGCACTGAACCGCGTCATGTTCTTCATTTCACCGATGTCAGATGGTCAGGTTTTCTTGTAGACAGGCTGCCTGCTTAAAAGAAATGGAGGATAACGAGTTAGGAGCAAAAAAAATGAGGTGGGGTTTGTGGCAAGGCACCTACAGGAAACGCACAGAAAATAACGTTTATGCCTTATTAGTGGTTATTTGCTAACTACAAAATCCTTGTTTCCATTTCAACTCAAAATTAAGGAACTCTCAGTGGGGCCTTTTTATTTCACACTATGTTAAGTTTAATGATGCTAGGGAAGATTTTCACACGTATATTATCCAAATTATGTTGATGAAATATTGATGTTAATCGGTTGATTAATTATTTCCAACTCAACAACCATGTTCCCACACACGAAACGGCGCAGGCCACTTGCTACTCCGTGGCTAATACCATGGGAAATGTTCAGACGGGCTACATACTTTACTTCCAACAGTTTAGAAGTTTGCAGTAAATTATTCATACTCTATAGCTATTTGCATGACAAATATTCAGACGAGACGCATTACTTCGTTCCACAAGTTAAGGCCATTACACCTAAGCCTTTTGCAACTCTATCGCTATTTCGATGCAAAATCTTCAGGTGAGGTACATTCCTTAGTTCCATCAGTTCAGACCGTTACAGTTAGGTCTATTGCTACTCTATCGCTATTTCCATGGCAAATGTTCAGACGAGCTATATTCCTTGGTTCCACCAGTTCAGACCTTTACAGCTAAGCCTCTTGCTACTCTATCGCTATTTCCATGGCAAATGTTCAGACTAGCTACATTCCTTAGTTCCACCAGTTCAGACCTTTACAGCTAAGCCTCTTGCTACTCTATCGCTATTTCCATGGCAAATGTTCAGACTAGCTACATTCCTTAGTTCCACCAGTTCAGACCTTTACAGCTAAGCCTCTTGCTACTCTATCGCTATTTCCATGGCAAATGTTCAGACTAGCTACATTCCTTAGTTCCACCAGTTCAGACCTTTACAGCTAAGCCTCTTGCTACTCTATCGCTATTTCCATGGCAAATGTTCAGACTAGCTACATTCCTTAGTTCCACCAGTTCAGACCTTTACAGCTAAGCCTCTTGCTACTCTATCGCTATTTCCATGGCAAATGTTCAGAGGAGCTCCATTCCTTAGTTCCACCAGTTCAGACCTTTACAGCTAAGCCTCTTGCTACTCTATCGCTATTTCTATGGCAAATGTTCAGACTAGCTACATTCCTTAGTTCCACCAGTTCAGACCTTTACAGCTAAGCCTCTTGCTACTCTATCGCTATTTCCATGGCAAATGTTCAGACTAGCTACATTCCTTAGTTCCACCAGTTCAGACCTTTACAGCTAAGCCTCTTGCTACTCTATCGCTATTTCCATGGCAAATGTTCAGAGGAGCTCCATTCCTTAGTTCCACCAGTTCAGACCTTTACAGCTAAGCCTCTTGCTACTCTATCGCTATTTCTATGGCAAATGTTCAGACTAGCTACATTCCTTAGTTCCACCAGTTCAGACCTTTACAGCTAAGCCTCTTGCTACTCTATCGCTATTTCCATGGCAAATGTTCAGATGAGCTACATTCCTTAGTTCCACCAGTTCAGACCTTTACAGCTAAGCCTCTTGCTACTCTATCGCTATTTCCATGGCAAATGTTCAGATGAGCTACATTCCTTAGTTCCACCAGTTCAGACCTTTACAGCTAAGCCTCTTGCTACTCTATCGCTATTTCCATGGCAAATGTTCAGACTAGCTACATTCCTTAGTTCCACCAGTTCAGACCTTTACAGCTAAGCCTCTTGCTACTCTATCGCTATTTCCATGGCAAATGTTCAGATGAGCTACATTCCTTAGTTCCACCAGTTCAGACCTTTACAGCTAAGCCTCTTGCTACTCTATCGCTATTTCCATGGCAAATGTTCAGATGAGCTACATTCCTTAGTTCCACCAGTTCAGACCTTTACAGCTAAGCCTCTTGCTACTCTATCGCTATTTCCATGGCAAATGTTCAGACTAGCTACATTCCTTAGTTCCACCAGTTCAGACCTTTACAGCTAAGCCTCTTGCTACTCTATCGCTATTTCCATGGCAAATGTTCAGATGAGCTACATTCCTTAGTTCCACCAGTTCAGACCTTTACAGCTAAGCCTCTTGCTACTCTATCGCTATTTCCATGGCAAATGTTCAGATGAGCTACATTCCTTAGTTCCACCAGTTCAGACCTTTACAGCTAAGCCTCTTGCTACTCTATCGCTATTTCCATGGCAAATGTTCAGACTAGCTACATTCCTTAGTTCCACCAGTTCAGACCTTTACAGCTAAGCCTCTTGCTACTCTATCGCTATTTCCATGGCAAATGTTCAGATGAGCTACATTCCTTAGTTCCACCAGTTCAGACCTTTACAGCTAAGCCTCTTGCTACTCTATCGCTATTTCCATGGCAAATGTTCAGACTAGCTACATTCCTTAGTTCCACCAGTTCAGACCTTTACAGCTAAGCCTCTTGCTACTCTATCGCTATTTCCATGGCAAATGTTCAGATGAGCTACATTCCTTAGTTCCACCAGTTCAGACCTTTACAGCTAAGCCTCTTGCTACTCTATCGCTATTTCCATGGCAAATGTTCAGACTAGCTACATTCCTTAGTTCCACCAGTTCAGACCTTTACAGCTAAGCCTCTTGCTACTCTATCGCTATTTCCATGGCAAATGTTCAGATGAGCTACATTCCTTAGTTCCACCAGTTCAGACCTTTACAGCTAAGCCTCTTGCTACTCTATCGCTATTTCCATGGCAAATGTTCAGATGAGCTACATTCCTTAGTTCCACCAGTTCAGACCTTTACAGCTAAGCCTCTTGCTACTCTATCGCTATTTCCATGGCAAATGTTCAGACTAGCTACATTCCTTAGTTCCACCAGTTCAGACCTTTACAGCTAAGCCTCTTGCTACTCTATCGCTATTTCCATGGCAAATGTTCAGATGAGCTACATTCCTTAGTTCCACCAGTTCAGACCTTTACAGCTAAGCCTCTTGCTACTCTATCGCTATTTCCATGGCAAATGTTCAGATGAGCTACATTCCTTAGTTCCACCAGTTCAGACCTTTACAGCTAAGCCTCTTGCTACTCTATCGCTATTTCCATGGCAAATGTTCAGACTAGCTACATTCCTTAGTTCCACCAGTTCAGACCTTTACAGCTAAGCCTCTTGCTACTCTATCGCTATTTCCATGGCAAATGTTCAGATGAGCTACATTCCTTAGTTCCACCAGTTCAGACCTTTACAGCTAAGCCTCTTGCTACTCTATCGCTATTTCCATGGCAAATGTTCAGACTAGCTACATTCCTTAGTTCCACCAGTTCAGACCTTTACAGCTAAGCCTCTTGCTACTCTATCGCTATTTCCATGGCAAATGTTCAGATGAGCTACATTCCTTAGTTCCACCAGTTCAGACCTTTACAGCTAAGCCTCTTGCTACTCTATCGCTATTTCCATGGCAAATGTTCAGATGAGCTACATTCCTTAGTTCCACCAGTTCAGACCTTTACAGCTAAGCCTCTTGCTACTCTATCGCTATTTCCATGGCAAATGTTCAGACTAGCTACATTCCTTAGTTCCACCAGTTCAGACCTTTACAGCTAAGCCTCTTGCTACTCTATCGCTATTTCCATGGCAAATGTTCAGATGAGCTACATTCCTTAGTTCCACCAGTTCAGACCTTTACAGCTAAGCCTCTTGCTACTCTATCGCTATTTCCATGGCAAATGTTCAGACTAGCTACATTCCTTAGTTCCACCAGTTCAGACCTTTACAGCTAAGCCTCTTGCTACTCTATCGCTATTTCCATGGCAAATGTTCAGACGAGCTACATTCCTTAGTTCCACCAGTTCAGACCTTTACAGCTAAGCCTCTTGCTACTCTATCGCTATTTCCATGGCAAATGTTCAGACTAGCTACATTCCTTAGTTCCACCAGTTCAGACCTTTACAGCTAAGCCTCTTGCTACTCTATCGCTATTTCCATGGCAAATGTTCAGATGAGCTACATTCCTTAGTTCCACCAGTTCAGACCTTTACAGCTAAGCCTCTTGCTACTCTATCGCTATTTCCATGGCAAATGTTCAGATGAGCTACATTCCTTAGTTCCACCAGTTCAGACCTTTACAGCTAAGCCTCTTGCTACTCTATCGCTATTTCCATGGCAAATGTTCAGACTAGCTACATTCCTTAGTTCCACCAGTTCAGACCTTTACAGCTAAGCCTCTTGCTACTCTATCGCTATTTCCATGGCAAATGTTCAGATGAGCTACATTCCTTAGTTCCACCAGTTCAGACCTTTACAGCTAAGCCTCTTGCTACTCTATCGCTATTTCCATGGCAAATGTTCAGACTAGCTACATTCCTTAGTTCCACCAGTTCAGACCTTTACAGCTAAGCCTCTTGCTACTCTATCGCTATTTCCATGGCAAATGTTCAGATGAGCTACATTCCTTAGTTCCACCAGTTCAGACCTTTACAGCTAAGCCTCTTGCTACTCTATCGCTATTTCCATGGCAAATGTTCAGACTAGCTACATTCCTTAGTTCCACCAGTTCAGACCTTTACAGCTAAGCCTCTTGCTACTCTATCGCTATTTCCATGGCAAATGTTCAGATGAGCTACATTCCTTAGTTCCACCAGTTCAGACCTTTACAGCTAAGCCTCTTGCTACTCTATCGCTATTTCCATGGCAAATGTTCAGATGAGCTACATTCCTTAGTTCCACCAGTTCAGACCTTTACAGCTAAGCCTCTTGCTACTCTATCGCTATTTCCATGGCAAATGTTCAGACTAGCTACATTCCTTAGTTCCACCAGTTCAGACCTTTACAGCTAAGCCTCTTGCTACTCTATCGCTATTTCCATGGCAAATGTTCAGATGAGCTACATTCCTTAGTTCCACCAGTTCAGACCTTTACAGCTAAGCCTCTTGCTACTCTATCGCTATTTCCATGGCAAATGTTCAGATGAGCTACATTCCTTAGTTCCACCAGTTCAGACCTTTACAGCTAAGCCTCTTGCTACTCTATCGCTATTTCCATGGCAAATGTTCAGACTAGCTACATTCCTTAGTTCCACCAGTTCAGACCTTTACAGCTAAGCCTCTTGCTACTCTATCGCTATTTCCATGGCAAATGTTCAGATGAGCTACATTCCTTAGTTCCACCAGTTCAGACCTTTACAGCTAAGCCTCTTGCTACTCTATCGCTATTTCCATGGCAAATGTTCAGATGAGCTACATTCCTTAGTTCCACCAGTTCAGACCTTTACAGCTAAGCCTCTTGCTACTCTATCGCTATTTCCATGGCAAATGTTCAGACTAGCTACATTCCTTAGTTCCACCAGTTCAGACCTTTACAGCTAAGCCTCTTGCTACTCTATCGCTATTTCCATGGCAAATGTTCAGATGAGCTACATTCCTTAGTTCCACCAGTTCAGACCTTTACAGCTAAGCCTCTTGCTACTCTATCGCTATTTCCATGGCAAATGTTCAGATGAGCTACATTCCTTAGTTCCACCAGTTCAGACCTTTACAGCTAAGCCTCTTGCTACTCTATCGCTATTTCCATGGCAAATGTTCAGACTAGCTACATTCCTTAGTTCCACCAGTTCAGACCTTTACAGCTAAGCCTCTTGCTACTCTATCGCTATTTCCATGGCAAATGTTCAGATGAGCTACATTCCTTAGTTCCACCAGTTCAGACCTTTACAGCTAAGCCTCTTGCTACTCTATCGCTATTTCCATGGCAAATGTTCAGATGAGCTACATTCCTTAGTTCCACCAGTTCAGACCTTTACAGCTAAGCCTCTTGCTACTCTATCGCTATTTCCATGGCAAATGTTCAGACTAGCTACATTCCTTAGTTCCACCAGTTCAGACCTTTACAGCTAAGCCTCTTGCTACTCTATCGCTATTTCCATGGCAAATGTTCAGATGAGCTACATTCCTTAGTTCCACCAGTTCAGACCTTTACAGCTAAGCCTCTTGCTACTCTATCGCTATTTCCATGGCAAATGTTCAGATGAGCTACATTCCTTAGTTCCACCAGTTCAGACCTTTACAGCTAAGCCTCTTGCTACTCTATCGCTATTTCCATGGCAAATGTTCAGATGAGCTACATTCCTTAGTTCCACCAGTTCAGACCTTTACAGCTAAGCCTCTTGCTACTCTATCGCTATTTCCATGGCAAATGTTCAGACTAGCTACATTCCTTAGTTCCACCAGTTCAGACCTTTACAGCTAAGCCTCTTGCTACTCTATCGCTATTTCCATGGCAAATGTTCAGATGAGCTACATTCCTTAGTTCCACCAGTTCAGACCTTTACAGCTAAGCCTCTTGCTACTCTATCGCTATTTCCATGGCAAATGTTCAGATGAGCTACATTCCTTAGTTCCACCAGTTCAGACCTTTACAGCTAAGCCTCTTGCTACTCTATCGCTATTTCCATGGCAAATGTTCAGACTAGCTACATTCCTTAGTTCCACCAGTTCAGACCTTTACAGCTAAGCCTCTTGCTACTCTATCGCTATTTCCATGGCAAATGTTCAGATGAGCTACATTCCTTAGTTCCACCAGTTCAGACCTTTACAGCTAAGCCTCTTGCTACTCTATCGCTATTTCCATGGCAAATGTTCAGACTAGCTACATTCCTTAGTTCCACCAGTTCAGACCTTTACAGCTAAGCCTCTTGCTACTCTATCGCTATTTCCATGGCAAATGTTCAGACGAGCTACATTCCTTAGTTCCACCAGTTCAGACCTTTACAGCTAAGCCTCTTGCTACTCTATCGCTATTTCCATGGCAAATGTTCAGATGAGCTACATTCCTTAGTTCCACCAGTTCAGACCTTTACAGCTAAGCCTCTTGCTACTCTATCGCTATTTCCATGGCAAATGTTCAGATGAGCTACATTCCTTAGTTCCACCAGTTCAGACCTTTACAGCTAAGCCTCTTGCTACTCTATCGCTATTTCCATGGCAAATGTTCAGACTAGCTACATTCCTTAGTTCCACCAGTTCAGACCTTTACAGCTAAGCCTCTTGTTACTCTATCGCTATTTCCATGGCAAATGTTCAGAGGAGCTCCATTCCTTTGTTCCACCAGTTCAGACCTTTACAACTAAGCCTCTTGCTACTCTATCGCTATTTCCATGGCAAATGTTCAGAGGATCTACATTCCTTTGTTCCACCAGTTCAGACCTTTACAGCTAAGCCTCTTGCTACTCTATCGCTATTTCCATGGCAAATGTTCAGACTAGCTACATTCCTTAGATCCACCAGTTCAGACCTTTACAGCTAAGCCTCTTGCTACTCTATCGCTATTTCCATGGCAAATGTTCAGAGGATCTACATTCCTTTGTTCCACCAGTTCAGACCTTTACAACTAAGCCTCTTGCTACTCTATCGCTATTTCCATGGCAAATGTTCAGAGGATCTACATTCCTTTGTTCCACCAGTTCAGACCTTTACAGCTAAGCCTCTTGCTACTCTATCGCTATTTCCATGGCAAATGTTCAGACTAGCTACATTCCTTAGATCCACCAGTTCAGACCTTTACAGCTAAGCCTCTTGCTACTCTATCGCTATTTCCATGGCAAATGTTCAGATGAGCTACATTCCTTTGTTCCACCAGTTCAGACCTTTACAGCTAAGCCTCTTGCTACTCTATCGCTATTTCCATGGCAAATGTTCAGACTAGCTACATTCCTTAGATCCACCAGTTCAGACCTTTACAGCTAAGCCTCTTGCTACTCTATCGCTATTTCCATGGCAAATGTTCAGAGGATCTACATTCCTTTGTTCCACCAGTTCAGACCTTTACAGCTAAGCCTCTTGCTACTCTATCGCTATTTCCATGGCAAATGTTCAGACTAGCTACATTCCTTAGTTCCACCAGTTCAGACCTTTACAGCTAAGCCTCTTGCTACTCTATCGCTATTTCCATGGCAAATGTTCAGATGAGCTACATTCCTTAGATCCACCAGTTCAGACCTTTACAGCTAAGCCTCTTGCTACTCTATCGCTATTTCCATGGCAAATGTTCAGACTAGCTACATTCCTTAGATCCACCAGTTCAGACCTTTACAGCTAAGCCTCTTGCTACTCTATCGCTATTTCCATGGCAAATGTTCAGACTAGCTACATTCCTTAGTTCCACCAGTTCAGACCTTTACAGCTAAGCCTCTTGCTACTCTATCGCTATTTCCATGGCAAATGTTCAGACTAGCTACATTCCTTAGATCCACCAGTTCAGACCTTTACAGCTAAGCCTCTTGCTACTCTATCGCTATTTCCATGGCAAATGTTCAGACTAGCTACATTCCTTAGTTCCACCAGTTCAGACCTTTACAGCTAAGCCTCTTGCTACTCTATCGCTATTTCCATGGCAAATGTTCAGACTAGCTACATTCCTTAGATCCACCAGTTCAGACCTTTACAGCTAAGCCTCTTGCTACTCTATCGCTATTTCCATGGCAAATGTTCAGACTAGCTACATTCCTTAGTTCCACCAGTTCAGACCTTTACAGCTAAGCCTCTTGCTACTCTATCGCTATTTCCATGGCAAATGTTCAGACTAGCTACATTCCTTAGATCCACCAGTTCAGACCTTTACAGCTAAGCCTCTTGCTACTCTATCGCTATTTCCATGGCAAATGTTCAGACTAGCTACATTCCTTAGTTCCACCAGTTCAGACCTTTACAGCTAAGCCTCTTGCTACTCTATCGCTATTTCCATGGCAAATGTTCAGATGAGCTACATTCCTTAGATCCACCAGTTCAGACCTTTACAGCTAAGCCTCTTGCTACTCTATCGCTATTTCCATGGCAAATGTTCAGACTAGCTACATTCCTTAGATCCACCAGTTCAGACCTTTACAGCTAAGCCTCTTGCTACTCTATCGCTATTTCCATGGCAAATGTTCAGACTAGCTACATTCCTTAGTTCCACCAGTTCAGACCTTTACAGCTAAGCCTCTTGCTACTCTATCGCTATTTCCATGGCAAATGTTCAGATGAGCTACATTCCTTAGATCCACCAGTTCAGACCTTTACAGCTAAGCCTCTTGCTACTCTATCGCTATTTCCATGGCAAATGTTCAGACTAGCTACATTCCTTAGATCCACCAGTTCAGACCTTTACAGCTAAGCCTCTTGCTACTCTATCGCTATTTCCATGGCAAATGTTCAGAGGATCTACATTCCTTTGTTCCACCAGTTCAGACCTTTACAGCTAAGCCTCTTGCTACTCTATCGCTATTTCCATGGCAAATGTTCAGACTAGCTACATTCCTTAGTTCCACCAGTTCAGACCTTTACAGCTAAGCCTCTTGCTACTCTATCGCTATTTCCATGGCAAATGTTCAGAGGATCTACATTCCTTTGTTCCACCAGTTCAGACCTTTACAGCTAAGCCTCTTGCTACTCTATCGCTATTTCCATGGCAAATGTTCAGAGGATCTACATTCCTTTGTTCCACCAGTTCAGACCTTTACAGCTAAGCCTCTTGCTACTCTATCGCTATTTCCATGGCAAATGTTCAGATGAGCTACATTCCTTAGATCCACCAGTTCAGACCTTTACAGCTAAGCCTCTTGCTACTCTATCGCTATTTCCATGGCAAATGTTCAGACTAGCTACATTCCTTAGATCCACCAGTTCAGACCTTTACAGCTAAGCCTCTTGCTACTCTATCGCTATTTCCATGGCAAATGTTCAGAGGATCTACATTCCTTTGTTCCACCAGTTCAGACCTTTACAGCTAAGCCTCTTGCTACTCTATCGCTATTTCCATGGCAAATGTTCAGATGAGCTACATTCCTTAGATCCACCAGTTCAGACCTTTACAGCTAAGCCTCTTGCTACTCTATCGCTATTTCCATGGCAAATGTTCAGACTAGCTACATTCCTTAGATCCACCAGTTCAGACCTTTACAGCTAAGCCTCTTGCTACTCTATCGCTATTTCCATGGCAAATGTTCAGAGGATCTACATTCCTTTGTTCCACCAGTTCAGACCTTTACAGCTAAGCCTCTTGCTACTCTATCGCTATTTCCATGGCAAATGTTCAGATGAGCTACATTCCTTAGTTCCACCAGTTCAGACCTTTACAGCTAAGCCTCTTGCTACTCTATCGCTATTTCCATGGCAAATGTTCAGACTAGCTACATTCCTTAGATCCACCAGTTCAGACCTTTACAGCTAAGCCTCTTGCTACTCTATCGCTATTTCCATGGCAAATGTTCAGACTAGCTACATTCCTTAGATCCACCAGTTCAGACCTTTACAGCTAAGCCTCTTGCTACTCTATCGCTATTTCCATGGCAAATGTTCAGAGGATCTACATTCCTTTGTTCCACCAGTTCAGACCTTTACAGCTAAGCCTCTTGCTACTCTATCGCTATTTCCATGGCAAATGTTCAGATGAGCTACATTCCTTAGATCCACCAGTTCAGACCTTTACAGCTAAGCCTCTTGCTACTCTATCGCTATTTCCATGGCAAATGTTCAGACTAGCTACATTCCTTAGATCCACCAGTTCAGACCTTTACAGCTAAGCCTCTTGCTACTCTATCGCTATTTCCATGGCAAATGTTCAGAGGATCTACATTCCTTTGTTCCACCAGTTCAGACCTTTACAGCTAAGCCTCTTGCTACTCTATCGCTATTTCCATGGCAAATGTTCAGATGAGCTACATTCCTTAGTTCCACCAGTTCAGACCTTTACAGCTAAGCCTCTTGCTACTCTATCGCTATTTCCATGGCAAATGTTCAGACTAGCTACATTCCTTAGATCCACCAGTTCAGACCTTTACAACTAAGCCTCTTGCTACTCTATCGCTATTTCCATGGCAAATGTTCAGCCGAGGTACATTCCTTAGTTCCACCAGTTCAGACCTTTACATCTAAGCCTCTTGCTACTCTATCCCTATTTCCATGGCAAATGTTCAGAGGAGCTACATTCCTTAGTTCCACCAGTTCAGACCTTTACAGCTAAGCCTCTTGCTACCCTATCGCTATTTCCATGGCAAATGTTCAAACGAGCTACATTCCTTAGTTCCACCAGTTCAGACCTTTACAGCTAAGCCTCTTGCTACTCTATCGCTATTTCCATGGCAAATGTTCAGATGAGCTACATTCCTTAGTTCCACCAGTTCAGACCTTTACAGCTAAGCCTCTTGCTACTCTATCGCTATTTCCATGGCAAATGTTCAAACGAGCTACATTCCTTAGTTCCACCAGTTCAGACCTTTACAGCTAAGCCTCTTGCTACTCAATCGCTATTTCCATGGCAAATGTTCAGATGAGCTACATTCCTTAGTTCCACCAGTTCAGACCTTTACAGCTAAGCCTCTTGCTACTCTATCGCTATTTCCATGGCAAATGTTCAGATGAGCTACATTCCTTAGTTCCACCAGTTCAGACCTTTACAGCTAAGCCTCTTGCTACTCAATCGCTATTTCCATGGCAAATGTTCAGATGAGCTACATTCCTTAGTTCCACCAGTTCAGACCTTTACAGCTAAGCCTCTTGCTACTCTATCGCTATTTCCATGGCAAATGTTCAGATGAGCTACATTCCTTAGTTCCACCAGTTCAGACCTTTACAGCTAAGCCTCTTGCTACTCTATCGCTATTTCCATGGCAAATGTTCAGATGAGCTACATTCCTTAGTTCCACCAGTTCAGACCTTTACAGCTAAGCCTCTTGCTACTCTATCGCTATTTCCATGGCAAATGTTCAAACGAGCTACATTCCTTAGTTCCACCAGTTCAGACCTTTACAGCTAAGCCTCTTGCTACTCAATCGCTATTTCCATGGCAAATGTTCAGATGAGCTACATTCCTTAGTTCCACCAGTTCAGACCTTTACAGCTAAGCCTCTTGCTACTCTATCGCTATTTCCATGGCAAATGTTCAGATGAGCTACATTCCTTAGTTCCACCAGTTCAGACCTTTACAGCTAAGCCTCTTGCTACTCTATCGCTATTTCCATGGCAAATGTTCAGATGAGCTACATTCCTTAGTTCCACCAGTTCAGACCTTTACAGCTAAGCCTCTTGCTACTCTATCGCTATTTCCATGGCAAATGTTCAAACGAGCTACATTCCTTAGTTCCACCAGTTCAGACCTTTACAGCTAAGCCTCTTGCTACTCAATCGCTATTTCCATGGCAAATGTTCAGATGAGCTACATTCCTTAGTTCCACCAGTTCAGACCTTTACAGCTAAGCCTCTTGCTACTCAATCGCTATTTCCATGGCAAATGTTCAGATGAGCTACATTCCTTAGTTCCACCAGTTCAGACCTTTACAGCTAAGCCTCTTGCTACTCTATCGCTATTTCCATGGCAAATGTTCAGATGAGCTACATTCCTTAGTTCCACCAGTTCAGACCTTTACAGCTAAGCCTCTTGCTACTCTATCGCTATTTCCATGGCAAATGTTCAGATGAGCTACATTCCTTAGTTCCACCAGTTCAGACCTTTACAGCTAAGCCTCTTGCTACTCTATCGCTATTTCCATGGCAAATGTTCAAACGAGCTACATTCCTTAGTTCCACCAGTTCAGACCTTTACAGCTAAGCCTCTTGCTACTCAATCGCTATTTCCATGGCAAATGTTCAGATGAGCTACATTCCTTAGTTCCACCAGTTCAGACCTTTACAGCTAAGCCTCTTGCTACTCAATCGCTATTTCCATGGCAAATGTTCAGATGAGCTACATTCCTTAGTTCCACCAGTTCAGACCTTTACAGCTAAGCCTCTTGCTACTCTATCGCTATTTCCATGGCAAATGTTCAGATGAGCTACATTCCTTAGTTCCACCAGTTCAGACCTTTACAGCTAAGCCTCTTGCTACTCTATCGCTATTTCCATGGCAAATGTTCAGATGAGCTACATTCCTTAGTTCCACCAGTTCAGACCTTTACAGCTAAGCCTCTTGCTACTCTATCGCTATTTCCATGGCAAATGTTCAAACGAGCTACATTCCTTAGTTCCACCAGTTCAGACCTTTACAGCTAAGCCTCTTGCTACTCAATCGCTATTTCCATGGCAAATGTTCAGATGAGCTACATTCCTTAGTTCCACCAGTTCAGACCTTTACAGCTAAGCCTCTTGCTACTCTATCGCTATTTCCATGGCAAATGTTCAGATGAGCTACATTCCTTAGTTCCACCAGTTCAGACCTTTACAGCTAAGCCTCTTGCTAGTCTATCGCTATTTCCATGGCAAATGTTCAGATGAGCTACATTCCTTAGTTCCACCAGTTCAGACCTTTACAGCTAAGCCTCTTGCTACTCTATCGCTATTTCCATGGCAAATGTTCAGAGGATCTACATTCCTTTGTTCCACCAGTTCAGACCTTTACAGCTAAGCCTCTTGCTACTCTATCGCTATTTCCATGGCAAATGTTCAAACGAGCTACATTCCTTAGTTCCACCAGTTCAGACCTTTACAGCTAAGCCTCTTGCTACTCAATCGCTATTTCCATGGCAAATGTTCAAACGAGCTACATTCCTTAGTTCCACCAGTTCAGACCTTTACAGCTAAGCCTCTTGCTACTCAATCGCTATTTCCATGGCAAATGTTCAAACGAGCTACATTCCTTAGTTCCACCAGTTCAGACCTTTACAGCTAAGCCTCTTGCTACTCAATCGCTATTTCCATGGCAAATGTTCAAACGAGCTACATTCCTTAGTTCCACCAGTTCAGACCTTTACAGCTAAGCCTCTTGCTACTCAATCGCTATTTCCATGGCAAATGTTCAAACGAGCTACATTCCTTAGTTCCACCAGTTCAGACCTTTACAGCTAAGCCTCTTGCTACCCTATCGCTATTTCCATGGCAAATGTTCAAACGAGCTACATTCCTTAGTTCCACCAGTTCAGACCTTTACAGCTAAGCCTCTTGCTACTCTATCGCTATTTCCATGACAAATGTTCAGACTAGCTACATTCCTTAATTCCACTAGTTCAGACCTTTACAGCTAAGCCTCTTGCTACTCTATCCCTATTTCCATGGCAAATGTTCAGACTAGCTACATTCCTTAATTCCACTAGTTCAGACCTTTACAGCTAAGCCTCTTGCTACTCAATCGCTATTTCCATGGCAAATGTTCAGATGAGCTACATTCCTTAGTTCCACCAGTTCAGACCTTTACAGCTAAGCCTCTTGCTACTCAATCGCTATTTCCATGGCAAATGTTCAGATGAGCTACATTCCTTAGTTCCACCAGTTCAGACCTTTACAGCTAAGCCTCTTGCTACTCTATCGCTATTTCCATGGCAAATGTTCAAACGAGCTACATTCCTTAGTTCCACCAGTTCAGACCTTTACAGCTAAGCCTCTTGCTACTCAATCGCTATTTCCATGGCAAATGTTCAAACGAGCTACATTCCTTAGTTCCACCAGTTCAGACCTTTACAGCTAAGCCTCTTGCTACTCTATCGCTATTTCCATGGCAAATGTTCAGATGAGCTACATTCCTTAGTTCCACCAGTTCAGACCTTTACAGCTAAGCCTCTTGCTACTCAATCGCTATTTCCATGGCAAATGTTCAGATGAGCTACATTCCTTAGTTCCACCAGTTCAGACCTTTACAGCTAAGCCTCTTGCTACTCTATCGCTATTTCCATGGCAAATGTTCAAACGAGCTACATTCCTTAGTTCCACCAGTTCAGACCTTTACAGCTAAGCCTCTTGCTACTCAATCGCTATTTCCATGGCAAATGTTCAAACGAGCTACATTCCTTAGTTCCACCAGTTCAGACCTTTACAGCTAAGCCTCTTGCTACTCTATCGCTATTTCCATGGCAAATGTTCAGATGAGCTACATTCCTTAGTTCCACCAGTTCAGACCTTTACAGCTAAGCCTCTTGCTACTCAATCGCTATTTCCATGGCAAATGTTCAGATGAGCTACATTCCTTAGTTCCACCAGTTCAGACCTTTACAGCTAAGCCTCTTGCTACTCAATCGCTATTTCCATGGCAAATGTACAGATGAGCTACATTCCTTAGTTCCACCAGTTCAGACCTTTACAGCTAAGCCTCTTGCTACCCTATCGCTATTTCCATGGCAAATGTTCAAACGAGCTACATTCCTTAGTTCCACCAGTTCAGACCTTTACAGCTAAGCCTCTTGCTACTCTATCGCTATTTCCATGACAAATGTTCAGACTAGCTACATTCCTTAATTCCACTAGTTCAGACCTTTACAGCTAAGCCTCTTGCTACTCTATCCCTATTTCCATGGCAAATGTTCAGACTAGCTACATTCCTTAATTCCACTAGTTCAGACCTTTACAGCTAAGCCTCTTGCTACTCAATCGCTATTTCCATGGCAAATGTTCAGATGAGCTACATTCCTTAGTTCCACCAGTTCAGACCTTTACAGCTAAGCCTCTTGCTACTCAATCGCTATTTCCATGGCAAATGTTCAGATGAGCTACATTCCTTAGTTCCACCAGTTCAGACCTTTACAGCTAAGCCTCTTGCTACTCTATCGCTATTTCCATGGCAAATGTTCAAACGAGCTACATTCCTTAGTTCCACCAGTTCAGACCTTTACAGCTAAGCCTCTTGCTACTCAATCGCTATTTCCATGGCAAATGTTCAAACGAGCTACATTCCTTAGTTCCACCAGTTCAGACCTTTACAGCTAAGCCTCTTGCTACTCTATCGCTATTTCCATGGCAAATGTTCAGATGAGCTACATTCCTTAGTTCCACCAGTTCAGACCTTTACAGCTAAGCCTCTTGCTACTCAATCGCTATTTCCATGGCAAATGTTCAGATGAGCTACATTCCTTAGTTCCACCAGTTCAGACCTTTACAGCTAAGCCTCTTGCTACTCAATCGCTATTTCCATGGCAAATGTACAGATGAGCTACATTCCTTAGTTCCACCAGTTCAGACCTTTACAGCTAAGCCTCTTGCTACCCTATCGCTATTTCCATGGCAAATGTTCAAACGAGCTACATTCCTTAGTTCCACCAGTTCAGACCTTTACAGCTAAGCCTCTTGCTACTCTATCGCTATTTCCATGACAAATGTTCAGACTAGCTACATTCCTTAATTCCACTAGTTCAGACCTTTACAGCTAAGCCTCTTGCTACTCAATCGCTATTTCCATGGCAAATGTTCAGATGAGCTACATTCCTTAGTTCCACCAGTTCAGACCTTTACAGCTAAGCCTCTTGCTACTCAATCGCTATTTCCATGGCAAATGTTCAGATGAGCTACATTCCTTAGTTCCACCAGTTCAGACCTTTACATCTAAGCCTCTTGCTACTCTATCCCTATTTCCATGGCAAATGTTCAGAGGAGCTACATTCCTTAGTTCCACCAGTTCAGACCTTTACAGCTAAGCCTCTTGCTACCCTATCGCTATTTCCATGGCAAATGTTCAAACGAGCTACATTCCTTAGTTCCACCAGTTCAGACCTTTACAGCTAAGCCTCTTGCTACTCTATCGCTATTTCCATGGCAAATGTTCAGATGAGCTACATTCCTTAGTTCCACCAGTTCAGACCTTTACAGCTAAGCCTCTTGCTACTCTATCGCTATTTCCATGGCAAATGTTCAAACGAGCTACATTCCTTAGTTCCACCAGTTCAGACCTTTACAGCTAAGCCTCTTGCTACTCAATCGCTATTTCCATGGCAAATGTTCAAACGAGCTACATTCCTTAGTTCCACCAGTTCAGACCTTTACAGCTAAGCCTCTTGCTACTCTATCGCTATTTCCATGGCAAATGTTCAGATGAGCTACATTCCTTAGTTCCACCAGTTCAGACCTTTACAGCTAAGCCTCTTGCTACTCAATCGCTATTTCCATGGCAAATGTTCAGATGAGCTACATTCCTTAGTTCCACCAGTTCAGACCTTTACATCTAAGCCTCTTGCTACTCTATCCCTATTTCCATGGCAAATGTTCAGAGGAGCTACATTCCTTAGTTCCACCAGTTCAGACCTTTACAGCTAAGCTTCTTGCTACCCTATCGCTATTTCCATGGCAAATGTTCAAACGAGCTACATTCCTTAGTTCCACCAGTTCAGACCTTTACAGCTAAGCCTCTTGCTACTCTATCGCTATTTCCATGGCAAATGTTCAGATGAGCTACATTCCTTAGTTCCACCAGTTCAGACCTTTACAGCTAAGCCTCTTGCTACTCTATCGCTATTTCCATGGCAAATGTTCAAACGAGCTACATTCCTTAGTTCCACCAGTTCAGACCTTTACAGCTAAGCCTCTTGCTACTCAATCGCTATTTCCATGGCAAATGTTCAAACGAGCTACATTCCTTAGTTCCACCAGTTCAGACCTTTACAGCTAAGCCTCTTGCTACTCTATCGCTATTTCCATGGCAAATGTTCAGATGAGCTACATTCCTTAGTTCCACCAGTTCAGACCTTTACAGCTAAGCCTCTTGCTACTCAATCGCTATTTCCATGGCAAATGTTCAGATGAGCTACATTCCTTAGTTCCACCAGTTCAGACCTTTACAGCTAAGCCTCTTGCTACTCAATCGCTATTTCCATGGCAAATGTTCAGATGAGCTACATTCCTTAGTTCCACCAGTTCAGACCTTTACAGCTAAGCCTCTTGCTACTCTATCGCTATTTCCATGGCAAATGTTCAGATGAGCTACATTCCTTAGTTCCACCAGTTCAGACCTTTACAGCTAAGCCTCTTGCTACTCTATCGCTATTTCCATGGCAAATGTTCAAACGAGCTACATTCCTTAGTTCCACCAGTTCAGACCTTTACAGCTAAGCCTCTTGCTACTCAATCGCTATTTCCATGGCAAATGTTCAAACGAGCTACATTCCTTAGTTCCACCAGTTCAGACCTTTACAGCTAAGCCTCTTGCTACTCTATCGCTATTTCCATGGCAAATGTTCAGATGAGCTACATTCCTTAGTTCCACCAGTTCAGACCTTTACAGCTAAGCCTCTTGCTACTCAATCGCTATTTCCATGGCAAATGTTCAGATGAGCTACATTCCTTAGTTCCACCAGTTCAGACCTTTACAGCTAAGCCTCTTGCTACTCAATCGCTATTTCCATGGCAAATGTTCAGATGAGCTACATTCCTTAGTTCCACCAGTTCAGACCTTTACAGCTAAGCCTCTTGCTACTCTATCGCTATTTCCATGGCAAATGTTCAAACGAGCTACATTCCTTAGTTCCACCAGTTCAGACCTTTACAGCTAAGCCTCTTGCTACTCAATCGCTATTTCCATGGCAAATGTTCAGATGAGCTACATTCCTTAGTTCCACCAGTTCAGACCTTTACAGCTAAGCCTCTTGCTACTCAATCGCTATTTCCATGGCAAATGTTCAGATGAGCTACATTCCTTAGTTCCACCAGTTCAGACCTTTACAGCTAAGCCTCTTGCTACTCTATCGCTATTTCCATGGCAAATGTTCAGATGAGCTACATTCCTTAGTTCCACCAGTTCAGACCTTTACAGCTAAGCCTCTTGCTACTCAATCGCTATTTCCATGGCAAATGTTCAAACGAGCTACATTCCTTAGTTCCACCAGTTCAGACCTTTACAGCTAAGCCTCTTGCTACTCTATCGCTATTTCCATGGCAAATGTTCAGATGAGCTACATTCCTTAGTTCCACCAGTTCAGACCTTTACAGCTAAGCCTCTTGCTACTCAATCGCTATTTCCATGGCAAATGTTCAGATGAGCTACATTCCTTAGTTCCACCAGTTCAGACCTTTACAGCTAAGCCTCTTGCTACTCAATCGCTATTTCCATGGCAAATGTTCAGATGAGCTACATTCCTTAGTTCCACCAGTTCAGACCTTTACAGCTAAGCCTCTTGCTACTCTATCGCTATTTCCATGGCAAATGTTCAAACGAGCTACATTCCTTAGTTCCACCAGTTCAGACCTTTACAGCTAAGCCTCTTGCTACTCAATCGCTATTTCCATGGCAAATGTTCAAACGAGCTACATTCCTTAGTTCCACCAGTTCAGACCTTTACAGCTAAGCCTCTTGCTACTCTATCGCTATTTCCATGGCAAATGTTCAGATGAGCTACATTCCTTAGTTCCACCAGTTCAGACCTTTACAGCTAAGCCTCTTGCTACTCAATCGCTATTTCCATGGCAAATGTTCAGATGAGCTACATTCCTTAGTTCCACCAGTTCAGACCTTTACAGCTAAGCCTCTTGCTACTCAATCGCTATTTCCATGGCAAATGTTCAGATGAGCTACATTCCTTAGTTCCACCAGTTCAGACCTTTACAGCTAAGCCTCTTGCTACTCTATCGCTATTTCCATGGCAAATGTTCAAACGAGCTACATTCCTTAGTTCCACCAGTTCAGACCTTTACAGCTAAGCCTCTTGCTACTCAATCGCTATTTCCATGGCAAATGTTCAAACGAGCTACATTCCTTAGTTCCACCAGTTCAGACCTTTACAGCTAAGCCTCTTGCTACTCTATCGCTATTTCCATGGCAAATGTTCAGATGAGCTACATTCCTTAGTTCCACCAGTTCAGACCTTTACAGCTAAGCCTCTTGCTACTCAATCGCTATTTCCATGGCAAATGTTCAGATGAGCTACATTCCTTAGTTCCACCAGTTCAGACCTTTACAGCTAAGCCTCTTGCTACTCAATCGCTATTTCCATGGCAAATGTTCAGATGAGCTACATTCCTTAGTTCCACCAGTTCAGACCTTTACAGCTAAGCCTCTTGCTACTCTATCGCTATTTCCATGGCAAATGTTCAGATGAGCTACATTCCTTAGTTCCACCAGTTCAGACCTTTACAGCTAAGCCTCTTGCTACTCAATCGCTATTTCCATGGCAAATGTTCAAACGAGCTACATTCCTTAGTTCCACCAGTTCAGACCTTTACAGCTAAGCCTCTTGCTACTCTATCGCTATTTCCATGGCAAATGTTCAGATGAGCTACATTCCTTAGTTCCACCAGTTCAGACCTTTACAGCTAAGCCTCTTGCTACTCAATCGCTATTTCCATGGCAAATGTTCAGATGAGCTACATTCCTTAGTTCCACCAGTTCAGACCTTTACAGCTAAGCCTCTTGCTACTCAATCGCTATTTCCATGGCAAATGTTCAGATGAGCTACATTCCTTAGTTCCACCAGTTCAGACCTTTACAGCTAAGCCTCTTGCTACTCTATCGCTATTTCCATGGCAAATGTTCAAACGAGCTACATTCCTTAGTTCCACCAGTTCAGACCTTTACAGCTAAGCCTCTTGCTACTCAATCGCTATTTCCATGGCAAATGTTCAAACGAGCTACATTCCTTAGTTCCACCAGTTCAGACCTTTACAGCTAAGCCTCTTGCTACTCTATCGCTATTTCCATGGCAAATGTTCAGATGAGCTACATTCCTTAGTTCCACCAGTTCAGACCTTTACAGCTAAGCCTCTTGCTACTCAATCGCTATTTCCATGGCAAATGTTCAGATGAGCTACATTCCTTAGTTCCACCAGTTCAGACCTTTACAGCTAAGCCTCTTGCTACTCAATCGCTATTTCCATGGCAAATGTTCAGATGAGCTACATTCCTTAGTTCCACCAGTTCAGACCTTTACAGCTAAGCCTCTTGCTACTCTATCGCTATTTCCATGGCAAATGTTCAGATGAGCTACATTCCTTAGTTCCACCAGTTCAGACCTTTACAGCTAAGCCTCTTGCTACTCTATCGCTATTTCCATGGCAAATGTTCAAACGAGCTACATTCCTTAGTTCCACCAGTTCAGACCTTTACAGCTAAGCCTCTTGCTACTCAATCGCTATTTCCATGGCAAATGTTCAAACGAGCTACATTCCTTAGTTCCACCAGTTCAGACCTTTACAGCTAAGCCTCTTGCTACTCTATCGCTATTTCCATGGCAAATGTTCAGATGAGCTACATTCCTTAGTTCCACCAGTTCAGACCTTTACAGCTAAGCCTCTTGCTACTCAATCGCTATTTCCATGGCAAATGTACAGATGAGCTACATTCCTTAGTTCCACCAGTTCAGACCTTTACAGCTAAGCCTCTTGCTACCCTATCGCTATTTCCATGGCAAATGTTCAAACGAGCTACATTCCTTAGTTCCACCAGTTCAGACCTTTACAGCTAAGCCTCTTGCTACTCTATCGCTATTTCCATGACAAATGTTCAGACTAGCTACATTCCTTAATTCCACTAGTTCAGACCTTTACAGCTAAGCCTCTTGCTACTCAATCGCTATTTCCATGGCAAATGTTCAGATGAGCTACATTCCTTAGTTCCACCAGTTCAGACCTTTACAGCTAAGCCTCTTGCTACTCAATCGCTATTTCCATGGCAAATGTTCAGATGAGCTACATTCCTTAGTTCCACCAGTTCAGACCTTTACATCTAAGCCTCTTGCTACTCTATCCCTATTTCCATGGCAAATGTTCAGAGGAGCTACATTCCTTAGTTCCACCAGTTCAGACCTTTACAGCTAAGCCTCTTGCTACCCTATCGCTATTTCCATGGCAAATGTTCAAACGAGCTACATTCCTTAGTTCCACCAGTTCAGACCTTTACAGCTAAGCCTCTTGCTACTCTATCGCTATTTCCATGGCAAATGTTCAGATGAGCTACATTCCTTAGTTCCACCAGTTCAGACCTTTACAGCTAAGCCTCTTGCTACTCTATCGCTATTTCCATGGCAAATGTTCAAACGAGCTACATTCCTTAGTTCCACCAGTTCAGACCTTTACAGCTAAGCCTCTTGCTACTCAATCGCTATTTCCATGGCAAATGTTCAGATGAGCTACATTCCTTAGTTCCACCAGTTCAGACCTTTACAGCTAAGCCTCTTGCTACTCAATCGCTATTTCCATGGCAAATGTTCAGATGAGCTACATTCCTTAGTTCCACCAGTTCAGACCTTTACAGCTAAGCCTCTTGCTACTCTATCGCTATTTCCATGGCAAATGTTCAAACGAGCTACATTCCTTAGTTCCACCAGTTCAGACCTTTACAGCTAAGCCTCTTGCTACTCAATCGCTATTTCCATGGCAAATGTTCAAACGAGCTACATTCCTTAGTTCCACCAGTTCAGACCTTTACAGCTAAGCCTCTTGCTACTCTATCCCTATTTCCATGGCAAATGTTCAGATGAGCTACATTCCTTAGTTCCACCAGTTCAGACCTTTACAGCTAAGCCTCTTGCTACTCAATCGCTATTTCCATGGCAAATGTTCAAACGAGCTACATTCCTTAGTTCCACCAGTTCAGACCTTTACAGCTAAGCCTCTTGCTACTCTATCGCTATTTCCATGGCAAATGTTCAGATGAGCTACATTCCTTAGTTCCACCAGTTCAGACCTTTACAGCTAAGCCTCTTGCTACTCTATCCCTATTTCCATGGCAAATGTTCAGATGAGCTACATTCCTTAGTTCCACCAGTTCAGACCTTTACAGCTAAGCCTCTTGCTACTCTATCCCTATTTCCATGGCAAATGTTCAGATGAGCTACATTCCTTAGTTCCACCAGTTCAGACCTTTACAGCTAAGCCTCTTGCTACCCTATCGCTATTTCCATGGCAAATGTTCAAACGAGCTACATTCCTTAGTTCCACCAGTTCAGACCTTTACAGCTAAGCCTCTTGCTACTCTATCCCTATTTCCATGGCAAATGTTCAGATGAGCTACATTCCTTAGTTCCACCAGTTCAGACCTTTACAGCTAAGCCTCTTGCTACTCAATCGCTATTTCCATGGCAAATGTTCAAACGAGCTACATTCCTTAGTTCCACCAGTTCAGACCTTTACAGCTAAGCCTCTTGCTACTCTATCCCTATTTCCATGGCAAATGTTCAGATGAGCTACATTCCTTAGTTCCACCAGTTCAGACCTTTACAGCTAAGCCTCTTGCTACTCTATCGCTATTTCCATGGCAAATGTTCAAACGAGCTACATTCCTTAGTTCCACCAGTTCAGACCTTTACAGCTAAGCCTCTTGCTACTCTATCGCTATTTCCATGGCAAATGTTCAGATGAGCTACATTCCTTAGTTCCACCAGTTCAGACCTTTACAGCTAAGCCTCTTGCTACTCTATCCCTATTTCCATGGCAAATGTTCAGATGAGCTACATTCCTTAGTTCCACCAGTTCAGACCTTTACAGCTAAGCCTCTTGCTACTCTATCGCTATTTCCATGGCAAATGTTCAAACGAGCTACATTCCTTAGTTCCACCAGTTCAGACCTTTACAGCTAAGCCTCTTGCTACTCTATCGCTATTTCCATGGCAAATGTTCAGATGAGCTACATTCCTTAGTTCCACCAGTTCAGACCTTTACAGCTAAGCCTCTTGCTACTCTATCCCTATTTCCATGGCAAATGTTCAGATGAGCTACATTCCTTAGTTCCACCAGTTCAGACCTTTACAGCTAAGCCTCTTGCTACTCTATCGCTATTTCCATGGCAAATGTTCAAACGAGCTACATTCCTTAGTTCCACCAGTTCAGACCTTTACAGCTAAGCCTCTTGCTACTCTATCGCTATTTCCATGGCAAATGTTCAGATGAGCTACATTCCTTAGTTCCACCAGTTCAGACCTTTACAGCTAAGCCTCTTGCTACTCTATCCCTATTTCCATGGCAAATGTTCAGATGAGCTACATTCCTTAGTTCCACCAGTTCAGACCTTTACAGCTAAGCCTCTTGCTACTCTATCCCTATTTCCATGGCAAATGTTCAGATGAGCTACATTCCTTAGTTCCACCAGTTCAGACCTTTACAGCTAAGCCTCTTGCTACTCTATCCCTATTTCCATGGCAAATGTTCAGATGAGCTACATTCCTTAGTTCCACCAGTTCAGACCTTTACAGCTAAGCCTCTTGCTACTCTATCCCTATTTCCATGGCAAATGTTCAGATGAGCTACATTCCTTAGTTCCACCAGTTCAGACCTTTACAGCTAAGCCTCTTGCTACTCTATCGCTATTTCCATGGCAAATGTTCAAACGAGCTACATTCCTTAGTTCCACCAGTTCAGACCTTTACAGCTAAGCCTCTTGCTACTCTATCGCTATTTCCATGGCAAATGTTCAGATGAGCTACATTCCTTAGTTCCACCAGTTCAGACCTTTACAGCTAAGCCTCTTGCTACTCAATCGCTATTTCCATGGCAAATGTTCAGATGAGCTACATTCCTTAGTTCCACCAGTTCAGACCTTTACAGCTAAGCCTCTTGCTACTCTATCCCTATTTCCATGGCAAATGTTCAGATGAGCTACATTCCTTAGTTCCACCAGTTCAGACCTTTACAGCTAAGCCTCTTGCTACTCTATCCCTATTTCCATGGCAAATGTTCAGATGAGCTACATTCCTTAGTTCCACCAGTTCAGACCTTTACAGCTAAGCCTCTTGCTACTCTATCCCTATTTCCATGGCAAATGTTCAGATGAGCTACATTCCTTAGTTCCACCAGTTCAGACCTTTACAGCTAAGCCTCTTGCTACTCTATCCCTATTTCCATGGCAAATGTTCAGATGAGCTACATTCCTTAGTTCCACCAGTTCAGACCTTTACAGCTAAGCCTCTTGCTACTCAATCGCTATTTCCATGGCAAATGTTCAGATGAGCTACATTCCTTAGTTCCACCAGTTCAGACCTTTACAGCTAAGCCTCTTGCTACTCTATCCCTATTTCCATGGCAAATGTTCAGATGAGCTACATTCCTTAGTTCCACCAGTTCAGACCTTTACAGCTAAGCCTCTTGCTACTCAATCGCTATTTCCATGGCAAATGTTCAAACGAGCTACATTCCTTAGTTCCACCAGTTCAGACCTTTACAGCTAAGCCTCTTGCTACTCTATCCCTATTTCCATGGCAAATGTTCAGATGAGCTACATTCCTTAGTTCCACCAGTTCAGACCTTTACAGCTAAGCCTCTTGCTACTCTATCGCTATTTCCATGGCAAATGTTCAAACGAGCTACATTCCTTAGTTCCACCAGTTCAGACCTTTACAGCTAAGCCTCTTGCTACTCTATCCCTATTTCCATGGCAAATGTTCAGATGAGCTACATTCCTTAGTTCCACCAGTTCAGACCTTTACAGCTAAGCCTCTTGCTACTCAATCGCTATTTCCATGGCAAATGTTCAGATGAGCTACATTCCTTAGTTCCACCAGTTCAGACCTTTACAGCTAAGCCTCTTGCTACTCTATCCCTATTTCCATGGCAAATGTTCAGATGAGCTACATTCCTTAGTTCCACCAGTTCAGACCTTTACAGCTAAGCCTCTTGCTACTCAATCGCTATTTCCATGGCAAATGTTCAAACGAGCTACATTCCTTAGTTCCACCAGTTCAGACCTTTACAGCTAAGCCTCTTGCTACTCTATCCCTATTTCCATGGCAAATGTTCAGATGAGCTACATTCCTTAGTTCCACCAGTTCAGACCTTTACAGCTAAGCCTCTTGCTACCCTATCGCTATTTCCATGGCAAATGTTCAAACGAGCTACATTCCTTAGTTCCACCAGTTCAGACCTTTACAGCTAAGCCTCTTGCTACTCTATCGCTATTTCCATGACAAATGTTCAGACTAGCTACATTCCTTAATTCCACTAGTTCAGACCTTTACAGCTAAGCCTCTTGCTACTCTATCCCTATTTCCATGGCAAATGTTCAGACTAGCTACATTCCTTAATTCCACTAGTTCAGACCTTTACAGCTAAGCCTCTTGCTACTCAATCGCTATTTCCATGGCAAATGTTCAGATGAGCTACATTCCTTAGTTCCACCAGTTCAGACCTTTACAGCTAAGCCTCTTGCTACTCAATCGCTATTTCCATGGCAAATGTTCAGATGAGCTACATTCCTTAGTTCCACCAGTTCAGACCTTTACAGCTAAGCCTCTTGCTACTCAATCGCTATTTCCATGGCAAATGTTCAGATGAGCTACATTCCTTAGTTCCACCAGTTCAGACCTTTACAGCTAAGCCTCTTGCTACTCTATCGCTATTTCCATGGCAAATGTTCAAACGAGCTACATTCCTTAGTTCCACCAGTTCAGACCTTTACAGCTAAGCCTCTTGCTACTCAATCGCTATTTCCATGGCAAATGTTCAAACGAGCTACATTCCTTAGTTCCACCAGTTCAGACCTTTACAGCTAAGCCTCTTGCTACCCTATCGCTATTTCCATGGCAAATGTTCAAACGAGCTACATTCCTTAGTTCCACCAGTTCAGACCTTTACAGCTAAGCCTCTTGCTACTCTATCGCTATTTCCATGACAAATGTTCAGACTAGCTACATTCCTTAATTCCACTAGTTCAGACCTTTACAGCTAAGCCTCTTGCTACTCTATCCCTATTTCCATGGCAAATGTTCAGACTAGCTACATTCCTTAATTCCACTAGTTCAGACCTTTACAGCTAAGCCTCTTGCTACTCTATCGCTATTTCCATGGCAAATGTTCAGATGAGCTACATTCCTTAGTTCCACCAGTTCAGACCTTTACAGCTAAGCCTCTTGCTACTCTATCGCTATTTCCATGGCAAATGTTCAGAGGAGCTACATTCCTTAGTTCCAACTGTTCAGACCTTTACAGCTAAGCCTCTTGCTACTCTATCGCTATTTCCATGGCAAATGTTCAGACCATCTACATTCTTTAGTTCCACTGAAACTGTACCGTTGGATTCTTCCTATGAAGTATCATACGACTAGTTCATTCATTGGGTCTCATCCAGTGTATCTGGACGACATATCTTTTTCTATCTTGACGCTATATTTCTCTCTCTCAGGCTAGAATATGGGCTCTCTCGCAGCAACTCTAACTAAAGTCGGCTCAGCAGTGTCGCTGTATAAACCACAATTGGTGTCACTGGGTCTTGACATGCTCCTGAGCAGGCGTCTGCAACAGGGATTTTCTAGCATCCCTAATGCTTAGCCATATATCATATATTTATAATATATCAATATAACTCCCTAAGTTGCATAATATATTGTCCCACCACAAAATATGTTATTTTCTATATTTCAAATAAAATCATCATCATCATAATTGTCATCATTTTCATTCGGGTGCATACCGGCTCTTGCGCAGTCAAGCACCTGTCCAGCTTTCTTCATATAACTTGTATTCAAACAATATGTCAATCGGCGTGAGTGATCTTCCCGTTCAGTAGGCGTTATCAGCCCATTTCTCTTCTGCCCCCCTCTTCTTTTTCTCTTACCTAAGGTAGAACCTTCCGTCAACGGAAAGGTTGTCGGATTTTTGTTGACCTCTCCATATCATTTCGACTTATCTTCTTGACACTGGATATGATGTTTTCCAGTGGAATTCTTTCGTGACGGACGGGGTTTCGCACTGCGATATTATCATGTGATGGAAGAAGAAAAAACCTAGAATTGTCCTAGAGGGCCTTATTTTTAAAGCTCCAATATTTTCAGGCTGGCAGAGAGACTGGAAAGACTAGTCTGATCATTGATTTCTTGTCTTTCCAAATGGTTCTTAGACCACTTTACAAACTGTATATCATATTTATATATATACAAAAACACAGAAATAAATACTTTCATAAAAAAAACCCCAATTTTGTTTCATTTATTTTATCCAGATATTATATATATATATATATATATATATATATATATATATATATATATATATATATATATATATATCTTGATTTTTTTTATCTTGCGTTAGTTAATAATCATTTTATTGTGAAAACATCGACTTGCATAATAAAAATTGAATGGGTAAATTGTCGCCATTTTATATTTTTAATTTCGCGCATGCGTGTTGTCGGTTTCTGATTTTGTCGACTGCACAGTATGGTAGGGTCAGGTGGACACCATATGTGAGAAAAAGAGTAACATGACGCAATTCACTCTGCCAGAAATTTGGAAACGGTATTTCGTACTGCTTGGCATTATGTCAATATGAGGACAGTGCAGAGAATTCGGAAAGAGTTCGATGAGGTTAATTGTGATTACGAAGGTACGGCAGATCGGGAAACTCACTCTGATCGTTCTGATAAGAAAAGAACAGCCGAATTTTTTGGTCAGGGCCTAAAACTCAACACTGAGGCCTACATTAAATGCTTTGGGGGAGTAGTACTTGCCTGGGTCAAGAGAATGGCTGCAGAATGACCCCATGTCTGGCCACAGGACTCTGCACCATGCCACACAAGCAGTAGACCCCAGCCATTTCTGCGTCCACATCACCCTTTACATTTCGGCACCTAACTGCCTTTCATTCTTACATGTGCGGCGTAGTTGAGCGAGAGAACAACAAATCTCCTTTTAACACCAAAGATCTACTGAAGGCAAGGATCAATGCAACATGCACTAAATTAAACAAGGAGACCGTCCAGGAGAGTTGCAGGAAATTCTGAAGTCGCCTGGAGGCCGTGGTTGAAGCCAATGGCGATTTTATTTAATATATTTATTCTTTAGTATTTCAAGATATTTTTATGTAACTTTATTAAATATATCTGTTAAAATTATATATATATATATATATATATATATATATATATATATATATATATATATTTGTTTTTTGTTTTACGGCATATCAACCTCAATGGGTTATTTAATGAAGACAATTTTTATTGCTGGTAATATTTTTTTCTCAAAAATGTATTGGTGTAATTTTTTTTTTTAAATGTATCGCTGGTAATAATTTTTACAAATTATTTCTGGTATTAAAACCTATTTTTACACTTTCATAATGTTTTGAATACACTTTGGGGGTTAACTATTTACCTATTGTTGGAACCCTAACAGGTTCTACCACCCCGGGTCAGGGTGGACCTGGGAACACTAGCAGTTAATAGGTCATTCCACGCTCCACAAAACCTCCTGATCAGAGGCCTTGCTGTTGGACGTAGTTTATCGTCATACCCAGGACAGGATATATATATATATATATATATATATATATATATATATATATATATATATATATATATATATATATATGTAATTAATATTAAATGTTCAGGCCGGTAAATGTTGTTTAATACTGTTTATTATAAACAGAGCATTTACTTAAATATTTGTATCTATAAAAAGAATTTGAAACATAAAAATGTCTTAAAATAATTGTCGGACTATGTCCATTTCATAATGTATGACGTCATTTGTTTACATTTGATACGCCATGAGCAGATATGAATGTACGTGAGAGATTTACGGAAGATTGAAGTTTAAAAGCAGTAAAATTCGACCTTGCCAACCGAACGATCCTCAGTGGCCGAATCGGTTAAAAAGCACGTCAGGCTATATGACGGTTCCGTATAGGATACAGGTTCGAATCCTGTCGGCAGACGAATATTTTCTATAAAAATTTCTCGGACATTCAGGCCGGTAAATGTTGTTTAATACTGTTTATTATAAAACAGAGCATTTACTTAAATATTTGTATCTATAAAAAGAATGTTAAACATAAAAATTTCTTAAAATAATTGTCGGACTTTTATATATATATATGAGCTTTATTTCAATCCTTCATGAGTTTCCGATCGTTAGCTATAATTAATTCATGATGAACATGTCATTTTCGGTTATGATCTAATTCATCAAAGATTCTTCTGTTAAGCTTGGAAAGTAATTATAAATTGTTATTGCTCAAAGTAGAGTCCGATAGTGTTAGAAAAACCTTGGAGAATTCCAGTAAAATATCTTTAATCATTTCTAAGATACAACAGTTCAGAGCTTAATCTAACAATTGGACAATTTTGCTGTTACATGATTTGCACAATTTTCCTGTTACACCCGGTATATAGTTTGTTTTTTTGTTTTTTTTCCCTTGGTTTTAAATATTTATTGCTCAAAACTTATGCCAGGTACAAACATATGGTTTATTGCAAATTATATCTTAACGGAAAAAAAGAAAGAGTTTATTCTTTTTATCTGTGAACACCAACATGTGCACCATTTATTTCCAGAAAAATGTCTTCGTGAAACATGCATTCATCCCATGTGTTTTTCAACGCCTCTTCCATAAACGCCAGTAAAGACTTCAAAGTTTCATTATAAAATACTGTCGAGCTGAACACATTGTCTTCGATAGACCCTTATAAAAACATCTATTTATGTATCTATCTACCTCTCTCTCTCTCTCTCTCTCTCTCACACACACACACACACACACACACACACACACACACACACAGAGACACTCTTTTTCTCTCTCTATTTCTGTCTCTCCCGACATATATTTATATATAAATAAATCATAGTAAGGTAATAATATAAAATTATACATAGATATATATATATATATATATATATATATATATATATATATATATAATTTTATTTTATATTATTACCTTGATCGGTTTGAAAATCCTTACAAGTAAATCTTAATTTGTAAGGTAAAATGATCATAAATATGAGGTAATGTTAATTTTGACTTCTTATCATATATATATATATATATATATATATATATATATATATATATAAAGAAATATATATATATATATATATATAAAGAAATATATATATATATATATATATATATATATATATAAAGAAATATATATATATATATATATATATATATATATATATATATATATATATATATATATATAAAGAAATATAGTCTTAAAGTGTGCTATATATATGGGATAAAGACCTCAATATCAGAGATAGAGCGTGTGTAAATATAAAAGTGAACATAGAAGTCAACACTTAGAGGCGACAGTCTGTTTCATGCTAGACGCAATCGTCAGGCCACGTGGCCTGACGATTGCATCTAGCATGAAACATGAGACTGTCGCCTCTAAGTGTTGACTTCTATGTTCACTTTTATATATATATATATATATATATATATATATATATATAATGTATACATTGGCCACCTCGAGGCTCTGTAGTGGTTAGCAAGCTTGTCTCGCTAGAACAATCACGACTGAGTAGTGAGTTCGATCCTCATTTGTGCCCCATACTTTCGGCCTTGTGCCACATCTAAGCTACGCTTGGAAAATCACTATATATATGTATACATATATATACATACTAATGCTTTAAGAGTATATCTATATATATATGTATATATATATATATGTATATATATGCATGTATATACATATATATATATATATATATATATATATATATATATATATATATATATATATATATATATAATTGTGTATTTCGGCAGAAAAGTCTTTTTTAGTCAGGCTTCATTGAAGATGACTGGCAACTTTTTTTTGCATTCGTATGTGTAAATCTGTTGGGGACATAGAGTGCGTAAGAATTGCCCAAATAACCCCAGTTTTTTCGGCTAATCTGTTAGCCATTATCTAGGGTGTTTATTCATTTATTTCTTACCTGGACATGTAGTATTTTTATAGAATCAGGAATGTCTTCATTTCCGAACACGGTCAACACGTTGTGCTCGTTTTCATAACTGACATTATTGAGAGTTAGTTTCATTTTGTTGCTAACGCTTTCATCATATACAACACATATATATATATATATATATATATATATATATATATATATATATGGGGCGAGAGAAGGTGAGTGTTGAAAAGTAGGCGCTGAAAAGTTTACAGCCTGATCCACATCCCAAATTCTTACGGAATGTCTAAGCGTCAGATTTACTTGGGATGGGTGTCATAAAAGCAACATATATAGCAAAAATATAGTTTTAACGTATGCTATATATCTATGGAAGAAAAAGTGTTTAAAATGGGGTAGATCTTGCGTATATATTATAATGGACACCGAGGACAACGCCGTCTGTCGACAGTCTGTTCCATGCTTGAACACGATCTTCAGGCCAAATGCGTTCAGTGTTAGATACACTATTTGCATATATTGGTCAATCGGGGAATTATGGGTAGCAAGATCAGATATTTCCGGTTTATTGTGTTAGACTAAGGTTATTTAATATGAGGGAGCTGTTTAGATTTTTCTAAAGGCTATTGAGTATAATTTTTATTTTATAGCTATTATATCGGGTTGTTTGATATTTATTATTGATTGTTAATTAATTGATGCATACATGCAAAATACCCTAAGCAATCAATGACAAATAATGACTTAAAAGATAGCAAACAACTCTGTATAATAACGCATATAAATAGCGAAAGTTGCCTTCAAAAAGTTAAGCAAAGTATTAAGAAACATCAAAATTTCTTTAGAAACAAATGAAAGAGTGTTGATCTCCTTAAATGAATTATTCGCAGTACAGATCTTTGAGTTATATATATATATATGTATGCTGATAACGTAGCAGATCATCTTTGAAATCGGTTTAGTAAAGTCATTAAGGAAATGCTACACCCCTTTGTCATTGGACAGTAATTAAGATGATACGCTTTTTGAAGGAAAAAGGATAAAAATGACCCTGTGGACAAAGTCGACGACAAAGATGACAAAGATGAACAATAGCTGAAATTCTAATGACGGTCATATTTAACATAACCGTCCTGGGTATGACGATAAACTATATCCGCGTCCCTGGGTAAGACGATAAACTACATCCAACGGCAAGGCCCCTGTTCAGGTTTTGAGGAGCGTGGAACAAACTCTTAATTTCTGGTGTTCCCAGGTCCACTCAGACCCGGGGTGATAGCACCTGCTATGGTCCCAACTATGGTCAAATAGTTACCCCCCACCCGCCAAACTGGGGTCAAAACACTATAAAAGTGTAAATATAGGTTTTAATACCAGTAATACATTTTTGAAGGAAACAAAATATTACCAACAATACATTTTTGAAGAAAAGCAAAGTTCGGTTTTTGTCTGCTTCGCGGCTATCTTTGTCGTCGACTTTGTCCACAGGGTCATTTTTATCCTTCTTCCTTCAAAAAGCGTATCATCTTAATTACTGTCCAATGACAAAGGGATGTAGCATTTTCTTAATGACTTCGCTAAACCGATTTCAAAGATGATCTACGACGGTATCAGCGTACATATATATATAACTCACCTTTAAATAATTTATTCAGTATATTCATTTGATACTCTTGCCCTCAGTATGCCTTTTGAGTATCAAATTCTCTAAGCGCTCTTTCCTTATTATGTGTTCCATTAATTTCAACAGCCTCTTTCTGATTCTAAGTTCAAAGTCCCTTTTGTCCCCATTTTCTTCAAAACTTCCTCACTGTTCCCGTTCCGTCCATGATAGGCTTTTCCTGTCGGGCCTAATCTATGTTGCCTCAAGTCTCCACTTTCCCTCTGAGCAAATTGTCCAGTATTCACAGTCATACAAAAGAATTTAGTATAGCTTTATTTTAATTAATGTATATCCATAGAAGAGGGACTTGGAGGGATATTAAGCGAGACTTTGTACTAAAAAGGTAGGAAGTTGTGTCGATCCATGATCGGCACATCAAAGTACGAAACAAGTTCTAATGACTAAAAAGAAAGAAAAAAATCTGCAACGCTATTCGCATCTCAGGTTCGATCCCTTTCCCACCGCCGTAACGTAGCTTCCCTCTGCCTTTTCTATACATATTTTCATGGTAAATGTTCTGATGAACTTTAACCTATTGTAGCGGGGACTTTATGTTTTTGTGGAGGCGGCGAGTCGGCAAGCTTCGGAATGAAGGTGAATCGGGCAGCACTTCATGTGGTCGAAAGTAATGGTGTCGCTTCTCGCTAGTGTTGTTCGATAAAAGTGACTCACCTGATTTTTTTACTTAAAATTTTTTTCGCCTATTGTTTTTGGGGTCAAACTAATTTTTAATCTTACTTATATAAAGACCCCTTCCCGACCACCTAGTAAAAAAAGTTTACTCACCCTAAGGTATTCTATTGATAATTATAATTTGGGATATAAATGAGATTTAGGGAAAAACTCTGTGCAAAAAAAGTGACTCACTTATTTCCTGCAACTAGTAATCAATAGAAACATAACCGAACAGCTTTAAATAAAGAATAATAGAGGTATAATTTATTTATAATAGGTAATATAGTTCGAAATATTTAATAACCTATGGGTCCTCCTTTATTT
This sequence comes from Acanthosepion esculentum, assembly GCA_964036315.1. Lineage (NCBI taxonomy): Eukaryota > Metazoa > Mollusca > Cephalopoda > Sepiida > Sepiidae > Acanthosepion > Acanthosepion esculentum. The sequence goes on along the minus strand of OZ038499.1, from coordinate 15,919,881 downwards.
TGAATAACCTTTTCAACACTTTTTGGCATTGACTTAATTAGGTTCTGGCAAATCTCATCTCCAAGCATTGAATTCCATTCAGATATGAAATTCATAATCAAATCTTCTTTGTTGCTCAACTGCTTTCTCAAGAGCCTGTACTTTATAATGCTCCATAAGTTTTCTATGCGGTTGAGGTCAGGAGATTGGGGCGGCCATGTCATAACACTTACCTGCTTCTCATCAAAGTATTCCTTCATCAATTTTGATTTGTGACAGGGAGCATTATCCTGCATAAAAATGAGCTTGGTGGGGTCGATTTGCACCCTTTCAGCAGAAGGGAGAAGACAAGACTCTAAAATTATCTTGTACTGCTCGCCCCTGTGGGTCTTTTCAATAGGTTTTCAGAAACCAGTTCCATGAACAGAAAAGAATCCCCAGAACATTATACTGAACGGATGCTTGACAGTACTTACTGCTAAATTCAAAGCGCTTTCAAAGCTTCTTGTTCGGATTTTAGATCGCTTATCCTTTGAATTTAGGTCAACTTTCGTTTCATCGGAGAAGAGAACAATTAGTGAAAAAAAAATCAGGTGAGTCACTTTTATCGAACAGCACTGTATTTTTATTGGCTGGTTCTGGGCGCCCTTTGGCTGAGCGATGGCTGGGCCAGAAGCTAAAAGCACGGTACGCTCATTCAAGGCGAGATGTTCGCTTCTGACGGGGAGTGGCGTATTTGAGATTGAGATGCGGAGAGAACTATCGATTTGTTCTGCAAAATGGACCTATTGGGCACGGATATAATTTTTTTTTTCTTTTCCCGTGTGTGCTTCCGATAAATTTTCTCACAATTATGGTAGCTAGACTTTATGAATTTAAGTGCACTACTAGATTGGCGGTTAGGTTTCATCATTTTATAGATGAAATGGCTAAGTGTAACCGTAAGTTCTACGCTCACAGTTTCTTCTCTCGCACTTCTCGACGTCTGGCTTTTTGCTTTCCAGTAAAATTTGATCTTCGATATTTAAACGCATTTTTATCTTTATCTTCTGTCTTCTTAATTCCACTTCACTTATTCCCTCCACTCTCTCTCTCTCTCTCTCTCCCTCTCTCTCTCCCTCTATCTCCCCTCTATCTATCTCTGCTCCTTTCTCTCTCCCCTCTCTCTCTCCCCCCTCTACTCCTTCTCCCTCCCCTTCTACCCCTTCCCTCTCTCTCCCATCTATCTCTCTCCCCTCCCTCTCTCCCCTCTATCTATCTCCCTCTCTCCCCCTCTATCTCTTTCTCCCACTATCTTCCCTCTATCTATCTCTCCTCCGCTCTCTCTCCGCTCTCTCTCTCCGCTCTCTCTCCCCCTCTCTCCCCCTCTATCTTTCCCCTCTCTCTCCCCCTCTATTACTTCTCTCTCTCTCTCTCTCTCTCTCTCTCTCTCTCTCTCTCTCTCTCTCTCTCTCTCTCTCTTTAATAATATTGTTTACTCATATTCCCTCACACCCAATAACCCCTTACATCTCAGCGGCTTTATTGCTTTACTATGGGGTGAAATGATTAAAAACTGAAATAGGAAGATAGTCTTATCTAATTTTCTAAAAGGGGAGGCTTGCTTGACTATCTTCTGTGTTATCATACCAAATAACTACTTTTACGAGGACTCCAACGCCAACTTCCGGCTCTGTTGCGAAATACGTGGCGATTTCGTTTAAATAAAAAGCCACTGGCGTGTTGAATGTTTAAATTGTAATCTAAACTTAGATAAAAACCATTAAAAACAAGACGAAATATCTGTAGATCAGTTCTTCGAATATTAGAACATGCTTTTTTGAAGAAATGCCAGTATGGAGCACTCTCAGACCAAAACATGTCGCTGTTTGTGTGAGAATTCTGCGAAATGAATCTACAGTTATATCTTCACGAAACTGTAATGGAATGCACAAAAAAAATTAACTGTCAGGTAAAAAGAAGCCAGGAGCCAATGAAAATGATTTCAGATCCAAAGATTTCCATTTTGAGTCAACAGAACTAAAGATTTCGTAGTGTTTAAGCCCACCTGCCAAGCAAAACGAAACGCAACACACAGAGAACCATTCCACAAATTGCACATACCCACCAAATCACACAACCTTTATATTTCTCGCAATTTTTCATTTCTTATCTTATCTCACGAGCTTCACTTGCCACAGCGGCCGAGAAAACCTTTTACTTTTTGTTCATCTATATATATATATATATATATATATATATATATATATATATATATATATATATATATATATTCAAGATGATTTTGTTGTTTTTGGCTAACTGGAAAATGGTGGAAAGCGGGAAGCGCTCGGTTTGTGCTTTTGGCACATCTGTGTTTATTTGACAGCTAATCAAAGAATTTATCCGTTATTTTTGGTACCAAGCAAGACATGAAATACAAGAAATCTGGGGGAAAAAGAGTTGAAAGTGAAACGAAACCGAAAAATACTTTTAAAAGACCAAAGAATAAAAAGAAGACGGTAGAAATCGCAATATTTCAAGGAAATCTTCAGGGTTTGAATTTAAGTTTATCATCCCTTAAATACAAATAAAATTTTAATCCCCATTAAAAAGAAAACAAGGAAAGAAACTTCGCCGTGGGGTGAATGATACCAGCCAAATTTAGAATGCCATCATAACTTGTATTAAAAGATTTTGATCAGTACGTGCTATCATATCTATTAACTAATCTCGACTCAGTAAATAGATTTTCCAGACTTGACAGAGATCAAAAGCGTCATTGTGGGTAATAAATTATTTCCCATCCCAAAACCCCTTTCCTAACATTCCCCCACTCCACAAAAAAAAACGTTGCTTGTAGAACAGACTCCTGAGATGATGCTTCCATGATAGCTACAATATTAAACAGATTAGCCCTACAGATAGGACCCACCACGTGCACAGGGTGAATTCATCCTCATTCCTTTCGTATACCACTGGTAAGGAGAAAGTCCCACTCAGATAGCTACTTTCCCAGAACTGCTATGTTGCGTAACAGACACCCGTGTGGATACTTTCCCGATCAATAAAATGATAACTTCTTCAAGTATAAGGTCAACCGTTATCTGTCCTATATATACTCATTATATGCGCTTCTTACTTCTTAAAAATAGCGGCCATTCGTATTCGAGGATACCCGTCTTTTAGGGTGGCTAGCCAATCCCTATTGCAGACTCTCGTTCAGGCACATTTGTGATTGTTCAACACCCACAGAGCCAACCTGTGGTTTATAGTGCAACTGAAAACACTAAGCAGACCTTAGTTACAGTTTCTGGGAGAGAGCGTGTTATCTCGAATGATCAACAATCTGAACAACACCAGCACACTCAAACCCTCGGTCACGATGACTTGTGACTTCGTGCTAGCACAGCTATCGACGGCGTTCCGTCTACACAATTTCCCTCACAACCCGTGGTATGGCTTTCAGGCACTTTCCAAAGGTTCCGCACGCTGGGATCGTCCCCACTCCAAACCAATAACATCAGGAAGTCTCCTTCTTGACAAATCGACCATGGTGAGATTCGAACCCGGGTCTGAAATCAAACGTTCGAACCACTCGGGTACGCGCCCATGTCTTTCTTTTCTTCTTTTTTTTTTTTAGCGCCCTAACAGCAACCGTATTCTGTTACACTCTAGCCTGAGTTGCTTTTGGGCCTTGTGTTAGGTGAACAATAGTAAGATAAAAGATAAACTGATAGTAAGTCAGACCATCATTCAGATCGAAATCATTACACCAGACATCGACTTTTGAAAACAGCTACATAATCATCTCAGGAGTTGAGATTTCAGGCATTCCCAGAACAATTGCCTCCAATTGAATCAAGCCTGTAGGTCATAGCGAGGACAATCCTTCGAATCTTGTGGACTGGCGCTACAGAATCACTAACAAAGAACGGCGCCAAATAGCAGACGACCCATGACTTGAGGATTTTCAACAACGGCAACAACTAAAATGGATTGCACGTGTCACTCGGTGAGAACATAATTGCATAATCAAATACTTGTGTTCGTCTTGTCTGGTTTTCGCACGTCCGCTTCTGTCGACTGGGATTAACACTGGCGTTCTATAGCTCTCCCAGTCCCAGACCCACTCTGACTATTGGCTAATATTGGCCCAGTATCGTTCACATGAAAATAGGCAGCGCCACATACTCTAAGTAGAAGGTCCTCTCTCAACAGCCGATTGTGAAAGGGGACGCAACTCCTGGTGCTTATAGCACCACATACAACCAACCCAGAGTCTTTTATCGAGCTGGCCCGATACTCTATTTCAAAACTACTTCCAACAGAAGGAAGCAGCCATCAGTACTGGAAAGAGCGATAAGAGTTAGTGAACTTGAAACACTTGTTTTCCTGAAAATATCTTTTAATAGAGAGATTTTATAAATTTCAACCGGCGGTAACGCTGGCTTCTCGGTCAATGAATGCCGATTATTTCCTTATAGGGAAATGGTAAATATTAATATTACCATTGACCATTCAAGAAAATAGAAAGCAATTTAGTTTGCGTGAAGAAATAAGAATGAGAAAATTGAACGAGTTACAGAAAATAGGGGAATAGACTAATTATAATTGGAGAAATAATTGGTAAGATCGGAGGAGATAGAATTAGAGAGACTAGGACAGAAAAACCATTAAAAAAATTGGTAATGGGAGTGCTAATATTACATTACTTTGCGTATACCTGATAATGGTAATGCTATACGAGAAAGGAATAATCTTAATTTTTGAATTTTCCCCCATTATGGGCATTATCATATCCATGATATTATAATATCTTATTTCACGGACGGAGCGGAATGGCTGAACAAAAGGGAATGACAGATTAGAGAAAGTAGAGATAATAGAGAAGAAAGAAAAGTTAGAGAGAATTAAGGAAAAGAAGAATTCGGGAGAAAGTGAAAGACTGATTTATAGTGAATGGCGAAGAAAGAAAAATGAATGAAAATAATGAAGAAAAAAGAATATAAAAACGGCAAATGGAAAGAAGAAGACTATTCAAGAAAGTTAAAGCAGAGAAGTAAATTTCCCTAATGATGTCTTCGGGAGACTACGAGAAACGCCAGATTTGCTAAAGCAAAATTACTGATACAACACGATCGCCAAACGGTTTTACCATACTCGAATTTTTACGTAAGCCTGAGCATCGGTCGACATACATAAATCATAGGCGCCTACCATAGTACAATGGTTAACATACGAGTTTCCAATCTTGACAGGTGTCCAATTATCGTGGCATTGGACAAGATTAATCTAAGGAGATATTTCTTCGTAAACCTTCAAACAATATATATATATATATATATATATATATATATATATATATATGAAAAGATTACTTAATTTTTAAATATCAATTTTATCCCGACCTCGATGTTTCTTGGTAAAATTTCCAGTCTTCAGGGGTTGTGTTTTAAATGGTATTTCCAATATATATATATATATATATATATATATATATATATATATATATATATAATTAAGTCCTTTTTGGAAATATAAATTTGTGGGGACCGAAATACATAGTACAATGGTTAACATACGCGTCTTCAATCTTGATAGGTGTCCAATCATAGTGTTATTGGGCAAGATTAATCTCAGGAGATATTTCTTCATAAACCTTCAATTGTATTAATATATATATATATATATATATATATATATATATATATATATATATATATATATATATATATATATATATATATATAAATTATTCGAAAATTATAACATAAATAAAATAAATCACTATGAATGTTATGGAATCACATGTTATAAAATCACTAGAAAATAACCATATTGTTTCAACACTTCTAGTTTCTTATCAAGTGATTGTGTTGAATGTAGAATAAAGGGTTTTAAAAGGTTCAAATCGATCAAACACCCCTCGCTAGGGGAAACGCTGTTACATAAGCTGGAATGACCAGTTAAAATACAAGTATACGAGAATTTAAAAAACTTGACAACAAACCTTAGTTATAATTATTAATACCTTAATGTTAGGGTTAGACTAAAATACAAATCATTCTAATTAATATTAAATTTTACTATAAAATTGAAAATTACAAATTTTAAATTTTAAATTTAATACAGATTAAATTTAAAATATTATAAATTTATTTAAAGAAGAAACTGAGGGAAAAATATTTATATCCTTTATAGATATTTAGATAATATTGTTAATATACATGAAGATCATTTTCTTACTAATAATTAATGTTTGCTCTGTTTTTAAATTGAGGTCTCTTGATTACATCCCATTTGGAATTATTCATACGGATTGCCAAATACGGATTACAATATATATATATATATATATATATATATATATATATATATATATATATATATAGAGAGAGAGAGAGAGAGAGAGAGAGAGAGAGAGATATGTCCATGTAAAATATATATTTTACTTGGACATACTGTTTTTTGTTTTTTGAGGGGGGGGTTGCAAGCGGTCAATTATCTAGGTACTGACCAGACTTGACGTTGCTTAACTTCACTATTAGTTTGGTACTGAAATCTCAACTTTTGGGTTTTAGTAACTGGACATACCCGGCGTCATTATCCACTAGGCTATGTGTCCTTGAAGACATCGATGCATGAATTTCTGGGACTTATAAACCTAATGCCCCAGACTCATTTTTACCACAGCTCATATTTCAAGTTTTATGTTATTATTATTCGTTATTTTTTACAAGAGCTTATATTGAAAATTTGTTGTTGATATTCATTGCTTTTCTCTAGCACTACTAATTACTGGTTCCTATATTGTATTCATTTCTATGCCTGGTCAGCTCAGGAGATTTTTGTAGCCCAGCATATGTGATGATTCCTTAAGTTTTCTTATTTTCCAATGATGCTCTCTATCTATTAGTTCAGCCTCATCCCACAGAGGGCGTTGAGCCGTCTTTTCCCTCCGTATAAAGAAGGCCGGTGCGAACAACGACTGAAACGTTGTGTATATGACAATGAAGATGAGGATAAAAGTCTGAATAGTGTAAGTAATCATAATACCTCATCTCAGATATAAAGAGGCCGAAATGTTGTGAATATGGTAATGAAAATGACGATAACAGTTCGAATAATGTAAATAATGCAAATAATCATAATACCTCATCTCAGAGATATAGACAAATGTCACTTGATCTAACCAGCGTCTTTATCCAACAGCCGAACCGTTGCGAATGTGGCAAGGAAGATGGGGATAACAGTCCGAATAATGTAAATAATGCAAATAATCATAATACTTCATCGCAGAGATTTCGACAGATGTTTGGGTCGAGTCACTGGATCTAACCAACGTCTTTATTCAACGGCCGAAACGTTGTGAATATGGCAATGAAGATGAGGATAACAGTCCGAATAATGTAAATAATGCAAGCAATAATAATACCTCATCTCAGGGATATAGACAGATGTTTGGGTCTAGTCACTGGATCTAACAAAAGTCTTTATCCAACGGCCTAAACGTTGTGAATATGGCAATGAAGATGAGGATAACAGTTCGAATAATGTAAATAATGCCAGTAATCATAATACCCAATCTCAGAGTTATAGACAGACTTATGGATCTAGTCATTTTATCTTACCGACGTCTTTTATCCGACGGCCGAAACGTTGTGAATATGGCAATGAAGATGAGGATAACAGTCCAAATAATGTAAATAATGCAAGCAATCAAAATACCTCATCTCAGGGATATAGACATAAAGCAGTTCTGTTTTGCTTGTGTTATTTCTTTCTTCGCAGTGAGAATTTTAGATTGGTAGCGCATATTTTTACGCTCTTCGTGATGAATCAATTTTATTTTATTTCAAGACAAAAGCAATATTAGATTATTCGGAAAATAATTAAGTTTTGCCAAAAAGACTACAAAATGAAACACGAGTTAATTTAACTTAAGATTTGAAGTCTTTTAGAAGGCTGGGGTGGTAACCTTACCCAAGCGTCAATTTTTTTCTTCGCAGGCGAGGGTTGGGGTTTCGTTTCCTATCATCTTCCATTATGTATTAAACCGAAGTATATTCTGCAGGTTCAGCAGTCATCAAAGATATAAGAACACTTGAGAGGTGAATTCATTAAATACAGGTACAGGTATTATATATATATACATATATATTTTAAATAAAAACAGACCACTTTAACGTTCCATATAATAAATTATTTCACCACAGCCCCTTTAAAGGACAGCGGATCATCAGATTTTATTTCCAAAGGTTGAAACGAAAAATGAAAAGAAATTTACACATTTATGACGTGCAGTACTAAGTATATGTAAATTAACGAGGTGAGGAAGTGAAGGGGGTAGAGAGACATGGTTGAGTTAGATGTAACATTTCTATTCTTTCAAATTTAAATTTTTAGAGTAAATCCAGACATTGACACATTAAATCTGTTAACGGAAGTTATATATTGATACGGGAGGGGGATAGGACAAAAAGGCATAAAGAGAAAGAAGTTGTGATAAAGTGTCATTAACTTTCTTTGGAATGGACGGTGTTTTTTGCTTTACTTTGAGAGTTCATAAATATTATAATTTTTTATATAAGTTTGAATGTTTAAACAGTCTAAGGAATTTAATTATATGTTAATTAAAGTTTTTTTTTAAACTTTATTACAAAAATTTTGGGGATTTAATATGAAATAGTTGATTAGGAAAATATACATAGTATTTACATTAAAACACTAAAAATTTTATTTTCAAATATAAGTTTACTTCTAGTTGTAATTGATTATTAAGGTGATATATATATATATATATATGATTGTCATTCAATAAATAAGGTGAATTTTTCGGTATAAAGACTTCTAATACAGATAGAAACTTACTTTTTTTTTCAACGTAGTCTCCCAGGACTGTCACACACTTTTCCCATCTGTGCACAAGCTTCCGTATTCCCTCAGCGTAAGAATCTTTGGACTGATGTCTCAGCCAGTCGCTCACAACACTTTTGACTTCATCGTCACTTTTAAACTTCGTGCCTCTCGTGAACGCTTTTAAGGGACCAAACAGGTGAAAGTCTGAAGGGGCAAGGTCTGGGCTGTAAGGGGGATGAGGGAGCAGTTCGCAGCTCAGCTCGTTGATGGTCTGCACCGTTTAGGCTTATGTGTGAAGCCTTTCGTTGTCATGATGCAAGATGACTCCTTCTGACTAATGACCCCTGCGTTTGTTCAAACAGATAAGCTCAAAGTCCTTGCAATGTCATCCACTGTCACCCTTCTGTCAGACTGAATAAGGTAATTGACTGATTCGATCACCTTAGGAGACCTCATTTCTGTAGGCCTCCCAGGCCTGTCTTCATCCTCAACACTGCTCCGTCTTTCTTTACACAATTTAGCCCACTTGTAGACATTTTTTGGCTGAAACATGTGGCACCATACACAGTTGACATTCTCCTATGAATTTCAACTGGTTTGCACCCTTCAGCAACCAAAAACTTTATAACTGACCGCTGTTCAATCCTGGAGCATGCTTCTTGGTTGGCCATCGTTGTTAATCGCCAAAACTCTCAAAGTTATTTTTTAATCTGCAAAAGAAATTAAATCCGTGTGAAAAAACAAAAGTAAAACAAAAACAAAATAAAAAACAGTAAGCTTCTATCTGTATTAGAAGTCCTTTATACCGAAAAATTCAACTTATTTATTGAATGACCTTCGTATATATATATATGGTAATTTTTTTAAAATATGATTCCTTCGCTACATAAGAGTTCTCATGTTTCAAAAACAAAAGCCAAAAACTTCAAAATAATTATTAAAATTAAATTGAATTAAAGTATCAATCGCTGTTTCATCTTCAAGCGAAATTGTTGGAATAATTTCAAGATTAGTTATTCCCAAAAATTTCGCTTTCAATTTAATTTTAATAATTATTTTGAAATCATATGTTTTAAAATAATTATAATTTAGGCTCTACTTTTGTATTGAGCACTGTTTTTTTTAACTTAACTAAATATATATATATATATATGTGTGTGTGTGTGTGTGTGTGTGTGTGTGTGTGTGTGTGTGTGTGTGTGTGTGTGCATAAGAGTTTTCATGTTTCAAAAACAAAAGCTAAAAACCTCAATTATTAAAATTAAATTAAATTAAAGTATCATCCTCAAGCAAAAAATTTAGGAATTCCTAAATTTTCGCTTGAGGATGAAACAGGGCTTGATACTTTAATTCAATTTAATTTTAATAATTATATTGAGGTTTTTGGCTCTTGTTTTTGAAACATAAGAACTCTTATGCAGCGAAGGAACCTTTTTTTTTAAATAATTATAATTTAAGCTCTACTTCTGTATGGACCACTGCCTTTTTAAAAATAAAAACAAAAATACTAAAAAAACTTCGGATTATTTACCTAACAAGTTTTTTTTCTATTTTCCAATATATTTGCACACACACCAGGATCAAATATCTGGTCAAACTTTCCAAAGTTCATGATATTTTTTGTCTGCTTAGTTTCGCCACATCTCGAGCCATTATCAGAAATGTTAATGTTATCAGTGGCAGTGGCAGTAAGTCAGAGTTTTTATTAGCTTGGCGCGGTCGTTCATTTAGAAACGCTACAAATGTACGTGCATTGAATAAAAGTGACGTCACGCATAGAACGGTTTTTAACCCAAGCTGAGGCATATATATTTTAATTATTGTAGAATTTGTTTTATAAAATTCCTTCTTTACTCAAGTTAAGGTTCAAAGTGATATTGAAAATACATTTTTAATAAAATTCCTTCCTAAATTTTACTTATGAACTTGGTTTAATTCGTATCAACATCTCATATGTTATTTTCTTTTTCTGTGTAATTTTGAATATACTCCTCTCTTTCTTTTGCCTTTCTTTTCTTTCTGTTCTCTTGGTAATAGAGTTAATTTCTTATACTTTCTTTTGCCTTTCTTGTCTTTCCTCTTCCTTTTCCTTTTATTAATTTCTTATTTTCTTTCCTTTTTCTTTATAAAACGCTTTTTCTACACTGTACGAAAAAATTTCCATAAACGGAAAATGAAGTGATGTTTCATAAATTACAATTTTAAATAAAATCGCTTATTACCATCATTGTTAACTAAATGATGAGACCATGAACAATCTGAACAAGGTTAGCATGCTCAAGCACTCGGCCACGATGACTTGTGATTTCGTGCTAGCACAGCTATCGACGGCCCCCAAGTGTTTCGTCTAGCCAATTATGCTCACAAGACTTGGATCAACTCGTGATATTGTTTCCAAGCACTTTCCAAAGGTACCGCACGCTGGTATCGGCCCCACTCCAATCCGATAACATCATGCCCATAGAAACAAGAATAGAGTAAATAATATACAAATTAACAAACTACTCATGGATACATACACACAAATAAATGTTATAATAAAGTAATCAGAAATAAATAAGAAGTAAAAAGTTAACAAATAGCACCAGAAAATAGGTACAAATAACTTCATTCGGACCCACAATTATTTCTACTCAATAGTCTCAAGAATAAGTCTCAAGTTTGGTTTGGTTCATTTTGTTTTACGGCATATCAACCTCAATAGGTTATTTTATGCCGACATTTTCAGGATAGATTCGTATGAATAGGATATTTATTCTTTGGTTTAGATTGCTTTGGTTTATTTTGTTTTACGGCATATCAACCTCAATGGGTTATTTAATGCCGACAACATTTTAGGATAGATTCGTATGAATAGAATATGTATTCTTTTGTTTAGACTGGATTGGTTTATTTTGTTTTACGGCATATCAACCTCAATGGGTTATTTAATGCCGACAACATTTTTAGGATAGATTCGTATGAATAAAATATGTATTCTTTGGTTTAGACTGGTTTGGTTTATTTTGTTTTACGGCATATCATCAGTAGATAATCATTGAAAAAAAAGTTTCTGAAGACAATAGTATCCATAATAAACCATATTAATAAAAGCCATTAACACCATTTCTAATTAAATAATATCTTAGTTCTATTGCATTTTTCATTTTACGATTCAGAGCAGATTTTCTGTGAGTGCTGTTTTACAAAAAAAAAATGATTAAATAAAAAGAAAAAATGAATGATTTAGGTTTGGTTTGGTTTATTTTGTTTTACGGCATATCAACCTCAATGGGTTATTTAATGCCGACAACATTTTTAGGATAGATTCGTATGAACAGAATATGTATTCTTTGGTTTAGATTGGTTTAGTTTATTTTTTTTTACGGCATGCACGTTCCGATATTGTATACAACCGTCAATAATAGCACATTCTTAAAAAAAACATCTTTCGGTCTACAAACAATTATTTCGTCTCCAAGTTTTAATTTTAAAGGAAAAAATATGCCTGAGGATGAATAAAGGATTATTTGAAAGTACTAGCATTTAAAAAAATATAAACTGGAAACAACTGACAACAGTTTTATGAATGAGGATCACATCATTCTATGGATTAACAGTATTTTAATGCATACAATACATTCTACTAGCGATGTGATAGCGCCAATAATCGCATTAATATTGCTGATTGATTCTATGCGTGATTATTTTTGTTTGTATATAAAATACATGCTGCCTAATGTTATATATATATATATATATATATATATATATATATATATATATATATATATATATATATAATTAACGCCTCTAAAACAAAACTGCTCTCTATTAACCACCACAGGGATCCATCCCTGCATCCCATTAGAATGTCTGAAGACCAACTTCTCGAGAGCTCCTCTCTGCGGCTGCTCGGTCTCACGCTGGCCGCTGATCTGAGATGGAACAATTACATCGAGTCAATTGCATCATCCACCGCAAGGAAAGTTGGCTCCCTGTGCCGAGCCAGGAAATTTTTCTCCCCGGAATCGATCCTCCAAATCTATAAATCGACCATTCGCCCTTGCATGGAGTATTGCTGCCACATATGGTCTGGAGCCCCTGCTGTTTGCTTCAAAGTTCTTGATAAGATCCAGAGACGGATATGCAATGTAATTGGCCCTGGTCTGTCATCTCGTCTGCAGTCGCTCTCTCACAGATGCGACGTTGCCTCGCGCTGTCTTTTTTAAAAAGACTTTCACGGTAATTGCTCCGATGAGCTGCTTTTGCTGGTTCCTAGGCCTCATGAATTTAAACGTCCTACGAGGCTGGCATCCCGTTCCCACCCCTTCATCGTTGAAACTGTTAGATGTAGACGTCTCTTCTACTCCAATAGCTTCATGTCTCGCACATCTCGCCTGTGGAACACCCTTCCTTATTCCTGTTTCCCTGACAAATACAATCTCCAACTATTTAAGTGTAACGTCAATCGACATCTCCAGTTGCCTTGATCTATCCACTTCCCTTCTCCACATCCTTTCACCTTTCATTCCTATCAGTTCTCGCCCCAAATCATCTGTAACCGCCTTGCCTTGATCGATCCACTACCTTCCTCCACATCCTCTCCTTTACCACTCCTATCTGCTATTCCTCCAAACCTTCTGTAACCCCCTGCGTGCTAGTGGCTTCCAGCCTTGCTTGGGGTGATAAGCTTAAAAAATTATATATATATATATATATATATATATATATATATATATATATATATATATATATATATATATATATATATATATCCAGGTAAGAGGAGAATGAATAGACTAATATTCCAACGTATGTAGAATTTAATTTAAAAGTGTAGAATAGAGCAATGATCTTTATTTCAGGATATTACTTCGAAAATATATCAAAATTGGTACAAAATCCTAGTCGTGTTTCGGTACGCATTGAAACACGTATGCAATTGTGTAGGGATTTTATAAATAAATAAAGTATATATATATATATATATATATATATATATATATATATATATATATATATATATATATTAATACAAAATTTTTTTTTTAAATTTTAATTTTTCGTTTAACTTTTGATAGTAATTTAAGTGTTTAAATTCTCCACAAAATAAACTATGAATTTAATATAAACTGCATATTATATCAATAAATTAAATATATAAATAAAAAAAATTACTAATATTAATATTTTTACTATTGTGAATAACGGCTAATGAGTAATATTTCTTAGTTAAAGCCTAAGTCTAGTTAAAGACTAAATTTTAGTTAAAGTCTAAATTTTCAAATCTAATTTGAAACTATTTCAAGATGGAGCAAGGTTTGAAGGTAATAATAAAAAAAAGTTACTGTCCTTACACTTAATCTATATGTATATATACAACCATACACGCATACATCTATCTATTTATATATTTATATATATATATATATATATATATATATATATATATATATATATATATATATATATATATATATATATATATATATTAAACATGTTGTGTTGAATGTTAAAGACAACATCGTCCTGCATATTTTCTTTTGAATTTTCTCATATTTTCTAATGAGACTTTTTCTTTGAAAATGATATCGAAATAAATATTGTCCGTACGATAACCTAGTACTTCGATATCATTTTCAAATGAAAAGACTCCTTAGAAAATATGAGAAAATTCAAAAGAAAATATGCAGGACTATGTCGTCTTTAACATTCAACACAACATGTTTAAAAGAAAAGTTGCTGCCAAATTACACACAGACACACACACACGCGCGCACACACACACACACACACACATATATATATATATATATATATGTATATGCATACATGCATACCTCATACATATATTCATACACACCACATACATATTTACGTAAATATCTATACACATATACCTGTATACATATAAATACATATACAACCACATACACATGTATCGATACACATACATAACGTTACATACACACACACACACACACACACACACACACACACACACATATATATATATATATATATATATATATATATATTTACACACGCATCCATATATATACATAATTAGATTTTCTTTTAAATTTTTCGGATAACGTTTGATAGCAATTTAAGTGTTTAAACTCTCCACAAAATAAACTAGGAATTTAATATAAACTGAATACTATACAGGGTAACCAAAAAAAACGGGAATTTTTTAAGTGCGTCTTGCCAGACATGAGCAAGGGGCAACACTGCGAGACAGTGAGCTGGAACAAGTAAACATTTCGCCATTTTAGTAACGAGAATAAAATTCACAGTATCCCAGCTGAGATGTTGCAGCAGTCAATGAGGAATCTCAACAGCAGATTTCAAGAATGCATTCATACAAGAGGACGCCATCTATAGGACGTAATTTTTAAAAAAAATGAAAATTCCATCATTGTTTCTTAAATGGCATATTTTAAGGTTTCAATTACTATGAATTAAATATTTTTCTTCCATCACTCTTGGTTTTATTGGATTGTTAAAAAGTTCCCGTTTTTGGGAGTCATGCTATATCAATAAACAAGAAATAAAAATAAATAAAAATAAAAATAATTACTAATTTTAATATTTTTAATATTGTAACGGCTAAGAAATATTTTTAATTAAAATCTAAGTCATCAATTTAATTTGAAACTATTTCAAGATTAAGTAAGATTTGATAGTAATAATCAAAAATGTATTGTCTTTACATTTAATCTATATACATATATATATACACAAACATACATGCATACATACATATATATATATATATATATATATATATATATATATATATATATATATATATATATATATATACACACACACACACAAACATACATGAATACATACATATATATGCATAAATACATATCTTATACAATATTCATACACACCACCCGTCCTGGGTATGACGATAAACTACATCCGCGTCCAGGGTAAGACGATAAACTGCATCCAACAGCAAGGCCTCTGATCAGGAGGTTTTGAGGAGCGTGTAACCACCTCTTAATTGCTGGTGTCCCCAGGTCTACCCTGACCGGAGTGGTAGCACCTGTTATGGTCCCAGCTATGGGCAAATAGTTAACCCCTAAACTGAGGTAAAAATTTATTATAAAAGTGTAAAAATAGGTTTTAATACAAGAAATATTTGTAAAAAAATTATTACCGGAAATAAATGTTCGAAGAAAAAAAAAATATTACCAGCAATACATTTTTGAAAAAAAAATATTACCAGCAATACATTTTTGAAAAAAAATATTACCAGCAATACATTTTTGAAAAAAAAATATTACCAGCAATACATTTTTGAAAAAAAATTTTTACCAGCAATACGTTTTTGAAAAAAAAATATTACCAGCAATACATTTTTGAAAAAAAATTTTTTACCAGCAATACGTTTTTGAAAAAAAAATATTACCAGCAATACATTTTTGAAAAAAAATTTTTTACCAGCAATACGTTTTTGAAAAAAAAATATTACCAGCAATACATTTTTGAAAAAAATTTTTTTACCAGCAATACGTTTTTGAAAAAAAAATATTACCAGCAATACATTTTTGAAAAAAAAATTTTTACCAGCAATACGTTTTTGAAAAAAAATATATTACCAGCAATACATTTTTGAAAAAAAAATATTACCAGCAATACATTTTTGAAAAAATATTTTTTTACCAGCAATACGTTTTTGAAAAAAAGTATGACCAGCTATACATTTTTGAGGATAAAAATATTACCAGAAATAGATTTTTGACAAAACAAAATATTACCGGGAAAAAGTTGTCGGCGTTAAATAACCCATTGAGGTTGATATGCCGTAAAATAAACCAAACCAAACCAATCATTTACGTAAATATATATACAAATATATATATTCGTATACATATACAAATGCATATACAACCACATATACATGTATCGATACACATACATATACATACATAACCTTACATATATACGCACACACATATATATATATATATATATACATACACATACATATTTACACACGCATCCATATATGAACACATATACAGATGCAAAACATATACACACATATATACACATATTCATATGCAAATAAATACTTCCGTATATAAACATATACATATGCATACACCAACATATGTATGTTTGTAATTACCATATGGAGACATAAATATTAGCCTAATTATATAGATATATATATCAAACACATATGCCCATATACAAATGCATATATATTATAACATAAATGATAGAGTTTGTATAGAGAGATATCGGATATTATTTCAAATATTGATAATTTACACATTCAAAATTTGAATGGACAGGGTTTTTTTATATGTAATTAGTTATATTGAGATGATTTCTGTGTCTGTATTTAAAAATCATCTCATTATGTTAGTTGAGTAACTCTTCTCTCTCTCTCTCTATCTCTCTCACTATATCTCTATCTATAAAAGGCAGGGTGTGTGCGGGCGTGTGTGTGTGTGTGTGTGTAACGAATGCACGGCCGCAATTTTCGACGGATATGCACCAAAATTTACATGCACAGGCTCCAAATTATTATCAAGGCTAAGACCGACTTTGCATTTCCCAACTCCCATTGCTAGTGGAAATAATCGATTTTTTCATGCTTCTACGGCAGTTTTCATGTAGTTTGCGGCCATTTTCTACTGGCCAGAGTGAGAGCCTATAGCTGGCTGCCACGAATAGGCAGGAAGATTCTATTGGCCAGCGTGAGAGCCAATAGCTGACTGACACGAATGTTAACTAGCATGCTAGCATGCAAAAAAAATCGATAGCTGCATTTGTCACGAGTAGAAAAAATTTTAATCTGCATGGTACTTTACACCAATTGGCTCATTCGCTTGCTTAAACTCAACGTTGATTCTGATTCCGCAGAACTGGGTTGGGTGTGAAAATATATTTGTTGTTAAAATTCTTTTTTCATTCGCTTTTTCCAGTTACGAGTCCTTTTTTAAAGCTGATCGTTTTGTGTTCATTTTGTTTAGTTCTTTTTTCGTAACAGATTTAATGTTTAGTATAGAGCCTAGAAAAAATTCGCAATGTGAGATAGGCAAGAAGTAAGGCATGTAGCAACATCAGCACGGCAAAGGGCACGCCTTTAAAGGCAAGGAAGCGCAAAAATATTCTAAGTCAAGTGATAGCGATAATGTATGAGTCGTACGATTTTTGAATCAAGCACGGGCAACGTCGGGCCATGCTGCTAGTATATATATATATATATATATATATATATATATATATACTTTTTGGTGTAGTAGGAAATATATAGAATGGCTATAACTCATTCATTTTTTCTCGGACCAATCTTAATTGTTTTGTAACCCTTCACGCAGAACTTTTCACTGCCAGTTCAAGAAAAAACATTTGGGTAACTAACACACCAAAAAGAGAATGGCTCATATCGAGAATATTTAACATCGAAAAACATAAGAAAAAAATTAATTATTTTTAATAATATGTGGAAATCTCCACCCTTTGCCTGATGACGGTCGCAAGACCGGAAACACATGTAGCAAAATTATGGAAAATAATATTTTTTTTAAAAAATCCACGTTACAACAAAAACCATTTGCGGTTTCTTTCTTCTTTTTAATATACAACTTTTCTCTCGTTGAAACTACTTTAACCATTTCCTTTTACATATATATATATATATATATATATATATATATATATATATATATATATATATATATATATATATATACTTTTTGCAGTCGTAGGAAGTATATATACATATATATATATATATATATATATATATATATATATATATATATATATATATATATGTGTGTGTGTATATATATATATATATATATATATATATATATATATATATATATAGCGAGAGAGAGAGAGAGATAAGTAGATAGGTTTGTCTATCGTCTGGTTTATACCCCACCTCGGTGTTTTGAACAGTAGAGATTTATCCTCTGTTTCCTGTTTTAAGATTGGGTTTCCGATTCATTCTAACGTCTACTTCAACTCTGTACTTCTAACGCCTCCACCTAAACGCTGAAATTTAATTACTGTTTATTTATAATTTCCCCAATATGAGTATATAAGGTTGGGTTTCCGCCTCCTTCTAAAGTCTTTCACGCCTAATAGCCACTTTGAATCTTAGTGGCTTCGTACTTGGGGTGAAAAATGTTTATATACCAGTGCAATATTGAGGAAAATTAGTGACAAAGTGGAAGATTTTTATTTGACCGTTTTTGTTCTTTCGACTTTGGTCCGTTGATGTCCTAAATAATATATATATATATATATATATATATATATATATATATATATATATATACAATAAGTGAGATTCAATAAATACGAGTTATTTTGAGTTGCATGTATATATATATATATATAGCATAATCAGAAGCCACGTATACTTTCTTGATATTATATATAATATGGATAAAACAACTGAAAAGTTGTAAATTAAAAGAAAAAAATTGGGTGTTTTTTTGTGAAAGTATTTATTTATATGTTTTTATATATTTGATATTTCAGACCACCTCGGTCCTTCCTCAGAAATTAATTGAATAACTGTATTTGGGAGTTTTGTTTTTACAAGTAGCGTTCGTCGTGGGACGCGGACGTCACGTGATGTGGAAAATCCAACTGAGTTTGAATTTTTTAAGTAAATCTAACGATAGTATGTTAGATGTTGTTTAAAAAGTTTTTTTTTAACTATATCTAAAGAAATTTTTTAACTATTGAAATATTTATACAGATTTAAAATACCCAGGTCTTTGTTTAACCCTAGTTTATATGTATCTAATTTTAAAATCCAGTATTTCTCTTTTTTTCTTCGTGTGTATGTTGTACTAAAACCTGAGTCTATCAATATACATTTACAGTTGTCTAATGAGTGTCCTGATTGATTAAAGTGTTTAGCTATGGGGGAATAAGGATTGTTTTGACGTATGGCTAGTTTGTGGTCGTTGAAATGAAATCTAAAATTAGTTCCAGATTCGCCAATATATCCACTATTAGGACATATTGTGCAGAATAGGTAGTAAATTATATTATGGCTATCATAGGTGAGGCGAGGTGGATGCATTTTGATTTGGGAGTTGGGTACAGAAAATACACTATTGGTTATTAGGTGTTTGCAAACTAGACAACGAGTTTTATTACATTTATAATTTCCTGTTTGGTTTGTATTATTTAGATATTTGGTAGAGGTGAGGATAGCTGATAAGTTAGGTGTTTGTTTTTTTGCGTTGATGGGTGGTTTAGCGAAAATGTCTTTGATTTTTTTGTTTAATTGGAAGTTCTTGTAATCATTTTTTAAATTGTGAATAAGTGTGTGGGAATATTGATTGTGGTTAAAAACCATATGAATCCGATTGTTGTTTTTACTTTTCTTGTATGTGAGAAGTGTGTAACGATTTATATGGATAGTTTTATTTAGTGCTTCTTTTATTATATTTATTGGGTATTTACATTTTAGGAATTGTTCTGTTAAGTTATTAATGTTGTGTAGAAAATCTAGATGGTCTGAGCATATGCGTTTGATTCTTAGAAATGAGCTGTATACGATAGATTTTTTTTAATTTAAGAGGATGACAGCTTTTGAAGTGCAGGAATTTATGCTACTTTGTGGGTTTGTTGTATAGACTGGTAGAAAGTGTGTGTTTGTTTAATTTTATCATAACGTCTAAGAAAGGGACGGATGTGTATGAATGCTCCATGGTAAATTTAAATGTATCGTGGAAGTTGTTGCAGAAATTAAAAAAGTTTTTTAATTTTTCTGATCCATGAGTCCATAATAAGAAAATGTCATCAATATATCTAAAATAATGCAATGGTTTAAATTCTGAATTGTCTAGTATTTTCCTTTCTAGAATGTGCATAAAGATATTAGCATAGCTAGGACTCATGGACCAGAAAATTCTTTTTAAATTCTAGAAAGGAAAATAGCAGTTACTTAAACACATTTACACACTAAAAATTACATTTGTATTAATAATAAATAATATCGGATAAAAATCCCTTTAAAAAACATATATATATATATATATATATATATATATATATATATATATACATATATATATATATATATATACTATTTAGTAAAAACAAAATTATTTCCATGCTTGAGGATGACTGTGTGTACAGTTGAAAATACTAGCAGATTAAAAAAAGACCTTATACAGCTTGTAGTTATTAAAAACAAGGATCATAACATTCATCGAGTGGTTCGTAGGTTATTGCAACTTTAAAATTTTGTTTCGGAAGAATTTTCGCCATTTTATATAATTAACTTTACTAATCTACTTTTCGTATGAATGAGTCATTGCAATATATATATATATATATATATATATATATATGTGATGAAAAATATGGAAAAGACAAAACAAAATTCGAATATGCAAGTTTACTGTCTTAATATTGTTTTACTGTCGACGTCAGACGTTTCGGTCAAGTAGACCATCTTCAGGACATGGTTATTAGAAACATACTTAGGATTAAACGATATTTAAGTCAACATGAAAAGACGATAGACACAAGACTAATCAGAAACAGAACAACTGAAATTCTAAAGTCAGCGTGCCTTTTTTGGGGAATCGGTCACGTTGGGGTCACGCTGGTGATGCTGCAAAAAACGCACTCCTAAGATAGAGACTTTATCTTAAATGAAAAAGAGGAATTCTATTTGAATCTAAAGCTTATAAACACGTTTGTTACGCATTGACAGTAAAACAAAATTAAAACAGTAAACTTGCATATTCGGATTTTGTTTTGTCTTTTCCATATATTTCATCATACCGTCGGATCTGCATCCACATATTTGCTTACATATATATATATATATATATATATATATATATATATATATATACATATTTGCTTACATATATATATATATATATATATATATATATATATATATATATATTAAACTACTAGTAATACTGGGTTGAAAAAAAGAACTCTTTTAGCACAACTTGTATGTCTGTCAAATCAAATTGGTACCCGAGGAAAAAACTTTGGGGAAAATAAAAGAAAGAACTAGAATCATGCGATCAGGGCGAAATAAATCGTCCAGTGCCTAAAGTTTTTAGTCCAAAGAAAAAAAAAACAAGTGAGTAATAAAGCTAAAACGTAGAGTGCTCAATACGGTAAGTAGAGCAGGGATAAATGAAATAAATGCTAAACAGCCAGAAACAACCTATCTAGGTTTCACCTAAATGAATCTTCAAGGTAAGCTGATCAGCTGGCTCATTAGGATATATATATATATATATATATATATATATATATATATATATATATATATATATATATATATATATATATATATATATATATATATATATATATATCACCTTAATAATCAATTACAACTAGAAGTAAACTTATATTTGAAAATAAAATTTTTAGTGTTTTAATGTAAATACTATGTATATTTTCCTAATCAACTATTTCATATTAAATCCCCAAAATTTTTGTAATAAAGTTTTTAAAAAAACTTTAATTAACATATAAGAGATTTATTTTAATTTTAGTAAAAATCATTTAATCACCACTTACTTATAATTGCCTGAAGAAGTACAATCATAATATTAAAACATGAAAGCTTATAATCTCTTATAATAAAAATATAATAATAATATATTGCTTTACTTATATATCGAACAAATGAGAGAAAGAAGAGATGGAGTAAAAATCCACTGTTCGTAGCATTTACTTTTTAAAAAGTGCTCAATACATTCTCTTATTTGTTTAATATATATATATATATATATATATATATATATATATATATATATATATATATATATATATATATATATATATATATATATTAGTTTCCGTATGGGTGCACCCAAGTAGGATAATCCGTATGGATAGACCCAAGGAGGATAAAATCCAGAGAGCTCAATGTAAATCACAGCTAATATTTTAAATAAAAACAGACCACTTTAAGGTCCCATATAATAAATTATTTCACCACAGCCCTTTTAAAGGACCGCGGATCATCATTACACACACACATATGATTATTTACTAAGTTTGCCTAAGTCTCCTACAAGGCCACACGTGCAGATACTCACTAAGTATCAAACACATTACACAGTGGGAATTATCCAGAAGACTAACTCGGAAGACATTATCTCATAGTAGGATACCCTTATATATATATATATATATATATATATATATATATATATATATATATATATATATACATATATATATATATATATAAGGGTATCCTACTATGAGATAATATATATATATATATATATATATATATATATATACATATATATATGTATGTATGTCTGAAGGAAAAGTATTAGGTGACGAATTGAAAGCGACAAAAACTCAGTTGAAGACTATTAAATATGTTCACAGACATTTACGATAAAATCCATTTTCTTTAATGTTGGCATCAAAGTCAGGAGAAGAGACAAAAAATCTGTATTTGTAATCGCAGTCCTCAAAGACAAAATGGTAAAATACCTTAGACATGAAAACAAATATTTCCGCCAGTAAAATCTTCGCGTCTTTCTAAAGGTCGAAAGGCAATAAAATTGTTATGTAAATATGCGTCGTTTATACAGACACTAAAATATTACACGACTTACATTTTTACCCTCATATATATATATATATATATGTGTGTGTGTGTGTGTGTGTGTGTGTGTGTGTGTGTGTGTGTGTGTGTGTGTAAAGCGAAGAATCTTAAAATATACAAAAAAATCTAAACTGGAGATTGCATAAAAAGAGGATGTCGTCAAAGGATTTCTTGTTGGGGGAGACGCGCCTTTGTCCATCACATCCAATCTATGGCTATAACTGTAATAACCAAAGATAAACATAATTGCTACAGGGAAAACATACTACAGGTGATGCGGAGTGTATACAAAAAAATGTAAAAATGTATGTGAAGAACCATATATCCCTTACCTCTGAGAGAAAACATTATTAGATAATGTGCTGTACGAACCGGACTTTCTTGACATGCCTTGAATTTGAGCCTTTTCATGGCGACGCATTAAAAATAGGATATGTGAAAAATAGAGCAGGATTCAGATGTAAAACTCTTTCTTTGGATAGTTGTGTGAGCCTACAGACAGCATAATGGAAGAATAGCTGCAAGCCGTTAAAAATAATCATTCAATCCTCGTCAGTAGATATTCATACAGACATGGCGACAAGCGAATTAATTAACATTTTCTGTTTTTTTACAAAGATTTTCACTCTATACAAGGCCCAAGAGCCATTCGAGGCAGAGTTTACGTGGATATAAGTAGAAGATAACGGTTAGCCCTAGACTTGAACAGGTTAAGATTGTAGTTGCCTGAGAATCATTCTCTTGCGAGCGGGTTCGACAACTCCATTTATTTTGTAAAATTTGGTCTGAAGAGATGAAATTCTTAGTCCACGAAAGAAAATATCACCTGAATGGGTTTTTAAGGATTCTCTGTTCTTACATTGAGCTCTGTTTGGATTTATATCTTCCTTAGAATTATCCCTACTAATTATCAAGTGATATATATATATATATATATATATATATATATATATATATATATATATATATATAATTTTTTAAAGTTTGATCAGCCTATCACGCTACCTTGGTTTCAAACTTTCGCTATCTCCAGGCGATCCGGGCTAAATGATTTTCTAACGCTTTATTATTAAATAATGAATCGTTAGGAAATTATTTATACCATTTTGGAATCAGACAGACTCCGTGAGAAAATTAAAAATATTCCGGGCCGGATCCGGACCCGGACCCGCAATCCTGAAATTTTGGATTCCCAAGTTTTCATTACTGCGATTGTTTTCGAATTCCGCCATCTTGGCTTCTACTGATTAAAACAATTAAGGGGACACAACTCACTAACTTTCAATAGCTCATGTTCAAATGAAAAAATTATGGTTTTCAAATTACAGTGTTTCAAAATAAAATTGTCCTTTTTTTTTCAAGTTCACTCCTAGAGACTGTAGCCCAACATAACATACCATTTTGGAATCAGGCCAACTCCGTGAGCAAATTACAAATATCCCGGGCCCGATTCGGACCTACAATCCTGAAATTCGTAGATGTATCGATTATCACATCACAGTAAACCACACCATGATTAATAACATGAGACACATGTTAACAGAAAACATTACTTAGAATACATTGCAGTGAAAAACTCAAAATGCACCTGCAACTTATCATGCAAAAATAAAGAAAAATTATTAAACAGGGCATCTGCAATGTAATTGATCCTGACCTGGCATATCGACTTCAGTCACTTTCTCACCGACGTGGCGTGGTGTGGCTTCTCTGTCTTTACTACAATTATTTTCATGGCAACTTCTCTGACAAGATTTTTTCCCTCGTGCGCCGACTAC
>OZ038499.1:15847184-15889684 GCA_964036315.1 Acanthosepion esculentum | reverse complement strand
TTGCTGCAGGAAGGGTTGGCCTGTAAAGCAGAGTAATTAATAGGTGGTTCCACGCTCCTCAAAACCTCCCGATCAGAGGCCTTGCTACCGGAAGTGTGGGCCTGGGAAGCAAAGTAATTGAGTGGTGGTCCCACGCTCCTCAAAACTTTCAGATTAGAGGCCTTTCTGCCGGAAGAGTGGAACTGGGAAGCAGAGCAAAAGAGCTGGTTCCATGCTCCTCAAAACCTCCCGGTCAGACGCCTTGATGCCGGAAGGGTGGAACTGGGAAGCAAGGCGATTAATAGGTGGTTCCACGCTCCTCAAATCCTCCAGATCTGAGGTTTTACTGCCGGAAGGGAGGTCATGGGAAGCAGAGCAATTGAAAGCTGGTTCCACGCTCCTCAAAACCTTGCAATCAGAGGCCTTGATACCACAGTGGTGGACCTGGGAAGCAGATCAGTTAAGAGGTGGTTACACGCTCCTCAAAACCTTCCGATCAGAGTCCTTGCTGCCGGAAGGGTGGACCTGGGAAGCAGAGCAATTAAGATGTGATTCCGCGCTCCTCAAAACCTCCCAATCTTGCTGTCGGAAGGGTAAACCTGGGAAAAACGGCAATTAAGAGGTGGTTACACGCTTCTCCTCAAAATCTCACTATCAGAGGTCTAGCTGCCGGAGTGGTGGACCTGGGATTCACAGCAATTAAGCAGTGGTTCCACGCTCCTCAAAACCTCCCGATCAGAGGCCTTGCTGTCGGAATGGTGGACCTGGAAAGCAGAGCAAGAGGTGGTTACACGCTCCTCAAAATCTTCCAATCCCCCGATCAGAGGCTTCTCTGCCGTATGTAATTTATAATCATATCCAAAACAAGTATGGAGAATTAGATGCCGAACGGATGGGGTGAGCAAAAAAAAGTATTCAGAAGAAAGCATGTATAATAGAAAAAAATACCTTACCTCTTCAGTTAAGACAAAACTTACAATAATTGAAACATATTCTTTTGCCTCGCTTTGAGTGAATAAGTGTGTGTTGGGGGGGTGCGTGTGTATATGTATATGAATGTGTATGTGCGCGTGTGTGTAAACGTACGTGTGTGTGCGTGTATGTGTAAGAATTTTGAAGAGCACATCTTTTCATAACTTAGTACCGTTGAGTATATCTCTTTTCGCAGATTCAAACCTGATTACGCGATTCGTCCAAATCATTACACCACACCTCTAGGCAATCTGATTTCATATATCTTTCCAAGGTCAAGGTCGATAGGCTAACAAAAAAAATCCCGGACCACGTGGTGCGGTTCGTGCTGGTCTAATCAGTAAAGCGCACAGGTTACAGCAGCATCCTGGCCGATAATTAAGGACACCAGAGGAAAGAATTTCGTGTGTTCGAACGCTATCAACCCCTGGCACAAAACCGAACAACTCTAAAAGGACATAGACGGGTAGATAAGCATTGATCCTTAAAGTGTTGCCCCGTCGGCGACAAGGGTGTGCGAAAGAGAGGAACTGTGTTCTCAGATATGTGACGCAGGGAAAATAATCATCATTCTGCTGTCACTCTAGAAAAGGGAAAATGTCCGGCATTTGATTTATCCCCTTAGAAAAAATGTAGGGGTTTTAAGGGCACAACGTGCACGTGTAAGATGTGATTGGGCTGAGGAGGAGGAGGAGGAGGAGGAGGAGGATAACTGAAGGAGGAGAAGTATGAGAAAGAGGAGGAGGAGGAGAAGGGGCAAATATTTGAAAGGATAGGTGACGTTGTTTTCAGCTTCTCGCATTCACTCATACAAAATAATATATAGATATATGAGTCGGGGGTGCTGCATATATCAGGTCATCCCATAAGTTCTGTCCGAATTTTGAATAAAGAAAACAAGTGACCAAATGTTACATTTGATTACAGGTTCAATCAACAATGTATTTTCCCTGATTATCTATGACTTCTTTCCATCTATTAACAAGCTTACTAATTCCATTACTGTAAAATTCTTTTGGCTTTGATTCGAAGAACTCACAAATGTCAGTTTTAACCTCTTCCTGTGTTACAAAAGCTGTTTCTTCCAAATGATTCTGTAAGCTACGAAATAAATGGTAGTCTGAAGGAGCAAGGTCGGGAGAATAAGGTGGATGAGGAATTTTCTCCCAACCAAGTTCTTCGATCTTTTGTGAAGTGATTCTTGCTGTGTGTGGTCGCGCATTGTCCTGATGAAACATCACCCATTTTCGAATAACTAGAGCAGGTCTTTTTTTCCTCAAAGCTTGGTTTAAACGCTCTAATTTCTGACAGTATATTTGAGCATTAATTGTTGCATTAGGTGGTAAGAATTCAAAGTGGCAATCCCACCAGATTGAAAGAAGAACCTTTTGCCCATGAAGTTCCCTTCTCGGCTTAACATTTCGATAAAAGATACATTCTTTGTCGCCAGTCACAAGTCTATCCAAAAAAGGTGAAACAAGTTGGCGAGAATGGAGAGAAGAGCAGATGTCAACTCGGGATTTAAGGTTGTTTTCAGACAATTCATGAGGCACCCATTTTCCAAGTTTAGGAACTTTTCCAAGTTGTTGAAAATGACGATGAACAGTTGTGTGGCTTGAACTGAGAACCACTGCCAATTCCTCAACTGATAAAGCAGGATTTTCTTCAATGGTTGCTTCAAGAAGCTTTTCATCAAACTCAACTGGACGTCCGGTTCGATCTTCATCTTCAAGGGTGAAATCTCTGCCTCTGAATTTTGCAAACCATCTTCTGCAAGTTCTTTCATTCACACTTTCCTCTCCATAAACTGAGTGAATGTTTCTAGCCGCTTCGGCTGCTGAGTTTCCTTTCTTGAACTCATAAAGCATTATGTGCCTCAAATGATTCTTGGGTACTTCCATGTTAGCAGGATTTTAATCAAACAAAATTTTATTTTATTATTCTCTGAAATAAAATTTAATCAGATTAAATGCATCTAAACATAAAAACAAAGTTCAGCTCCATTAGACATTATAAAATACTGTAGTGTAAGTGTGTTGGTGTTTGCCCCCCACAAGTGAGATTAAAGAAATGCTGGTGTTGTGGGGAAAAGCGTACAACTTTGTGGAGAAATACCACACACAACAATTAACTGCATCTCAGGCGGCTGCTTTAAACAATTTACATTATTCGGACTATTGTCCTCATCTTTGTCGCCATGTTTATCATAACGTTTCGGCCTTTGTACGCTCCGGCCTTCTTCAGGTGGTTGGAATGTCGAACTGAACCCTTTATTTTGCTCATTGATTACCTCCCTTTCCAGATGATCACAGAGAGGAGCTGACGACAGAGGAACTTCAGCTGCTTCAGGAGCATCAAAACACGGAGGAGGTAAAGGAAATATATATGCGTGTGGGTGGATTTCTCTGTGTGTCTACGTGTATTCCAGAAGTGCCAGTGAAGAGACTGTTAGCATAGCACTTACTGTTTCACCTAGTCATATCAACTGTAAAATGGTCAAACCTAACTTCCAATCTAGTACTGCGCTTAAATTCATAAATTCTAGGTATCAAATAGAAAAAAACACATCTGAAAAACTACCATGAAAACATTTATAGAAAAGACACCGGGAAGCTATATTACGGCGGTGAGAATGTCACTGAAGCCAGGATGCCAGGTCAGGACCAGTAACATTACAGATTCTTCTTTGGGTTTTATCAAGAATCTTTAAATATCTAGCAGGAGCATCAGTCCAGATGTAGTAGCAATATTCAATGCAAAGACAAATGGTATACTTAAAAATATGTAAGATAGATTCTGGAGAAAAAATTGTCTAGAGCGACACAGTGAACTAACATTCCTAGCAGCAGATCTAGCAATTGATTCAATATAATCTTGCCACTTCATGTCAGCGGAAAACGATTGCCTCAGAAGGAGCAATGAGGCACATTACTGGAGGTTAGCATCAGCCATAGTGATGGAAGGTTAAAAAAAGTTTTTTTTTCTGAGATGATTAAAAGAGAGTAATTTCAATTTGTGTATGTTTCACTAAATTTGACGGACAAGAGAAAATTTACGATGTTTATTCAATTTTTTTTTTGTTTTCTTAAACTTTAAACCGACTTTAAAAACGACCCTGAGAGTGTAGAATTTTCCCAAGTACTTCCGGCTGTTTCATTAGCTATTTTCAAGGGAATCGTTATTCTAAACTTGTATGCCTTGGTATGCCTTTAAACACGCCTTTCTTGGAAGCTCTCTAAACACGCCTATGTCGGTATGCCTGTAAACACGCCTATTTTGGGAGGTCTCTAAACACGCCTTTGTTGGTATGCCTGTAAATACGCCTATGTTGGTATAACCAGTAAACACGCCTTTCTTGGGAGCTCCATAAACATGCCTATGTTGGTATGCCTGTAAACACGCCTATTTTGGGAGGTCTCTGAACATGCCTATGTTGGTATGCCTGTAAACACGCCTATTTTGGGAGGTCTCTAAACACGCCTATATTGGTGTGCCTGTAAACACGCCTATTTTGGGAGGTCTCTAAACACGCCTATATTGGTATGCCTGTAAATACGCCTATTTTGGGAGGTCTCTAAACACGCCTATATTGGTATGCCTGTAAATACGCCTATGTTGGTATTCCTGTAAACACACCTTTCTTGGGAGCTCCCTAAACATGCCTATGTTGGTATGCCTTTAAGTACGCCTTTCTTGGGAGCTTTCTAAACACGCCTATGTTGGTATGTCTGTAAACACGCCTATGTTGGAAGGTCTCTAAACACGCCTATGTCGGAAGGCCTCTAAACACGCCTTCTTTTGTAGGATTTTTTTCTGTTGCCTCAAGTCTCTTCTTCATTTGTGTTGAGATTGTCCTGCATTCGCTGCCATATACGAGGGTTGTTCAAAAAGTTCTAAGCCTCACTAGAAAATAGAGCCATAGTGGAAGCCTTTTGTTGTGGCAACATAGTACTTTCTTTCTTTTTGTATGCCATGTCCTTTCAGGACGTAGGCGATCAGGGCTCTCCACCTCCCTCTATCCCTTGCAGTTCCTTCCCTTTGCTTCCTCCCCCAGTCCACGTTCTTTCTTAAGCTCGCTCGGTATGTCATGCGTTGTTTTCCCTTGTCTCTCTTTCCCTCTATTCAACCCGTCAGTATCAGATTCTCCTTACTCTCCTTACTCTCCTTCCACAATATGTGTCCCAGAAACTCCAGATGCCTCTTACTGATATTAAGTATAAGCCTCCTACTTGTTTGCATCCTCTCTAAGACCACATCGTTGCTCACACGCTCGGTCCTTGATATCCTTAGCATCCTTCTGTAGAACCACATCTCTGTCGCTTCGAGTTACTTCTTCATCTATATATATATATATATATATATATATATATATATATATATATTGTTATATATATATATATATATATATATATATATATATATATATATATATATATATATATATATAGTAAAAATTAGAAACAATTTTTGTGACGCGTTTCATCCGTTAGGATTTCACTAGACTGGACTTTCTTGATATTGCCATGTCTACGCATGCGCACGAATCAAGAGACGTTGATTTTTTAAATCATATTTTTATATTTTTGAAAGAATTTGAAAAAAAAATTTTTTTCACTCTAGTCAAATTCATCTGTATTATTCTTTTTCTCTCTATCATCTTTGTCTCTGATTATTCCACATTAAGACTTCTAGCAAACATGCTGATATAATGCAAGGTTCTGGACGCAAACAAATATATATATATATATATATATATATATATATATATATATATATATATATATATATATATATATATATTTGGACTCTCCCGTTGTTTTCGACGTATGAGTGTCTTTCAGTTCAGTTTTTATGTTTCGTATGAGACAACAATTCTGCACGGGATTTGCAAACAAGTCCACATGAGGGACATGCTGAAGGGTTGACCGTCATATTGGCTCATGTCCTAGCCAGAGATTTAGTGTTGGTTTATAATTCTCTCAGATGGTTGAGACGATTCTTTTCAATGTTAGTTATACGTCGGTACCAGATATTTCTCCAGTTTGCTCTGTTTTCAACAGCGAGTTCGAACTGCTCTATAGGAATGTTTGCAGCAATTAAATTATATTTAAGTTTCTCCTTGAAGTGTAAACAAGGACGGCCTACATTACGCTTACCATGAAAAGGTTGGCTGTACATGAGGATTTTCGGCATCAGGTCGTCACTCATTCAGGCCACCGATTGCGTCTAGCATGAAACAGACTGTCGCCTCTAAGTGTTAACTTCAATGTTCATTTTTATATTTACGCACGCTCTATCTCTGATATTGAGCAGTTTATCCCATAAATATAGCACACCTTAAGACTATATTTCTTCATATATATATATATATATATATATATATATATATATATATATATATATATATATGTACCTCCAAAATAATTAATAATAATGTATTTTAAAGATGATTTTTTCTTGAAGCTTTTATTTTACTTTTAATTAAAAATAATTAGGTTACTTTTAATATTTCGAATAGCCAAAATACTTCGCTGTATTTCAAACCGAAGTTAAACTGATTTTTTAAACTGATTTTTTAAATCGGTAAATTCAGCCCTACTGACAAATCTGTCAATACAACATCATTCTCTAAAATATACTTTTACGAAAATTTATTTGGGGAAGATTAACTGATTTAAAGTTTAATTAATCTGAATTAAAACAAATGTTACTTAATTAATATCGCAGAAAAACATTTTTTAATACGGAGGTGGGTATTTTTTAAAGTTATATCGGTAGATTAATGCTTGTCATTTTTAATTAAAGAGCATATAACTGTAAAAATTACTTGACGGATACAACGTGAAAGCCTTTTTTATATCATTTTTTAACTGCTAAATAATGTTTAGAAATTAGGAAAATGCTCGGACTCGTTTATACACACAAAAAATTCAAAATTCTTTTCAAAATACTGGGGGTCGTTGATTTGTAGTAAGCTTTTCGATTTATGATTAGAAAGTGTAGTTTTACTTAATAATATAACTAACCACTACAAATTAATAAAGAATTTTATATGATTTAAAACTTTATAAAATATTATAATTAAAATTTAAGAAAAAATGAAAGCAATTCTTGTAAAATTCATAATTCATTGAATTTTTTTCTTAAGATAATACTGTCCGAAATATATCTTATTTATAAAAGCAATTAAAAGCATTTCTAGTTTAATAACGTCTTTTTTTTATTTTACAATTCGGAGCAAATTTTCAGTGACTGTGGGACCTGTTTTGCTCAAACAAAATTGATGATTTAAATTCTCCAATGACTTGTGCTTATAATTAATATAAACATTAAGCGCAAAAATGAATTTCTCGAAATTTCATAAAATTAAATAAGTTGGAAGTAACAAATGTAAAGAAAAAATATATTTTTACAAGGATTTTTTAAAACGGAATATTTCGAAAATATCTTCATTCATTTTTCAATAAGTCCTGAAAATTTCATTAAAAATCGACATTTATTTGATATTTGTGAGAATTTCCAAATCAATGTGTCTTTAATAGAAAAACGACGCTAAAATTTGCTAAACTATTTTTTGCTCACTCGCTTTCGCAAAAGTGTTGCTTTTTATTATCCAATTTTTTTTAAAAATACTGTGGATGGCTCAGTTGCTCTAAGCTTTTCCATTTATGAATATTGATTATAATTTTTACTGAATAACAATATCACCTAACCGCTAGAAATTAATAGAAAATTTTTAAATTTTTCAAACTTTATAAATAATTATAATTAAAATCTTTAATAAGTAAAAACAACTCTTGTAAAATTCATTAGGTAATCATTGAAAAAAAAGTTTCTGAAGACACTAATATCCATAATAAACCATATTACTAAAAGTCATTAACACCATTTCTAATTAAATAATATCTTACTTCTATTGCATTTTTCATTTTACGATTCAGAGCAGATTTTCTGTGAGTGCTGTTTTACAAAAAAAAAAATGATAAATAACAAGAAAAAAAAGAATGATTTAGGTTTGGTTTGGTTTATTTTGTTTTACGGCATATCAACCTCAATGGGTTATTTAAAGCCGACAACATTTTTAGGATAGATTCGTATCAATAAAATATGTATTCTTTGGTTTAGATTGATTTGGTTTATTTTGTTTAACGGCATATCAACTTCAATGGGTTATTTAATGCCGACAACATTTTTAGGATAGATTCGTATGAATAGAATATGTATTGTTTGGTTTAGATTGGTTTGGTTTATTTTGTTTTACGGCATATCAATCTCAATGGGTTATTTAATGCAGACAACATTATTTATTGCTGGTAATATTTTGTTTGTCAAAAATCTGTTTCTGTTAATATTTTTCCTTCAAAATTGTATTGCTGGTAATAATTTTTTCAAAAAAGTATTTCTGGTAATAGTTAATTATTTTCCCATAGCTGGGACGCTAACAGGTGCTACCACCCTTGGTCAGGGTTGACCTGGGAACACCGGCAATTAAGAGCTGGTTCCAAAACCTCCTGATCAGAGGCCTTGCTGCTGGACGTAGTTTAACGTCTTACCCAGGACGCGGATGTAGTTTAACGTCTTCCCCTGGACGAAAATAATGATTTAAATTCTCCAATGGCTTCTGCTTATAACTAATATAAACATTAATTGTTACGAAAAATAATTTCTCTAAATTTCATAAAATTAAAAACGTTTAGGGTAACAAATGTATGGTATTATCAAACATAAACCTTTTTTTTAATTAATTCACTTGTGAGTAAGTCCTGAAATTTTCAATAAAATCTGACAATGATCTGATCTTAGCAAGAATTTCTGAATCAATGTTTTTTTTAACGCCATAAAAGACGCTCAAATTTCTCATACAAATTAATGACACTACGCTGAAGACAGAAAAACAAGACTTTTAACTAAAATTTCTAAACTTCTTAAACAGATGTCAAAAAATAATTTTTGCATCAAGAAAGGCTTTGGTCTTTTCTCTTAATAATAACAGAAAAATTTTGGTGATAAAATTTTGCTTTTATTAAGTTTGGGGCATTTTTCCATCATATATGCTGATTTTTTAGCAAATCTTTGGAGGCACGCATACACACACGCACACACACCCATATATACATATACAGACACACACAAACAAACACACACACACAAATATATATATATATATATATATATATATATATATATATATATATATATATACCAATCCGATGTATTTCTAACGGATATATATATATATATATATATATATATATATATATATATTAATTTCGGTTGAGCTCTGTGGGGAAGGAAGTGTGAGTTGGCAAACAGTTACTATTAAAGCTGATATAGCATCACTCTTCGGCAAAAAGCGAATTGAGTCCTGTCGGTCACTGTGTGTTTATCGAAAAATAAATACGCAAAAACATTTACCTTCATCCCTGCCGTGCGCCGAGGGCTGAGTGGTAGAATTTCCGACTGACGCCAATTCAGTCGTGTTTCGATCCTAGCTAAAGGCAATCGGACGTCTAACCACACTGAAGAGCAGTGAAACAGCGAAACAGTCTGTCTGTGCATGACAATAATATATATATATATTAATATATACATTAAAATACATATTAAAAACAACTTGAAAGAAGATGTTTGACCAACACAAGGACTGACCAAAATTAACGATGAATAGCAAATGAAAACTAAAGAAACTCTCCCTCACTCCTGTAGTTCATTGCCACTAACAAGCAGGGATTTTTTCCTGATGATGGCCATGTTGGCCGAAACTAGTCGAGGAACCCAATTGAAATAATAAAACAAAAATATATTAATATACAACTCAGAAAATTTTAATTTGTTAATATGTTTTATTGTTCAAAACACACACACACATACACATGTGTGTGTATTTTGAACAATATATTATTGTTATTATTATTATTTCTTTTTGTTTCTGTTATATATATATATATGAAGAAATATACTCTTAAGGTGTGCTATATTTATGGGATAAAGTGCTCAATATTAGAGATAGAGCGTGTGTAAATATAAAAGTGAAAAAGTAAAAGGCGGCCTGACGATTGCGTCTAGCATGAAACAGCCTGTCGCCTCTAAGCGCTGACTTCAATGTTCACTTATATATATATATATATATATATATATATATATATATATATATATATATATATATATGATTGTGTGTAAGTTAGGGGGTATGGATTGCATGTGAACTCAAATATACAAGGGTACATTTTTTTATTTTCCTCCAAGTAGACATATGTCAACAAAAACTCGCAGAAATTCGCTTAATTCTCACCACATAAAAATGAATGCACAACGGAATTTATTAGACAGGAAGACACCATTACAGCATTGTTTTATCGTCACCAACACTCTTATTGTTAAAACATTCAAAAGAAAAAAGAACCTTCGAGGTGATTGATTGATTGATCCTCTCATCTTTGAGATCATCTGCATTCCAAGCTGTACCATTCGTGTTATCTTTAGGGTAAAGTAGGTTACTCGGCGGCTCCTCTCTCCTCTCCAAATATTAGGGTGTATCTGAAGTATCTTAATTTTATTTTGGCAAGTCTTTCAAACAAAATTCATTTTATGCACACACCTAAAGACTATCTAAGTTTCCTCTATAGTTTTTGTAGATAGTTCAGCTGGGAAAATTAAACTTTTCTTAACACCGCTATTGTCTCAATTACCTTCACTCCCCCGGCAATACTTATTATTTTAAACAGAAAAGATTAAAATTGTAATTAAACTTAAACATATGAAAGTGAATTAATATACTTGCCTATTTATTTATTTATTATATTATATATTAGAACGGTTGGCAAAATATCGGCAAATTGCCAGTCGATTCGAACTTTATAAAATGGTAAATAATTATTTCCTTACAGTTGGTTCACATATTATAATGTTTATAAGTTTATCAATAAAATATTATTTTCATATTTATGTCTTTATAAAATGATAAATGATAACTATTTCATTGCATTAAATTTAACACAAATGTATTAGTTTTTAGAATGTCGCAAATATGAAATTACTCTTTTAAATAAACAATCTAATAAACACCGTCCTGGTTAAGATGTTAAACTACATCCGCGTCCTGGGTAAGACGTTAAACTACGTCCAGCAGCAAGGCCTCTGATCAGAAGGTTTTTAGGAGCGTGGAGCCACATCTTAATTGCTGGTGTTCCTAGGTCCACCGTGAACCAGGGTGGTAGCACCTGTTAGGGTCCCAGCTATGGGCAAATAGTTAACTATTACCCACAATACCTTTTTGGAAACAATTATCAGCAATACAATTTTGAAGGAAAAATATTACCAGAAACAGATTTTTGACAAAACAAAATATTACCAGCAATAAAAAATTTTGTCAGTATTAAATAACCCATTGAGTTTGATATTCCATAAAACAATATAAACCAAACCAATCTAAACCAAAGAATACATATTCTATTCATACAAATCTATCCTAAAAATGTTGTCGGCATTAAATAACCCATTGAGGTTGATATGCCGTAAAATAAAATAAACCAAACCAATCTAAACCAAAGAATACATATTCTATTCATACGAATCTATCCTAAAAATGTTGTCGCCATTAAATAACCCATCGAGGTTGATATTCCGTAAAACAATATAAACCAAACCAATCTAAACCAAAGAATACATATTCTATTCATACGAATCTATCCTACAAATGTTGTTGGCATTAAATAACCCATTGAGGTTGATATTCCGTAAAATAAAATAAACCAAACCAATCTAAACTAAAGAATACATATTCTATTCATACGAATCTATCCTACAAATGTTGTCGCCATTAAATAACCCATCGAGGTTGATATTCCGTAAAACAAAATAAACCAAACCAATCTAAACCAAAGAATACATATTCTATTCATTCGAATCTATCCTACAAATGTTGTTGGCATTAAATAACCCATTGAGTTTGATATTTTGTAAAACAAAATAAACCAAACGAATCTAAACCAAAGAATACATATTCTATTCATACGAATCTATGCTAAAAATGTTGTCGCCATTAAATAACCCATCGAGATTGATATTCCGTAAAACAAAATAAACCAAACCAATCTAAACCGAAGAATACATATTCTATTCATACGAATCTATCCTACAAATGTTGTTGGCATTAAATAACCCATTGAGTTTGATATTTTGTAAAACAAAATAAACCAAACGAATCTAAACCAAAGAATACATATTCTATTCATACGAATCTATGCTAAAAATGTTGTCGCCATTAAATAACCCATCGAGATTGATATTCCGTAAAACAAAATAAACCAAACCAATCTAAACCGAAGAATACATATTCTATTCATACGAATCTATCCTACAAATGTTGTCAGCGTTAAATAACCCATTGAGGTTGATATGCCGTAAAACAAAATAAACCAAACTAATCTAAACCAAAGAATACATATTCTATTCATACGAATCTATCCTAAAAATGTTGTTGGCATTAAATAACCCATTGAGTTTGATATTCCGTAAAACAATATAAACCAAACCAATCTATACGGAAGCGTCATATAGCCTGACGTGCCTAACCCGCTCGGCCACAAAGGAAAATTTCTCGGGCATTCAGGCCGGTAAATGTTGTTTAATGCTGTTTATTATAAAACAGAACATTTACTTAAATATTTGTATCTATAAAAATGAATGTTAAACATAAAGATGTCTTTAAATAATTGTCAGACTTTGTGCATTTCATAATATATATATATATATATATATATATATATATATATATATATATATATATATATATATATATATATAAGATTTATTTCAATCCTATATATATAACAGTCAACACTTAGAGGCGACATTCTGTTTCATGCAAGATGCAATCATCAGGCCAGACGATTGCATCTAGCATGAAACAGACTGTCGCCTCTAAGTGTTGACTTCTATGTTCACTTTTATATTTACACACGCTCTATCTCTGATATTGAGCACTTTATCCCATAAATATAGCACATCTTAAGACTATATTTCTTCATATATATATATATGTGTGGGCTCAGGCACTCGTGTGTGTGTGTGTGTGTGTGTGTGTGTGTGCGTGCGCGTGCGTGTGTGTGTGTGTGTGTGTGCGCGCGTTCGCATGAGTGACGTCTCGACGACAATTTTCCCCTCCCACTTCCATAAAACACCAATACACGCAACCCTACATAAATCCGAAATTTTTAAGAAATTATTCAGTTTGTCTGACGCTCGCAAAATCGTGAAACCCAGGGTCACAAACTCACATCAATCCAACCAAATATGTTAGCTCTATCTCTGATATTGAGCGTTTTCTAACAATTACCGCACATATAATATATAAATAATAATAATATATATAATACATTGCATACATATATATATATATATATATATATATATATATATATATATATATATAAATATATATAAATATATATATATATATATATATTTATATATATTTATATATGTGTGTGTGTGTGTGAGAGTGAGAGAGAGCCTCTGTGTGTGCGTGTCTGTGTGTGTCTGTGTGTGTGTGTCTGTGTGTGCCTGTGTGTGTGTCTGTGTGTGCGTGTGTGTGCGTGTGTGCGTGTGCGTGTGCGCGCGTGTGTCCGCGTGTGTGTGCGCGTGTGTGTGCGTGTGTACTTAGATGTGTTTTACTTTAAATAAGAGAGAATTATTATACACGGCCAAGAAAAATGGGAGATGGTTTTTTACTGGAAATTTTATTATGTCAAAAAGAAAAAAAAAATTCATGATGAAATTTTGCTCTCGACAAAATATCCTCCTTTAGACTCGATTGCTGCATCACACATTTTTGGCATTCGTTGCAAAAGTTTCTTAATGTATAAGTTTGATATTCCATTCTTTATTTTTTTTTTTTTTTAATGACTCTAAGAACTGTTTTTCATTTTTTGGGATGGAAAGGTTTCATTCTTCTGTCAAGTTCATCTCATGCTAATTATGTCGGACGCTTCAAATATATTTATACTTCATAAGGATGCGTGGATTAAAAATAACTCTAAACGCAGGTTCGGACCCTCTTAGAGAGCACAGTTACATATTTAAAGTCGTAAACCGGTAGACATCGTTCTCATGTTTTCAAAAAAAAAAGGTACGTCTACTCAATGTTTGGAGTAACGCACAAACACACACACTCGCATACACACAAGCACACACACACACACACACATATATATATGTATATGCATATTACTAATAAAAACAAACAAACCAACACTTAATAATATTAACTTTGAACATGGACATAATATCTTGACCGTGTTTTGAAACAAAAAAAAACAAAAAATGAATCACTTTATAAAACATACATATAACAAACTATTTCTATTTCTAATTCTAACAGCTGAAATATAATCCTTGAAAATGGCTAAATGTATAGCCGAAAGCGCTTGGATAAAAAGAACATTCGGACAGTTTTTATATAATTTATCATCTGAAAAGAAAAACTTTATTAGATCGCACGAGAAATTATATAAAAAAACTAAATAAAAGCACCTTGTCTGTCGTTTTTAATGAAATGTGCATATATATACACATATATAGAATCTGTGTGTGTGTGTATATTTGTGTGTGTTTGTATGTTATTAAAACTTATGCCACGTTACATTACTGCCGTTATTCAATCGAAAGAATGAGCCATAGGTTATTAGATATATGGCTCTTTTTTGGCACTTGAGTTTATATATATATATATATATATATATATATATATATATATATATATATATAAGAGTGTGTGTGCGTATAAATACATATATATATATCGAAAGAGAGAGAGAGAGATAAAGAAAAAGAGTGAGAGAGAGAAAGAAAGACGAAATGAAGGAAATAGTTAGAAAGAGAAGCGGGTGCAGGCATATCATTTGTTGGCAAGGGTTTTTTTTTCTCGTTTACCCAATGGACAGTTTGTTAAGCAATATTTTTCTGTCAAGATTTTGCGTTTTGAAAAAGTTACACGCCGTTAAAACTAACAGATGGAATATGAAAATAGCCGCGAAGATGGTCTCGCGAGATTTTCCGCGATTATCGTTCCAGAAAAAAAAATGAAGAGAAGTGTAACAGGAAGTAGGCGTATAGAGGACTTTTTTTTTTATTTGAGTTTATTTGGCACTCAAGTGGACTTTTCATACCTATTTTTAAAAGCTTTTCATAATTCTTGTTTCTTACACTTTAGGTTTCTTTCTTTCTTTATTTTCTCCATGTTTTTCTCCCTATCTATAACTGCCTCCATGTCCTTCACTTTTATTTACCTGTAATGTAAGAATCTCTACATATAAGATCATGGTAATTCTATACAATTTCACTACGGCATATTGTTTTAAGTAAAAAGAAAAGGCATATACTTGTAGATGTGAAGAGATATCAGAAGGTTAAAATTTCCTGCTAGCCGGTCCAGCTACATGAAAATATCGGACTTTAATTAAGTCCAAAGAAAACAAAGAAAACAAACAAGACCGATATACAAGTGTAAACAAATATATATTAATAACAAAACAAGTTAAACAAAGACATGGACAGTTACCTAGAGTTTGTATGGAGAAATTATGTGTGTGTTGTGAGTGTTCGTACGTACGTGTATTGTTCTTAGAGTGTTCACAGAATATGGGAAACGCTGTATCTGTGAGAGGTCACCTATTGGTGTCAGTTGAAAAGAGAGATTTACCTTACCTCCACGCGAGGTGGTCGAAAAGAAGAGAAATAGATGAAGGGCCAGCCAGTATTTATTGCCAGAGAGACCCCTGTTGATGGATTAAGGAACTGAGGAGGAACTAACTGCGATATACTCCATTCATATGTTTTATTTGTTCAGTATTGTCTTCCCCTCACATTAATGTGATCAAAATTAAAATCACAATTATTTTTTTAGGATAATACATTTATTAAAGGATCATAAAAATAACATCAAAACTGATCATATTTAGGATACACACACAGAACACACACAGAAACACACAGACACACACAGCCACACATATATATGTGTGTGTGTGTGTTCACGTGTGAGTGCATGTGTACGTGCATCTATGCATAAAATTCACACACACATAAATATATATATATAATTATAAAATTTCTAATAATATATATATATATAATTATAAAATAAATCTATATTATATAATAATATATATATCATATATAATATATATATTATAATATTTATATATAATATATATATAATATATATATTATAATATTTATATATAATATATATATAATATATATATATAATATACATATATATAATATATATATAATATATATAAGATACATATATATAATATATATATAATATATATAAGATACATATATATAATATATATATAATATATATATTAATATAATTTAAAAGTACGACCTAGTAATATACATACTTATATTTGATGTCAAAAAATAATTTTATATACTGTATGTAATTCTATTACATTTACTTGTTTTATAAAAAAAAATATAGTCTATTAAAATTAACAGTGAAAATATTTTAAAATTGTTTTTTAAAATTGTAGTTAAATAAACGAAATTCTAACCTAAACATCTTTTAAAATTGTACTTAAATAAAACGTATTCTAACCTTAACACCTCAGTATGTAGTACGGTTCAAGTTATATTACATGACTCATTCATACAAAAAGTAGATTAGTAAAGTTAATGATATAAATGGCGGAAAACGTCTTCGTAAATAAATTTTTAAAGTTGCATTAACCTACGAATCACTCGATGAATGATATGACCCTTGTTTTTAATAAATTCAACTTGTATAAATTTTTTTTTTGTAATCTGCTAGTACTTTCGGCTGTGCATACAGCCATCCTCAGACATGGAAATTATTTTGTTTTTAGTAAATCCAAGTAATCTTTCTAAAAAAAACATATTTCGATTCGCATTTAATTTTTCGTGTTCGCTATTACCTGGATTTACTAAAAACAAAACAGACCCGGTTACGGAGATCGAACC
This sequence comes from Acanthosepion esculentum, assembly GCA_964036315.1. NCBI lineage: Eukaryota > Metazoa > Mollusca > Cephalopoda > Sepiida > Sepiidae > Acanthosepion > Acanthosepion esculentum. Next base: position 15,872,740 of record OZ038499.1, on the reverse strand, counting down.
TGTTACGATTTTCTAGGACTTTACAATACAAACAGACGGATCAATCAAAGTTAATCGCCTAGACATTGTTATTTGAGACTGCAAACAAGAAATTGCCTCCTTATTGATATAGAAGACCCTGTAGATAGCAATGAATCTTTGAAGATCTTCAAAAAACTAAAAAAAATACAAGGACCTTGAAATCGAAATCTCAAAAATGTGGCACATGAGAACATCAACAATACCTCTTGTAGTTGGAGCCCTCGGATCGGTTAGAAAAGAACCCAGTAGATTCATTGAAGGGATTCCTGGGAGCCCATGCCTTAAAGAAATACAAAAACTTGTTCTCATGAGTACAGCCCACACATTGTGAAGGGCTTTGTCTATGTAAAATATGTGATTTTTTTCAAAACTGCTCAGTGGAAAATGTCATGATGCCATTTCTGACCTTAGGTCTCTGGGCGGGACCCGGAAAGAAATGAGTATACACCAGAAATCAAAGGAAATAAAATAACAACAACAACAACAACAATAATAATAATAATAATAAATGTACAAAAAGGATCTGTGAAAAATGTCATGAAGTCATTTCTGACCTTAGGTGTCTGGTTGAGACAAGGAAGAAAATGTTTTTACATCAAGAACCAAAGGAAATAATAATAATAATAATAATAATAATAATAATAATAATAATAATAATAATAATAATACAGAAATACAAGTACAGTACATCGGCAGAAGCTGCAAATTACTTTAAAAAGAAAGCAAAGACAGATGCAACCGACCAGATACAGAAACAATGGCAAGATAAACCGCTTCATGGTCAATACTCTTCCCAAGTACAGCCCACACTTTACGAAGGGCTTTATCTATGTAATTTTTTTTTTTTCAGTGGAAAGTGTCATGATACCATTTCTAACCTTAGGTCCCTGGACGGAACCCGGAAAGAAATGTGTAAACGGCAAATATCAAAGGAGATAAAAATAATAATAATAATAATAATAATAATAATAATAATAATAATAATAATAATAATAAGAAGAAGAAGAAGAAGAAGAAGAAGAAGAAGAAGAAGAAGAAGAAATTTCTCATTGACATGGCAGTTTCTGCAGATTGTAATGTATCTTTAAAGATTTTCCAAAAAACTATCAAAATACAAAGATCTTGAAGGGGAAATCTCAAAAATGTGACCCATGAGGACATCAATGATTCCAGTTATAGTTGGAGCCCTCGAATCATTTGGAAAGGTTCCGATAGACTCATTGAAGGGATTCTTGGTAGCCCATACCTTAAAGAAATACAAAAAGAAAATGTACTCACAAGTACAGCTCACACATTACGAAGAGCTTTATATATGTAAAATGTGTGTGATCTTAGGTTGTATTTTTTTAATAAAAATGATCAGTCGAAAATGTCATACAGCCATTTCTGACCTTAGGTCACTGGTTGGGAGGCGGAAGAAAATGTTTATACAACAGAAAACAATGGAAATAATAATAATGATAAAATAACCAAATAACAACAAATAAATTATTAAATTTAAATTATTACAGTTTATCGTTTCAATTGATTTCTATTAATCTAATTTTTTTTTAATAATCAAGAAAAAATAAAAGAATTTAATTTAAAAATAAATTTCAACGTCTTTGATACTCATTTCACATCATATTCTCCTGGCGTCAGTTTTGACTGACACTTTTTTCTTCTATATACTTAAGCTTCAATTATGATCTGTACTTATAGGAATTGAACAATCCAATGATATATGTTGTAAACTTTCCAATTATCGGTTTGAAATAATACCGATATAAATAAAAGAACTGATACAAGTGTGGTGTGGATCAGTGCTTCTCAAAATGGCGGTCAGCGGGACGGTGTCGGTACGCGAACCATCAGCTACCGGTACACGGCCAGTGTCCAGGCGATGCTGAGAAATCATTTGTAAAGATTAACGTTATATAATGTTCTGTGTTAATAAACTGTTTATTTTTATTACTTTTTATGTTTTGATATTGAATTACTTTTTGCAGAATAAATGGAAGATAAAAAATAGTCAACTTTTATTATATTCATTATATATATATATATATATATATATATATATATATATATATATATATATATATATATATATATATATATATATATATATATTTCATTAAAAACGACTGACAAGGTGCTTTTATTTAGTTTTTTATATAATTTCTCGTGCGATCTAATAAAGTTTTTCTTTTCAGGGGATAAATTATATAAAAACTGTCCGATTGTTCTTTTTATCCGAGCGCTTTCGGCTATACATTTAGCCATTTTCAAGGATTATATTTCAACTGTTAGAATTAGAAATAGAAATAGTTTGTTATATGTATGTTTATAAAGTGATTCATTTTTTTTTTGTTTCAAAACACGGTCAGGATATTATGTCCATGTTCAAAGTTAATATTATTAAGTGTTGGTTTGTTTATTTTTATTAGTAAGGCTTCCATTATTTTTAGCCTTTTTTGCAAGTGGATGATGCTATTATATTAGTGTTGTCGACAAGTATATTCCGAATAGTGTCCGGTAGGTCTCCATGAATATTTAAATGAGATTTAATTGAGCTATTGTCAGAAAGAATCGGACAGTTTTTATATAATTTATCCTCTGAAAAGAAAAACTTTATTAGATCGCACGATAAATTATATAAAAAACTAAATAAAAGCACCTTGTCAGTCGTTTTTAATGAAATGTGCTTAAAAGAAGGATTGCTGCCTAAATACACAAACATATATATATATATATATATATATATATATATATATATATATATATATATAATAAAAAGACTTAAACACTAATATTCCATGGTCATAATTTATTCCATTGGAATCGTAAGAACGATCCAATTCATCAGACCTACAGATTCAAAAAGAAAACAGAAAAAACAACTCCGGGACAAATTAGTAAGAGTATATGCGTGAGAGTGTGGGAGGACATGGGATCTATATAGAGGGGTAACAGGCGAGAGAGGCAGGGAGGTCCAGGCAGGCCCTCCACCTTTGGACCTCCCTGCCTCTCTCGTCTGTTATCCCTCTATATAGATCCCATGTCCTCCCACACTCTCACACATATACTCTTACTAATATTTTCCCGGAGTTGTTTTTTCTGTTTTCTTTTTGAATCTGTAGGTTTGATGAATTGGATCGTTCTTACGATTCCAATGGAATAAATTATATATTGAGTTCTACCTGGATCATATCCTCTTGGAATTAATTTTATACATATATGTATGTGTATATATAATTCCATATGTATGTGCATATTTACCACTAATATTGTCTATATATATATATATATATATATATATATATATATATATATATATATATATATATACGTCTACGTGTTTATGTATTATAATCTGATTGTGTATGTATTGTCTTTTGCAAGATTTCATCCTCCCCTGCCTTTGTTTATGATTCAAAAGTATCTACATTATCATGAAGTTCAGAGCAACATTTGATCTTAACGTTTATTCCAATTTAATTTCAATAAAAACAACATACATAGAATAACATAGGTATTTTTTTCTTTTTCCCTCAGTAATGTTTAATTTTAAACTTAATATAGATTAAATTTAAATTTTAATATGCGTAATTTTTATTTAAAATTTTATCGTATAATTTAATATTTATTAGCTAGAATAAATTCTATTTTAGTCTAACCCCAACCATAAAGCATTATATAATTATTATAACCAAAGCTCGTTGTCAAGTTTTTTGAATTCTCATATACTTGTATTTTGATTGGTCATTCCAGCTTATGTGACAGCGTTTCCCCTTGCGAGGGGTGCTTGATTGATTTGAACCTTTTAAAACCCTTTATTCTACATTCAACATCCTCACTTGATAAGACGCCAGAAGTGTTGAAACAAAATGGCTATTTTTGTAGTGATTTTATAACATATTTATGTTATAATTTTCGAATAAATAATTATATTTGCTCTACTCTGTATTGAGCACTGTTTTAAGAATAGTATTTGCTGGTTACTGGAATTTATTCCTTATGCACCAATCCCATACTTGGATATATATATATATATATATATATATATATATATATATATATATATATATATATATATATATATATATATATCGTTTCCAGTATAAATTAATATTACCACAAAATATTACAGGTACGTGACACATTGAGAAAAATGCCTGTCCACCGTATCAGAAAGTTAGAAAATCACTGATGCAGAGCAGCACGCAGCATCCTTGCGTATCTGGCAGCTAATTTATGTTACGATGCTTTTGTTAATGTCTATATCGTACTGATGAAGCACTAGTTTCAAAAAAGTTCCTGTTCTTGTTAACGGCTAAACTTTCGAAATCAAGTTTATCCGTTAACATGAACAGGAACCTCTTTGAAACTACTGCTTCATCAGTACTATTGATGTAGCAACCGGAAACCAGAGGCCATGTGTCAATAGTAACTTCGTAGCAACCAAGTCTTAATATTACCACGAAGTATTACAAGTACGTGACACATTGATTAAAAAAAATAAATATCGGCCCACCATATCAGATAGTTTGAGAAGCACTGATGTAGATTAAACTGACCGCTCTTTTTTTTATACATCTAAACGCTAAGTATTTACGCTAGGTCCCACCCTAACGAGCAAACAGAGTCGACTCATCCAGATCCCTACTTATTCCATCTGTAAGGAGAAAGTTCCTCTCAGTTGTTGTCCCCAGAACTATTAATATCAATCATTACAATCTAAAACTCTTCAAGCCTAGAGTCAACCGTTATCTATCCGCCATAGTCTCATAATATACACTTCTTTTACAGTCAGACACCGTCGGTAGGATAAAGAGCACCATGATGCAATTCACCTTGTCAGAAATTTCGAAACGGTGTGCTTTAATGCTTGACACTCGTGCCGGAAGCTCCAATACGAACACTTCAGACTGTTTGGGTGTCAATCTGAGGACGCTGCAGAGGATTCGGAAAGAGTTGGATGCTATATCCAGTCGACATCATGGCGTTTAGAGTGATCACTAGTGATGACGTCGTTATGTCTCTATTCGTCTTCCCACGGGGTCTCGGACTCGACCACGGAAGCCTTCATCTAGTGCCTTGAGGAGATAATGCTGCTTTGGGTCAAGAGAGTTGTCGCTGGTAGACACTATGTCTGGCAACAGGAGTCTGCCCCATGCCACACGAGCAAGAGAACCCAGTCATGGCTGTCAGACAATTTCTGCAACCACACCATCCCTTACACCTGTCCACGTAACTCCCCAGACTGTCACTCCCTTGATTATTGTGTGGAACCCAGTTGAGCGAGAGACCAGCAAAACTCGTTGTAACACAAAAGATGAACTGAAGGCAAGGATTATGGCAGCATTCACCAACTTAAACAAGGAGTCCTTCCAGAAGAGTTGCAGGAGATTCCGAAGTTGTCTGGAGACCGTGGTTGAAGCCAATGGCAATTTTATTGAATAAATTTACTCTTTAGTATTTCAAGACATTTTTGGTAAATACATGTCAGTTTTATTTCCATTTTTGCGTCATTTAGTCGACAATTTTCCATTGCACCTCGTATTTCATTATGCATCTGTGTGTTGGACAGAGCAGAAATAATAATTTATAAGAAATAAATGCATCTTATATTATGGTATCATTACGAAAAGCTGCTATTATCATCAAATGATGATCAACAACTGAAATGGTCTCTCAAAATCAGATCCAATGATATTAACAGGGAAACGAAAAGATGAGGAAATCAGACGTTTCACTCTTGAATGAAAGCAGGTCAACCTTTTCGTACTTTCTCTGTTTTCGCTTTCCTTTCTCTTTTCTTTCACCCGTTCTTTCTTCCTTCCTTTCTTTCTATTTCTTTTGGATTCCTGCTTTCCTTCACTTTTAATTTCCTTCATTTTTTCCTTCTTTGTTTCATTTTTTCTTTCTTTTTTTCTTTTTGATCCCTTTGTCTATTTCATATTGTTGCGTTTATTTTTGTTTATTTTTTCATTAAATTCTTTCTTTGCTTTCTTTTATCCTTTCTTTCTCTCTTCCTTTTTCATTTCGTTTTTTGCTTCGTTTTTTCGATTGATTTTCTTTCCCTCACATACTCTTTTTCTTTCTTTCTTCGTCATCTTTCTTTCTTTCTTTATATATTTTGTTTTTCTACTTCCATAATATATTTTTCTTTCTTTCTTTCTTACGTACTTACTTTCTTTCTTACTTTCTTTGTTTTTTCTTTCTTTTTTCTTTCTTTCTTTGTACTCTCATAATATATTTCTCTTTCCCCTCTCATGATACATTTCTTTCTTTCTTCCTTTCTTACGTACTTACTTTCTTTCTTACTTTCTTTCTTTTTTCTTTCTTTTTTCTTTCTTTCTTTGTACTCTCATAATATATTTCTCTTTCCCCTCTCATGATACATTTCTTTCTTTCTTTCTTTCTTACGTACTTACTTTCTTTCTTACTTTCTTTCTTTTTTCTTTCTTTTTTCTTTCTTTCTTTGTACTCTCATAATATATTTCTCTTTCCCCTCTCATGATACATTTCTTTCTTTCTTTCTTTCTTACGTACTTACTTTCTTTCTTACTTTCTTTCTTTTTTCTTTCTTTTTTCTTTCTTTCTTTGTACTCTCATAATATATTTCTCTTTCCCCTCTCATGATACATTTCTTTCTTTCTTTCTTTCTTACGTACTTACTTTCTTTCTTACTTTCTTTCTTTTTTTATTTCTTTTTTCTTTCTTTCTTTGTACTCTCATAATATATTTCTCTTTCCCCTCTCATGATACATTTCTTTCTTTCTTTCTTTCTTACGTACTTACTTTCTTTCTTACTTTCTTTCTTTTTTCTTTCTTTTTTCTTTCTTTCTTTGTACTCTCATAATATATTTCTCTTTCCCCTCTCATGATACATTTCTTTCTTTCTTTCTTTCTTACGTACTTACTTTCTTTCTTACTTTCTTTCTTTTTTCTTTCTTTTTTCTTTCTTTCTTTGTACTCTCATAATATATTTCTCTTTCCCCTCTCATGATACATTTCTTTCTTTCTTTCTTTCTTTCTTCCTTTCTTATTGCGTCATTTTTTTCTTTCTTTCCCCTCCCATAATATATACTTTCTTTATTTCTTTCTTTCTTTCTTTCTTATTCCGTCTTATTCCGTAATTTTTTATTTCTTTCCCCTCCCATAATAGATACTTTCTTTCTTTCTTTCTTTCTTTCTTTCTTTCTTTCTTTCTTTCTTTCTTTCTTTCTTTCTTTCTTTCTCTCTTCCTTCTTCCTTACAACTGGAATACTTCGAAAATGAATCTGATTTGCTCCTCTGGAAATAGAATTGCGGGTTTAAGCTGTAAAGGCATGAACTGGTGGAACTAAAGAGTGGAGCTTATCGAAAACATTTGCCATGAAAGTAACGATAGTGATTTTTATCCTATGGGGAAAGAGGCTGTAGAATGGAAAATAAGTCTCTCCCTATAAGATCATATAAATTTTTTTTTTACCCTATCATGTCTAGAAGTCTTAAGCAAGTGTAACACAAACATTCCGCAATAATCCATTTCTTTCTAAACCCTCCCTTGCACTATATTTTCTCTCTTCATTTCTTTTCTACTCTTGCCCATATGCTCTTCTTTTTCCTTCCGTTTGTCTCTCTCTTTCTCTCTCTTCAGACTATCTCTTCTCTCTAAAGCTCTTTTACCATCACTGTTCATTAATAAACTTTCTCTGCCATGTTTTCTCATCTTGTGAGTTTTCCTTTCTCTGCCCTCTCTCTTACTCTCTATCTTACTCTCTCTCTCTCTCTCTCTCTCTCTCTCTCTCTCTCTCTGTCTTGATTTCTCTCTCTATGTCGGCCTCTCTTCTCTTTCAAATTCATTTTTATACATATTCTTCTTTTCCTTAACCCCTACCATGCACTTTCTCTCTATCTTTATTTCTTTACTACCCTTTCTCATATGCTCTCCTTTTCTCTTTCTCTCCTTTCTCTACATCTCTCTCCCTCCCTACTCGTCTGACTCTCTGTTCTCTCTTACACCCTCTTTCTATGATTCTTCATCTATATAATAAATGCGAATGTCAGTGTGTCAAACTTTTTCAACTTTACTCCGAGTAGCCCTAGCCCAACATATCGTACCATTTTGGAATCAGCGCGACTCCGGGAGCAAATTAAAAATATTCCGGCCGGATCCGGACCCACAATCATAAAATTTTGGATTCCCAAGCTTTCATTACTGCGATTGTTTTCGGGGTCCGCTATCTTGGCTACTACTGATAAAATAATTAAAGGGACACAAATGAAAACAATATTGTTCTCAAATTACACTATTTCAAAATAAGTGTCTGTGTTCTCAACTTTACGCCGAGAGGCCGTAACCCAACGTAATTTTTTGTACGCAAAGCAATGACCTACATACATCAAATTTTCTTTAAATTAAGTGTCGACAGAAGAATTATCGTTGAACTTTTATTGGTGATATATGAAAAGTCGATTACTTCCATAATAAATTTGAATAGGGTGCAATGCTAGTTACAAATATACCCGACATTTAATTTGTACCTGTTTATTTTTTGTACTGAAACCAGGTCTTATAAAAATAATTTCTTTTTGAATGAAGAAATACCTAGTTATTGTTTAAGAATATCCGATTCTTACCAGTTTTGATATGGTTTGTTTTGTTTTCGGGCATATCAACATCTCAATGGGTTATTTAATGCCGACAAGATTTTTATTGCTGGTAGTATTTCCTATCTATCTATCTATCTATCTATCTCAGTATATATTGGTTTGGTCTGGTTTGTTTTACGGCATATCAACCACGATGGGTTATTTAATGCCGACAAGATTTTTATTGATGTTAATATTTCCTATCTATCTATCTATCTATATCTCCTCCTTTCAATCTGTTCACATCTATCTATCTATCTATCTATCTATCTCAGTATATATTGGTTTGGTCTGGTTTGTTTTACGGCATATCAATCTCAATGGGTTATTTAATGCCGACAAGATTTTTATTGCTGGTAATATTTCCTATCTATCTATCTATCTATCTATCTATCTATGAAAATTTCTCGGACATTCAGGCCGGTAAATGTTATTTAATACTGTTTATTATAAAACAGAGCATTTGCTTAAATACTTGTATCTATAAAAAGAACGTTAAACATATCATAAATGTCTTTAAATAAATTGTCGGACTAAGTCCAATTCTAAAATATATGACGTCATTTGTTTACATTTGATACGCTAGAGCAGATATGAATAGAAGAGATTCATGGAAGATTTAAGTTTAAAGATAGTAAAATCGACCTTGCTAACCAGACGCTTCTCTGTGGCCGAACGGTTAAGGCACGTCACGCGAAATGACGGTTCCGTATAGGATACAGGTTCGATTCCTGTCGGAGAACGAAAATTTTCTATGAAAAAATTTCTCGGATATTCAGGCCGGTAAATGTTATTTAATACTGTTTATTATAAAACAAAGCATTTGCTTAAATACTTGTATCTATAAAAAGAACGTTAAACATATCATAAATGTCTTTAAATAAATTGTCGGACCTTGTCCAATTCAAATATATATATATATATATAATTCTATTCATACGTATCTATCTCGGGTTATTCATACCTATCTATCCATCTGAATCTCTTCCTTTCAATCTGTTCCTATCTATCTCAGTATATATTGGTTTTGTCTGGTTTGTTTTACGACATATCAACTGGTAATATTTTTTGTTCAAAAATATATTGCTGGTAACAATTTTTTTCTTTCAAAAATTCATTGCTGGTAATAATTTTTTTACAAAATTGTATTACTGGTATTAAAACCTATTTTTAAACTTTCAGTGTTTTGACCACATTTTAGGGGTTAACTATTTTCCCATAGCTGGGACCCGAAGAGGTGCTACCACCCTGGGTCAGGGTGGACCTGGAAACACCAGCAATTAAGAGGTGGTTCCACGTTCCTCAAAACCTTCTGATCTGAGGCCTTGCTGCTGGATGTAGTTAATCGTCTTACCCAGGACGATTCTTACCAGGTACCTAGAGTTAAAACATGTGACAAATCTATAGTTCTGAAAAGTTGTTACCTCTATTGTTACTCTTGACAGGATGCAATCAAGGGGGTGAATAAATGTGCAAGTCAGTTGCTAAGTCCACTGATAGGAAGGTTTGTTCACTGTGTCATACTAGACAATTCATCTCGTCAGAATCGATTTTGTAACTTAATATGTCTATATTCGTTCGTACGTAAGAATATTCCTGCCACATCGGGTCTGGTGCTTCTGCTATATAGAGAGAGATTCTCGATATAATGCAAAGAAGAATCTGCAATGTTATCTGTGCTGACCTGGCATATCGGCTTCAATCACTTTCCCACCACCGTAATGTAACTTACCTGTGCCTTTTGTATAGTTTCATGGTGGTTGCCCTTGCGAGCTTTCTTTTTTTGTTACCTAGACTTTATGAATTTAAGCGCAGTACTAGATTGGCAGTTAGGTCTGATCGCTTTACTATTGAAATTGCTCAATGTTACCGTTCTATTCTGTGGAACTTTCTTCCGATTTCTTGTCAACTGCGATCTTCAAAAGTTTAAATGCAACAGCAGTCGTCATCTTCTCTCTTCTCGAAGCCTGATCTTTTATTTTATCGTTCTTTTTTTCTTCTTCTTTTTTTCACTCTCGGTAACTCTTTGCGTCTTAGTGGCTTTATTGCCACTAATAGAGGGGATTATAAAAAATGGTTGACAAACGACTCACCCACAACGACCTATTTTACCATTGACATCAAAATCTGTTACCCCTCCAGACAAGCTTGGTATGGTCTAATCAATTGTCTAAATTCACCAGCACTTCGGTAAATCGCTCCCCAAACCTTTCTTGAGCAAGTACAAGCAGAAAATAGCTGCTACAACCATAGTCAACCTTGACGGGTATCAATTAGACTTTTCATTTGACGCCCCTCATACTAACACTTGATCTTGTTCTTTCTATGAACTTTCCCCAAGGCATTTTACAGTTCACTTCCTCGTGGGGTCGCTGGGTCCAGGTCATGTAAAGACGTGGTTCCTGCCACCTCTGTTCTCCTCAGACACCACTCACAACTTCACCCATCTTCACCAACTGAACCGTTACAGCCATCTGCCAGACTAACACACGCGCATACGATGTTTGGGTAAAGCAAATTATTTATCGCATATATGCATGGGAGGGTGAAGTGTGTTAGTCAAGGTCATTATAAAACACTGCATCATGAGATCTATGTTCACTAAGTTCTCAGTACGTGAGGCCTTTTGCCAGATTGAATTAAACATGCAAAAAATCTGGGCGTTATTTTGTGTAAACCGGATTTACGTCTACGTTTTTGGACTCAAGTTTAAAACGGCTCTATATCTACCTATTGTCTCAAGTATAAACTTCACCTACGTCCACCGTTTCACTCGAAAAACGAACCTATATCTAGATGTTGAACCCAAGTGTTAACAGGACTGTTTGGTTTGTTTTACGACATGACAACACCTCAATGGGTTATTTAATGCCGACAAGATGTTTATTGCAGGTATTTTTTTTTCAAATATGTATTGCTGCTAATATATTTTTTTCTTTCAAAAATGTATTGCTGGTAATATTTTGGTATCTGTCTATATTTCTGAGATGAGGTATTATGTACATTATTTACATTATTCGGGTTATTGTCTTCATCTTTGTCGCCATATTTATCACAATGTTTCGCCCGTTGTACGCTCTGGCCTTCTTCAGGTGGTTGGAATGTCGAACTGAACCCTTTATTTCGCTCACTGCTTTTGAACTCACACTCTTTGGGTCCTGTCACTGGATCTAACTAACGCCTTTATCCACTGTGCCATGTGCCAAGAGTGTGAGTTCAATACCCGGTTAAGGCAGTGGAGAACTTTCAGAGTGAAATTAACAGGAAATAACTGATAACTGACATCCATTAAAAACATGGCACGTAGAACCTAATTCTAAATATGGAACAACGGATAAAACTCTACTCTAGTTCAAAAAGACCGGGGTGGAGTGTGAACCAGGCGACAGACATTACGGAACGTTCTTGCTGAGAATCTCGAAATATACAGCAGGAACACCAAACCAGATATAGCAGCATTATTCAATACACGGACGAATGGTATATTTATAAGCATGTAAGATGGACTTTGGTGAGAAACTTTCTGGCATGACAGAGTAAACCAACTTTCCTAGACTTGGGGTTTTTTGCGACAAATTTTTTTGGGAGATAACAATTACTATAACTTGGAAATAAATTTGTGAATAATCGAAATTAATTGTGAAATCCCGCGAAAGTCACCCATGAAAGCAAAATAATTGTCTGTACGGAAAGTAAGGACCTACGCACATCAAACTGTCTTTAAATTAAGTGGAAACAAGAAGTATCGTTGAACTTTTAAAAGGTAAGCTTAAATATTAACGCAATGCTTAAATGCAGCAATCAATTTTGAGTTCTTATGTAGTTTATTGATGCCTATCGCATAGGGTAGCAGTATGCCTCGTAAAAAGAAATCCCCGCCCACAGAGGACCAGATTGCAATCATAAGAGCCAAGGTTGCAGCGAGGAAAAGAAAGTCCCGTGCAAATGAGAACGCAGACCAAACGTCAAGCAGGACAGCTTCCAGTGCTGTGAGTCTGCAAAGACTAAGGAACTCTCAAACTCCTGAACGAGCCGAAGGCACAACCAAAACCCCTCCGCAGGCGTTAGCTTAAATGCCACCCGAAAGGGCGGCTTTTAAGCTAGTAATTAATATTCATCAGGCTCATTTTTCTAAATAAAAAAAAAATAAGATGGCGCTGTTTTTTTTTCCCTGATAAAAAATTGTCACCAGCTTCAGAATAAATAGGTAGATGACCCGAACGCTGTGTTCGACTATGTCAATATTGACCTAAATGTTTACTGATGAAGAAAATTATGACGACGTGTTTACATAATCACGCTTAGCGAAATATATCAACAGTTAGCATGGTTTTTATAGTTGTTATCGCTTAAAAATGATCTCGTTACCTTCTGCTAACGAAATCGTATCCTCATTATCATTGGGCTTCTCCTAAGGCTCCGTTTTTTTATCAGAAGCTTATCTTAAACATGGCAATCCCATAATTCCGTAAATTATATCCGCTTCCGTTTTGAACATGACTTCTCGTTATTCCTTTTTCATTTGGGTTGGGTTTTTTATCTTTTTTATTTTCAGCTCTGCTGTTGTAAATGTCCTCCATTCCACAGAGTTTCATTCTTTGATGAGCATTTTAATTTCCGTCGCAACGTTTTTGGTCGATGTAATCTTCAGACTTCACATTAACTTGTGGGAATTTGGAGGAAAAAGAATATTAGCTTAATGCGAAACTTAACCTCTTATTTCTTTCTTCAGAATAACCGCAACTAAATTTGAGGGCCGAACTCGGTTAAAATTGTTGCTATAATAAGCAAAAGGAGGAAATTATGCGTGGAAATTTAGCAAAATGAGGAAGACATAGTCCTTAAACTTTAGCGATTAAATTACACAAATATTTGGACGTCTTAGGATATGTCTCAGTGAACAACAACTTTGTGACGGATATATTTCGAAATAATCAAAGTGATGGAAGTCTTAAGCCCGGTTTAAGACAAGTGTTGTATTGTGTTGTTCTACAACACGATTTCAATTTTGTAGCTCTAGTTTGGCTGCAAAACACTGGATCCAATTCTCGACAAATTTTTGTTCATTCAAGCGACTTAAACATCCTATCGGCGACGCCATATTGTTGTATTTTGCTGTTCTACGACACATGATCAGTAGTGATGTCCTGCCTGTCTCTTAGTTTATTAGACACTTTAATTCTCATTTTATTTTACATATGAAAATAGGTACAATCCTATTAATCAATCCACTACATCTTCCTGAAGCGAAGAGGTTTAATGACTTTGGTTGTTCTCGGACTTCTTTCCTCCTCTTCCCATTGAGGTTTATGTCCTATGTGTTTTTAATGAAGATCTTGGTCTCATTCCATCGTCTTCTGTGTTTTAGTCTCTTCCTCTATCATCCATAGGCTCTTCTTCTATTGCATTATCCTGATCTGAAGAACTCACCCTTTCTTCTCTGTCAATGTCTTCGTCCATCACGACATTTTCCCCTTCAGTTCTGGGTCTTTTTGAATTTTTTTAGTCCTAGACTGGGTTGCAAAACGCCGGATCCAAGTCTCGACAAATTCTGGTTCATCCATGTGTCTTAAACATTTGTAGCAAGTGACGCCATATTGTTGTACTGTGTTATTCTACGACACGTGATCAGTAGTCAACTTCAGTCAGTCTCTTAGTTTATTATACGCTTTATATCTCTTCAACTTAACATACACAAATAGATACAATCCTATTTACAAATCCACTAGAAGAATTAAAACATTCATTTCAAACATTCACTGCCTTACCGCCATTGCCATTCGTGAGAAAGGCTTGTGAGTTCAACCTCGTTATATTCCGTGCTAAGGGAATAAATAAGCAACACCAAGTGGATACTAGAAGAAAGGTTTATTGTGCACAAGTACAATATGAAATACGGTACAGTTATACACACAGGTCAATCTAGTAAATTGGTAGGTTGGACGTGCTTGCGCCGATCTCTCATTCCTCCCCAGTCTCTCGTAGACAGTTGACTTTATAGGTACTTACTACCTATAGTGTGATCATTCATGGGGGTGACTGGTTATTCCATTACATCAAACCCTGAGGATAAAATATGAATTCAGAGTTCGAAACGCAATTCGACGTTTAATCTAACCTCGTTCTGGCAACTGGAACAAAGACTGCGCAAACTATTGGCCCTCAGTTCTTCCAACATCAACGGCGGCAAAAAAGGGTAACTGTCGGTCCACCATAACACATTACGTGTGCCTGGGACCTGGACACAACCTCTCGTAACGGCAGCAAAACACGAGTTGAATCAAAACTCCCCAGACGCAGATTCAATTTCTGGCGTTAAGTTTTAATATACACGTATCCTCTTCTAAAGATAATTAGGCTAGCTTCGTTAATTTAACGAGATATCAAATATTGTTGGGATATTCAATATCGTTTTTAAAGGTAAAAAATCAAATTGAATTAGGAGATTAAAGTTATATATTTAAAGATAATTAAGTTTTACAGATATATGGATGACACTAGAATTAAAAGAGTAGACGCAGGAGAATTGAGGAAAGGACAAAGTCTACAATTCACCCGTGCATTGAATGCTGTTGCTACATCTGCTCTGGTGCCCATGTTGACCTCTAATGTAATCGATCCTGACCAGACACCTCGATTTCAGTCACTTTCTCACCGACGTCACATGGCTTCCCTCTGTCTTTTCTATATATATTTTTTATGACAACTGCTCTGACCACCTTTTTCCCTGGTGCATGAATTTAACCGTGCTGCTAGATTGGCAATTAGGTCCCACCCTTTTACTGTTTATATAGCTAAATGCCACAGCCACTTCTACTCCAGCAGTTTCTTTTCTCACACTACCCGCCTGTGCAGAATCGATTAAATTAGAGATCCCTCTTTGGATTTTGTCAAGAATCTCGAAATGAACAACAGGGGCACCAGACCAGATATAGCAACAGTATTCAATGCACGGGCGAATTGTAGATTTTTAAATGTGCAAAATGAATTCTGACGAGAAAGATTGAGTTTGAAAAGTAGATATAGGCCCTGTTTACACTCATATCATAAATGTAGACTGTCCAGTTAGCACGCAACTGGAAGACCTCTGATCAGGAGGTTTTGAGGAGCGTGGAACCACCTCCTAATTGCTGGTGTTTCTAGATCTACCATCACCTGGTGTAGCAGCACCAGTTAGGGTTCCGGCTAGGGGAAAATAGTTAACCACCAAAATGGGGTCAAAACACTATGAAAGTGTAAAAATAGGTTTAGAATACCAGCAATTCTTTTTTTGTTAAAAATCATTACCAGCAATACATTTTTGAAGAAAAAAATATATATATATTTTTTGAAGTAAAAAATATTACCAGCAATATACTTTTTGAAGTAAAAAATATTACCAACAATATATTTTTTGAAATAAAAAATATTACCAGCAATATATTTTTTGAAGTAAAAAATATTACCAGCAATATATTTTTTGAAGTAAAAAATATTACCAGCAATATATTTTTTTAAGTAAAAAATATTACCAACAATATATTTTTTGAAGTAAAAAATATTACCAGCAATATATTTTTTGAAGTAAAAAATATTACCAACAATATATTTTTTGAAGTAAAAAATATTACCAACAATATATTTTTTGAAGTAAAAAATATTACCAGCAATATATTTTTTGAAGTAAAAAATATTACCAGCAATATATTTTTTGAAATAAAAAATATTCCCAGCAATATATTTTTTGAAGTAAAAAATATTACCAGCAATATATTTTTTGAAGTAAAAAATATTAGCAGAAATACATTTTTGAGGAAAAATATTACCACATTATTTACATTATTCGGACAATTGTCCTCATCTTTGTCGCCATATTTATTACAACGTTTCGGCCTTTCAGTATCTGTCTATATTTCTGAGATGAGGTATTATGTACACTATTTACATTATTCGGACAATTGTCCTCATCTTTGTCGCCATATTTATCACATAGTTTCGGCCGTTGTACGCTCCGGCCTTGCAATTGATTCAATATAATCATTCCACTTTATTTCGTGTACCTCGTAATAGGAAACTCAGATCAGCAATATTCAATGCACGGCCTTAATGGTAGATTTATAAATGGGAAATATGGATTCTGACGAGAAAAAATTGTCTGACACAACACAGCAATCAATATTTCCTAGCAGTAGACCTGATTGAATAATAATGCTATGAATTTATATGAATAAATGCTTCTGTCTAATAATTCGGAAATATTTAGCCTCGACCTAATATGATGGTATACGCAATTTTACTGAAAAGAGGGGTAAGGTGATAGATAGCCAGGGAGACACTTCAATGACTGAATAATAATTGTCAAAAAAATGCTCTCTGGTGTCTCGACTGCATTCTTTTTTTTATGTGCCCTGTCCCTTCAGGACGTAGTCGATCATGGCTCTCCACTTCTTCCTATCCCTTGTAGTTCTCAATAAGTTTTGTTCCTTTGCTATTTCCCCCAGGCCCTGTTCTTAAGCCGGTTAGGTATGTCATGCGTTGCTTTCCCTTGTCTCTCTTTCTCTTTATTCGACTTGTGAGTATCAGATTCTCCAAGCTCTCCTTTCTAATTATGTCTCCCAGACATTTCAGCTGCCTCTTCATGGTGTTAAATAGATGCTCCCTCCGTTTTTGCATCCTCTCCAAATCCTCATCCTTGCTCGTACGCCCGGTCCATGATATCCTAGATTGGCAACTGGAAATAGAATGATGTAGCCGTAAATTCTATTCTAATAAATTCTTTTCTGGCACTTCTTCTCATCTATAGAAGTCCCTTTCCGATTTCTTGCTTCCCTGTCAACTACAATCTTCAAAAATTTAAATGCAACGCCAATCGCCATATTTTGTCTTCCTGGCAACTGTTTTCTTTATTGTCCTTTCTCCTCACTAAAGACTTTTCATTCTATTTCAAGCCCTATAACCCCATGCACCTTAGTAGTATTATCACCTTTCTTGGGGTGAAATTATAAAGAAATCCAATATCAAGAATTTTCAGAATTATTTGACAAAATCTTTTATTCATATAAATTCAGAGTATCGATATTTAGCCATATTGTGTCATATTCTTTCCTGCCACATTACACTAATTTTCAGCTAAACTGCGTACTTTTTTAACTGGTTTCAACCGAAGCAAGGCAATAAAGCCACTAAGACACAAGAGGTTACTGAGTGTGGAAGAATTAGGGGCCAAAACATTAATAATGAGCGGCAAGAAAAAAGAGCAATCAGAAAGACAGGAGATATCGACTGGCATTGCATTTAAATCTTTGCAGATTAAAGTTGGATGGAAAGCATGGATCCGGAAGACTGTTCCACAGGTAAGAAGTGCAAGAAAAGAAAATTATTAACATAGAACTTACGGTTACATTCAACCAGCTTAGCTGGAAATTGATGACATCTCACCGCCAGTCTAGTGCTGCGATTAAATTTTAAAAAGTTTAGGTGTCATAGCGAAAACCACATCCCAACAATTACCATGAAAGTACTTATAGAAAAGACACACAGAGGCAACGTTACGACGGTGGGAAAGTGGCTAAAGGCCAGCGGCCAAATCAGGGCCGACAATGTTATTGATTTTTCTTTGGATCTTATCAAGGTTCTCATGGTGAATAGCAGGAGCACCCGACCATATGTGGCAGCAATTTTCTAAGCATGGACGAATGGTAGACTTATAGATTTTGAAGGGGAAAAACTGCCTCGCGCGACGCAATGAACCAACTTTCTTAACAGCTAACCTAGCAATCGTTTCGATATAGTCTTTCTACTTCATGTCAGCTGAGAACGTCAGCCCGGGGAGACGCAACGAGTCACTTTCCTGGAGGTTAGCATCAGCCTTGCTGATGGTAGGCAGAGAGCGGTCTCTCAACGGATTAATGGAGAGAAATTAAGTTTTGGGGGCGTTAAAATTAACAAGGCATCTTTAGCCCCAGTTAACGGAATTAAGGTCATTTTGGATATCGTCTGCCTTACTATCAAGACAGAATTAAATGCTTGTGTCGTCACCATAGATACAAATTTGACAGCTGATGCTACCAGGAAGATCAGAATACCTGATATAAATTTGATACCATTAGTTTCAGATTTTTTTGACAAAATCTTTTATTCATATAAAAGCATAGCACAATTATTGATTCATTAAAGTATTTTTAGGTCTTTCTGTCACCTTGCACTTCTTTTTGGCTAAATTACGTTTGAGATCGATACCAGATTTCTTGATAAAAATTTTTTAGTATCTGTATATATTTCTGAGATGAGGTATTATGTACATTATTTACATTATTCAGACTATTGTCCTCATCTTTGTTGCCATATTTATCACAACGTTTCGGCCCTTCGGTATCTGTCTATATATCTGAGATTAGGTATTATGTACATTATTTACATTATTTGGACCCTTGTCCTCATCTTTGTCGCCATATTTATCACAACGTTTCGGCCTTTCAGTATCTGTCTATATTTCTGAGATGAGGTATTATGTACATTATTTACATTATTTGGACCCTTGTCCTCATCTTTGTCGCCATATTTATCACAACGTTTCGGCC
The DNA here is from genome assembly GCA_964036315.1 of Acanthosepion esculentum. Classification (NCBI taxonomy): domain Eukaryota; kingdom Metazoa; phylum Mollusca; class Cephalopoda; order Sepiida; family Sepiidae; genus Acanthosepion; species Acanthosepion esculentum. The sequence goes on along the minus strand of OZ038499.1, from coordinate 15,853,538 downwards.
TTTCAGTATCTGTCTATATTTCTGAGATGAGGTATTATGTACATTATTTACATTATTTGGACCCTTGTCCTCATTTTTGTTGCCATATTTATCACAACGTTTCGGCCTTTCAGTATCTGTCTATATTTCTGAGATGAGGTATTATGTAACTATTTACATTATTCGGACACTTGTCCTTATCTTTGTCGCCATATTTATTACAACGTTTCGGCCTTTCAGTATCTGTCTATATTTCTGAGATGAGATATTATGTAACTATTTACATTATTCGGACACTTGTCCTTATCTTTGTCGCCATATTTATTACAACGTTTCGGCCGTTGTACGCTCGGGTCTTCTTCAGCTGATTTGAATGTCGAACTGAACCCTTTATTTCGCTCACTGGGGTAGATTGTTCCACGTGCCATGTTTTAATGGATGTCAGTTGTCAATTATCTCCTGCTAATTCCCCTCTGAAAGTTCTCCACTGCCTTAACCGGGTATTGAACTCACACTCCTTGGGTCCTGTCAGTGAATCTTACCAACGCCTTTATCCACTGTGCCATGTATCTTTTATTTATACATACATTTATAACGTCATTATTCAGTTATCAAATAGTCCTCCATTGTTTGTATGATTTTGGTGTGACTTTTCAGCCAAATTGTTTATTCCATCATACGATTCCAATTCGAGGAATTTTCCGGGTTCCAAAATTATTCGATCAGTTGACAGGGCAAGAAATGTTGATGGAAATCAAACTCATAGTCTGAAAAAGACAAGTCTGGAGCATAACATTAAATTACGAATACCATTACCAGATCCTTGATTAAATACTGCGTCCTATTTGTAACATGACGAGAGATTTTCTGCACCATAATCCCCAAGGGACTTTTCCACCTAAGACAAAATTTGTGCATGCTTCTTTTTGTCTTCTTCCGGAGCATTGAAACCAGTTAACTGCTCACTAAATAGTTGCTAAGCAACAGTGTATCCACCTTCCAGTAATTTCTAATAAATAATTCTCTTTATTTCCAATCATAAACAAAGGAAAGCGAAATGAAAGGACTAACTATTAATTGTAAATAGAAAAAGTGGGGTTGTAACGTGGGTTGCCACGCTAACGATACTTTATTTTGAGAATTATATATACGTATAAATATTTTTCTTCTTACCTTACCTCGCTTTCTTTAGTTTATCTTATTTTTGTTATAACTTTAAAATCACATACTTTTTCACATTATAACCCTGTTTTCCCCCTCCTATCCCCCGTCCCCCACCCAATTCTCTTCTGCTTAGCAAATTTCTCAGTCAGAAAACATAAACTCTTCAAGTTAAGAATAATCCCGAATCGAGCAGATACTACACTCTGATCTGCGCTTTGAAAAAATAATTGAAGAAATAATTCAGTTCGAAATTTCCTGAAATGAAGAAAGTTGTAAAGCGTACCGGCTGGAGTTTGTTCTATCTACCTCGCGACAAATGCTCAGGTGATATTTCTGTAATCTAATTGCCCCACATGATGAAGTGGTTGACACACCCACGCTAACCATTGCACATTGAGAAAGATTTGCTTTTCGAATGGGGGTTTTCCTTTCCTCAGACTATCACATGTTCCGAGGCTAACGATTTCTCTACCCTAGTTTGTGAATTCAGAGTTTTCTTTCTTCTAAACTAGTATACGGCCAAGGCCGAAGAGCCCAGTCTGTTCTACTATTTAACCCACAGCTGGGGAGAAAAAGAAGTATATCCATATTTTCACAAGGATATTTATACGAAAGCGAATGTAAAGAACTCGACTGAGTTGTTCCGAGCCGCTAGCTAATACGCCACTCCACAACTTCTGAAAGGGCAGTGATCATGATAACAACGATGAGGATAACAGTTTCAGTAGTTCGTGGATTGATAAAAGTGCTTCATCTCAACAGTGGGCATCTGACGGTTCTAAATGAGAATTTCCAACTGACCGACTCTTGAAAGCGAATAGGCGGAAATAAAGACAGACGGGCGGGATAGCGGGTACGGAGGTGGCGGGTAGATGTAATCTTGCGTTGAAAAGAAGAAATGTGCCTGAAAAGGCTCTGGGCAACAAACGCGACGGAATGAGAGACAGGTGCTTTGCCGAAAAAAACTGACCTCTGGTGGATGGAAAGGTCAAAACGCCAGTAAGCATGAAAATATTGGACTTGACATGTGCACATAACTTTATTTACGTGCGTATATAAATACCTCTATTATGCTTTACATACAAGTATACACGTGGATGGTTATATGTAGATAAATATTGATATGTCAGTTTGTGAAAAAGTTAATTCAATAGAAGGCCTAAGAGCCACTCAAGTCGGATTGATCGATTAACTAGGTTTCAACGGCTTTGCTGGTTATTTAAATACAGGATATATTTTTTAGATTGCAAGAATTTTGTTTTAGATAATAATGGTTTCGGGATACAAGTCTTACTAATTAACCCATATCTTCTTTTTATTCGATTTCCACGGCAACTCTTTGCAAATTATTTAAAGCCGGGAATTTTTTTTTGTGCGGGAAATAATCATGCTTTTAGTGATACAAGTTTTGCAAATTCGCCCATAGCTAGTGGAGAGCTGGTGGAGAGATTCATACCTTTCGCAAGGATATTTTCGCGTAAGTGAATGGAGTTGGAACTCGGTTCTTTGATCAGCAATTCTGGGCTGTTATCCATTAAACCACCCGCACATCCAAGCCTCCAGCACCGGGTATTCCCAATCGGTCACCCATCTAGGTACTGGCCAAGCTCGGCGTTGCTTAACTTAATCCCCGATTAACAATTCCGAGCCATTATACATTACACCACCCGCATATCCAAGCTTCCAGCACTTGGTATTCCCAATCGGTCACCCATCTAGGTACTGGCCAAGCTCGACGTTGCTTAATTTAATTTCCGATTAACAATTCGGAGCCATTATACATTTTACCACCCGTACATCCAAGCTTACAGAACCCGGTATTCACAAGCGGTCACCCATCAAGGTAATTATCAGGATCCCACAAGCCTTACTAATTAAGCCATAGATTGGGAGAGAAAAAGAATGAGTGGGGTAGACTGTTCTAGTTCCACGTGCCATGATTTAATGGCAGTATATATAAACATAAAAGTGAACATCGAAGTCAACAGTCAGAGGCGACAGGTTGTTTCATGCTAGACGCAATCGTCAGGCCGCAAGTGTTGGATTTTTCCTCGACTATTTATATATATGGGTCACTGTTGCATTGTGGGTAATCCATTCTAGCGGTTATTTTGGTGGGAGTGGCTTGTTTATTTATTTATTTGGGTTGATTTATTTACTTTTATATCTATATTTACATACGCTCTATCTCTGATATTGAGCACTTTCTCCCATAAATATAGCACACCATAAAACTATATTTATTCTATATGTTTAATTTAATTTGTTTAAAAGTTATTTTTATGTATACTCATATTCGAGTAGAAGCTCTGTTTTTTTATCTGTCTATATTTCTCAAGAACACATGGCACAGTGGAAAAAAGGCGTTAGTTAGATCCAGTGACAGGACCCAAAGAGTGTGAGTTCAATACCTGGTTAAGGCAGTGGAGAACTTGGAGAGGAGAATTAACAGGAGATAACTGATAATTGACATACATTAGATATGGCACGTGGAACTAGAACAGTCTACCCCAGTGAGCGAAATAAAGGGTTCAGTTCGACATTCCAACCACCTGAAGAAGGCCGGAGCGTACAACGGTCAAAACGTTGTGATAAATATGGCCACAAAGATGAGGATGATAGTTCGAACGATATAAATATTGTACTCTGTTTTTTAATTAAACAGTATTTTTTATCCAACTACATTTGCCGGCCTGAATATTTGAGCATTTCTTAATATATATATTTGTGCTGTATCGTTACGGTCCGGGTTCGAATTCTAGATAATGGATGCGCACTGATGATGAGTCCCCCTAAAAGGACGAAACTGCTGTCCAGTGCTTTCTGCATTCTGCTGAAGATTCTTGGTCTAGACTCGAATCGAACCTGTATCCTATACGGAACCGTCATATAGCCTGACGTGCTTTTACCGATTGAGCCACAGAGGAGCGTTTCGGTTAGGTTGATTTTACTGTTTTTAAACCACAATTCTCTCATACATTCATATCTGCTCGATGCGTATCCAAATGTAAACAAATGACGTCACACATTATGCAATGGACAAAGTCCGACAGTTATTTTAAATATTTTTTATGTTTATACGTTCTTTTTATCGATACAAATATTTAAGTAGCTCAATCGGTAATAGCACATCAGGCTATATGACTGTTCCGTATAAGATACAGGTTCGATTCCTGTCGGAGGACGCATATTTTCTATGAAAATTTCTCAGACATTCAGGCTGGTAAATATTATTAATATTGTTTATTATAAACAGAGCCTTTACTTAAATATTTGTATCTATAAAATTAACGTATAAACGGAATACCAATTAAAATAATTGTCGGACTAATTGTATATATATATATATATATATATATATATATATATATATATATATATATATATATATATATATGCACATTTCATTAAAAACGACTGACAAGGTGCTTTTATTTAGTTTTTTATATAATTTCTCGTGCGATCTATTAAAGTTTTTCTTTTCAGATGATAAATTATATAAAAACTGTCCGAATGTTCTTTTTATCCGAGCGCTTTCGGCTATACATTTAGCCATTTTCAAGGATTATATTTCAACTGTTAGAATTAGAAATAGAAATAGTTTGTTATATGTATGTTTTATAAAATGATTCATTTTTTGTTTCAAAACACGGTCAAGATATCATGTCCATGTTCAAAGTTAATATTATTAAGTGTTGGTTTGTTTGTTTTTATTAATAAGGCTTCCATTATTTTTAGCCTTTCTTTTTGCAAGTGGATGATGCTATTATATTAGTGTTGTCGACAAGTATATTCCGAATAGTGTCCAGTAGGTCTCCATGAATATTTAAATGAGATCTAATTGAGCTATTGTCAGAAAGGTGTAGAGTTAGTCTGCGTGTTAAACAATTTGTAGTGTGGCCTCTATAATTATTTACGAAAGTTGATTCTTGAGGAATACAATTCCTTAATGGGCATTTGAATTCGTAAATAATATTTGCTCTATTTAATTTTGTTCTAGGAGGTGAATTGTTATTTTTAACTATAAGGTTAGAAGTTTTAAATTTTTTTATAATAAATAATTAATCTAATTTTTTTGCTATTGTCAACTGGTGTTATGCATTTTTTTATAATGTTCTTAATTCTGCATTCATCCTGTTTATAATTTTCGTTCATCTGATTTTTATAAAAAATATTAATATTATTGTATATTTTTCTATTCTCGCCGTTGCTATTAGTTACTTTGGACAAGAAACGCCTAATGTGGAAATCCAACAATTGATTAGGAAATCCGTTATTAATCAGCGTTTGCTTTATATTTGTTAATTCATTAAAGAAAAGCGTGCGAGAGGATGAGCTCTCGTGCGCTATTTTATATCTAAGAGGGCATTCGCTAGAGAAATTAAGATAAGAGTCTTTACTAGTTGTTTTTTATAAACAGAAGTTTTAAAAGTATTATTACTAAAATCGACGAGAACATCTAAAAAAGGAAGTTTATTTTTTTCACTAATTTCATAAGTAAAATTTAGGACAGAATTTTGTTGGAATGTAATTTTCAGATTTTCTATTTCTTTCTTGTTTTCAGCTAAAATAAAAAATATCGTCAACATAACGAACATATATTTTAGGTTTAATAACTTTAGTTTTCAACATAGGACATATAATAATTGGAGAAGCACGGCCTGAGTGGCTTTTCCATACTTGCTCCATCAGTTTGTGTGTAAATAGTATCATTCTGGCTATAAAAAGGTACTCTAGTGGTGCAAGCAAGCAGTAGTTTTCTTAAAATATTGGGTTGGATTGTTGGAGGTGGAATTAAATTATTTTTATACACCGAATTAATGATAATATCAATAGTTTCGGAGACGGGAATATTAGTAAATAAATTTTCTACGTCAAGTGACGCAAGAATGCCGTGGTTTGTTTTTAATTTTGTGCTTTTAAGTATTTGGAGGAATTGATGGGTAGATTTAATGCTATAGTTAGTAGGGAGATATGGGTAATAATATCATTGAGAAATTTTGATAGTTGGTATATGCATGTTGGAATCTGAGAAATAATAGGGCGTAATGGGTATCCTGGTTTGTGTATGAAAGAAGGATTGCTGCCTAAATACACAATATATATATATATATATATATATATATATATATATATATATATATATATATATATATATAAATGGAAAAGACAATAAGAAATCAGTGATATTAGCCGACACATTTCGTCCAA
>OZ038499.1:15837184-15842184 GCA_964036315.1 Acanthosepion esculentum | reverse complement strand
TCTCTCTCGCTCTCTCTCTCGATCTTTTCATATCTATTTAAGTTTTTTTATATTTTTCCAGTATATTTTTAAAGCATTTCATCCCAAGCAAGGCGGGATGTGACTAGTATGCAGTGAGAACGAGAGTAAAGAGGCGTGAAGGAGGAAAGGAGGAAGAGAAGGGCAGGGCATAGTTCAGGGTATCTGGAGATGTCGATTGACATTACATTTGAATAGATGGAGATTATAGTATTGCTTGTATTGTGCTGTATTTATATTTCGGTTTATAGTTACAGTGTGAACATATGTTTCCGCAATGTAATAACAATTTTTTATTTAATATATATATATATATATATATATATATATTATGAAATGGACAAAGTCCGACAATTATTTTAAGACATTTTTATGTTTAACATTCTTTTTATAGATACAAATATTTAAGTAAATGCTCTGTTTATAATAAACAGTATTAAACAACGTTTACCGGACTGAATGTCCGATAAATTTTCATAGAAAATATTCAGGCCAGTAAATGTTATAAATAATGTTTATTATAAAAACAGAGCATTTACTTAAATATTTGTATCTATAAAAAGAATGTATAAACATAAAAATGTCTCAATATATATATATATATATATATATATATATATATATATATATATATATATATATATATATATATATATATATATATATATATATATATATATATATATATTCTGTTTAGACGTTATTTTTATAGATGCAATTATATCAGTAAATCTTCTGTTTCTCCAACAATCATATCTGATCAAAGATCGTGGAAAATTTGTTTTTTTGAAAAAGGTAATTTGATTTTGCTAACTAGACGCTTCTTCTGTAGCTAAATGGTATAGCACGCCGGGCTAAATGACGGTTCTGTGTAGGATACAGGTTCGATTTCTATCAGAGAACAGATATTTTCTACGAAATTTCTCGGACATTCAGGCCGGTAAATGTAATTAATACTGTTTATTATAAACAGCATTTACTTAAATAATTGTATGTATAAAATTAACGTATAAACGGAATACCAATTAAAATATTTGTTGGACTTATATATATATATATATATATATATTGTCATCCACAGACAGACAGTTTCGCATCTCTTCAGTGTGGTTAGACGTCCGGTTGTCTCTAGCTAGGATCGAAACGTATATCAGATTATTTATACCTATCATTCTGTCTTTCTTTCTCCTTTGGTGTATATCTACTTACCTGTCCTCTTTCTCCATTATTCTGTTCATGTCTATCTATGTCTTTTCATTATCTATCTATCTATCTATCTATGTCTTTTGATTATCTATCTATCTATCTATGTCTTTTGATTATCTATCTATTTATCTATCTATGTCTTTTCATTATCTATCTATCTATCTATGTCTTTTGATTATCTATCTATCTATGTCTTTTGATTATCTATCTATCTATCAATGTCTTTTCATTATCTATCTATCTATCAATGTCTTTTCATTATCTATCTATCTATGTCTTTTGATTATCTATCTATCTATCTATGTCTTTTGATTATCTATCTATCTATGTCTTTTCATTATCTATCTATCTATCTGTCTTTTGATTATCTATCTATGTCTTTTGATTATCTATCTATCTATGTCTTTTGATTATCTATCTATCTATCTATGTCTTTTCATTATCTATCTATGTCTTTTCATTATCTATCTATCTATCTATGTCTTTTCATTATCTATCTATCTATGTCTTTTGATTATCTATCTATCTATGTCTTTTCATTATCTATCTATGTCTTTTGATTATCTATCTATGTCTTTTGATTATCTATCTATGTCTTTTGATTATCTATCTATCTATCTATCTATGTCTTTTGATTATCTATCTATGTCTTTTGATTATCTATCTATCTATGTCTTTTGATTATCTATCTATCTATCTATGTCTTTTCATTATCTATCTATCTATGTCTTTTCATTATCTATCTATCTATCTATTTATCTATCTATGTCTTTTCATTATCTATCTATTTATCTATCTATGTCTTTCATTATCTATCTATCTATCTTAATTTGCCCTCGTCTTTTATCTCAGTCCATTCCTACCTACCTATCTATCTATCTATCTATCTACACATATATTTATGTGTGTGTGTGTGTGTGTGTGTGTGTGTCTGTGTGTTTGTTCATATGAATTCGCTTATGAATACTAGAGATTAAATACACTATAAAAATCGGTGCACACCTCCGTACATATAAATGCATGTGCGTGTCTTTGTCTCTGTATGTGTTTGTGTGTGCGTGTGTTCAAAGGGAGATTCATATCTCGACAAATATGAACAGATATATATATATATATATATATATATATATATATATATATATATATATATATATATATATTGTATTTCCTACGTTATCCTCTGCTTATTTATCTGCCTTTGTGCGATTGTTTATGATCTCCCTATCCTTTTGCTATGTTCGTATCTGTCTCGTCATCACCCTTGACAATTCCTGATCTTTCTTCGCCACAATACGTATAAACAAACACGTGAAAACATGAAAAGACGTTCGCCACCCTAATCCGGGAAGACCCCGACATAACATTTCACTAATTAATACGCTAAAATACAAAATCCCCTTACTCTCCCTCCGTCTTCGACACTTTCCTCAACCCTCGCGCGGACTGCCCTCAACCCAGCACCAACTCCTTGACTTCCATCTCGGCACTGTTTACATTTTAACGCCGTTGTCTTGTTAATCAGCTCTTTTTAGGATCCGTGTTGGAGCCTGTGACTTTCCTCTCGGGCCGACACCATCTTTGAAAAAATATGGCTGGGTCTGTAAGGAGAGGAAGAATGGGGGTCTGGGTAGATATTTAACCATCCGTCACCATCCAACCATCTTAATACTGTCGCCCCTTTTTTTCTAATATTCTTGTTAATTTTCTACCATTTTGAATTTATTTGCTTTTATGTGACGGTCTCTTCTTTTCTGCTCTTTTTTTTTTACGCAAACGCACAAATCTGGTCTATATATCATATCTCTTCATAACGTTGCCATTCATGGCTCTCCACAACTTCCTATCATTTTTATCTCTTGGTAAGATTTATTTTTTCACCTCTCTCGCAATCCCTCTTCTGTTATCCATTTAAACAAACTCATTAGGTAGATTACTCGCTGCTACCCTCTGTTTTTCTTGCCTTCAATGTCCAGTGTGTGTCAATTTCACCAAGCTCCCTTTCCTCACTGTGTGTCCTATACAGTTCAACACTCTCTCTTTCTGAATCGAAGTATAAACGTCCTTTTTCTTTGTGTTTTTTCTTCAAAACTTCCTTGCCTGAAATGATTTAAAAATACGTAAACTTAAAATGGCCTCTGCTGAATATCCCAATGAATCAAGAAAATATATTTTCCCACAAACTAACTCTGTCACATCTACAATTGGATAGAATCTATCTAAACGCAACATAAAATGTGTTACTACTATATCTAAAACAATAAAAGACTTAGTCATTACTACACAAAGCAATAAGCTAAATCTTGAAGGAGGAATTTACTCGATCACCTGTAATGATTGTCACAAAAAATACACAGGAGAAACCTCAAGGAATCTAAATGAAAGATTATATGAACACAAAAGGGACATTTTACAAAATAATACGTCAAATGCACTAGTTTCTTACCGTAACCAGACTGATGACAATTTTAACATAAAAAATAGAAAACAATTCACTACGACGAAAATGTCTAGAGAGTGCTTTGACCATGGAACATCAAAGAAGGTTTTGTTATTTATGTTAAACCTTTCTTGCGTATCATTTAATTTATCATATATATGTATGTTGTATATGTATAATGATTTTTAGGCGTAGGTTAGATGTGGCACAAGGCCGAAAGTATGGGGCACCCGGTGTAGGTCGAACACACTACTCAGTCGTAATTATTTTAACGAGAAAAGCTTGCTAACCATTACACCACGTCGAGATGCCCAAAGCAAAAGCAGCCATGGTGATTTTCTAAACGTAGCTTAGATGTGGCACAAGGCCGAAAGTATGGGGCCCCCAGTGTGGATCGAACTCACTACTGTGTCATAATTGTTCTAGCGAGACAAGCATGCTAACCATTACGCAACATCGTTGGGTACATGTTATAAATGTACGTATAATTAAAACATAGTGTATATACGTACATGTGTGATTGTGTGTGTGTGATTGTGTGTGTATGTGTGTGTGTGTGTAAGGTTTCAAGTATTTGCTAAACGTCTGGTAATATTTGCTCACTCATATAAGGGGAAGGTTTCGGCACATCGTCGTGGTGTTATGGTTAACAAGCTTGTCTCGCTAGATCAATTCCTATTGAATATTGAGTTCGATCCTCACTGAGTGCTCTACAACTTTCGGCCTTGTACCATATCTAAGCTACGCTTAGAAATCATTGGGCACTTCGATATGGTGTAATGGTTAGCAAGCTTGTCTCGTTAGATCAATTACGGTTGAATATTGAGGTCGATCCTCACTGGGTGCTCCACAACATTCTGCCTTGTGCCATATCTAAGCTACGCTTTGAAAATCATTCGGAAATCCGACGTGGTGTAATGGTTAACAAGCTTGTCTCATTAGATCAATTACGACTGAATAGTGAAGTCGATACTCACTGGGTGCTCCACAACTTTTGGCCATGTGCCATATCTAAACTACGTTTAGAAAATCACCGTATAAGCGGAGGTTTATCGTAATTTGTATCCGTGTTTCACTACTATCTGCGGAGACAGGCATGAGCTAGGGACCTTGGAATATATACTCCGCGGCCAGGTTCGGATTATTGAATATAGGGTTTGGTACAGTCAGCAGCTTCCGAGATTAACTGGGAGTCTCAGAATATATCTTCCGAGGATAAGTGGTTGTTGTTGTTGTTGTTAAGACAGTGGAATAGAAGTCTACTGCTTTACTACAACAGGCATTGCTGCAATCGTGTCCATAACAATAAGTCTTAACGGGTTGGGGTTGCTAGCCCCAG
>OZ038499.1:15782184-15832184 GCA_964036315.1 Acanthosepion esculentum | reverse complement strand
TCCACCTTATTCTCCCAACCTTGCTCCTTCAGACTACCATTTGTTTCGTAGCTTACAGAATCATTTGGAAGAAACAGCTTTTGTAACACAGGAAGAGGTTAAAACTGACATTTGTGAGTTCTTCGAATCAAAGCCAAAAGAATTTTACAGTAATGGAATTAATAAGCTTGTTAATAGATAGAAGGAAGTCATAGATAATCAGGGAAAATACATTGTTGATTGAATCTGTAATTAAATGTAACATTTGGTCACTTGTTTTCTTTATTCAAAATTCGGACAGAACTTATGGGATGACCTGATATATACAGGGTGTCCATAAACTTCGTGTGCGCTTTAAAAAAATTATAACTTTATTTGTATTTGCGATAGAAATAATCTGTAAAAAATGTTATAAATTTTAATGTACTAGTTTTAAGTATAGCTAAAATAACTAATGTGATTTCAGGCATTACTGTAAATCAGTTGGCAAATGTTTTCCGTGAACTGCAAAATCGTATTACCCTTTGTATTGCTAATGATGGAGGACATGTGGAAACTTAAATAAAATTTTAATAAAACCTTAAAAAATATAGATTTACTTCTTTCTAATCCTTTTTACAAATTATTTCTATCGCAAATACAAATAAAGTTACAAATTTTTTAATGTGCACACCAACTTTATGGACACCCTGTATATATATATATATATATATATATATATATATATATATATATATATATATATATATATATATATATATATATATATATAAATGGTGGTACTCGCTTGGAAAAACCTTAGATATTTTGGCTTGTAGACGAACAATCCAGTACCCAAGGAAAATTGAGGAATAAAAAAAAGAACCAAGAACATGAAACTAAAGCTCAAAGTCCAAAGACAAAAAAACCTCAAAAACGAGTAAAGGCAACCACGTAAAGTGCTCAATACACGAAGTAGTGAAAACCTAAGATAAACCTAATGGCCAGGTCGTAATGTCTTAAAATAATTTCATAATATATATATATATATATATATATATATATATATATATATATTATGAAATATATATATATATTATGAAATATATGAAATATATATATATATTTGGCTTGTGTAGTGGAAATCTTTTTCACGCTGTCACATGATAAAAATCTTCGCCCTGCACGTGATAACATCATCGCGTCTTTTGAATTCAAAAGGATTTTAACGTTTATTTAGTTTGTAAAAAAGTAGCAACATGATTACGCTACAAGATAATTGGCAGATGTTTGTTTAAAAAAATTTTGACTAAAAATATTGACCCTGAAGATGAACAATGATGTTCGAAAGCGCTAGGTCATCCTATGGACAATACATATTTCGAAATCATTTTCAAATAAAAAGTCTCATTAGAGAATATGAGAAAATTCAAAAGAAAATATGCAAGACTATGTTGTCTTTAACATTCAATACTACATGTTTAAAAGAAAAGTTGCTGCCAAATTACACATATATATATATATATATATATATATATATATATATATATATATATATATATATATATATATTATGAAAAAATAAATGAGAATAGGAAAACAGTAATTGCTGTAATAAAAACAAAAAACAGATTGTTCTTATCAACTGGAATTTTTTGTTTTTATTAATTTTCTTTGTTTAATTAAATTCATTTCGTTTCTTGCTTTGAAAAAGTCCGCATTGGACGAAACGCGTCAGCAATTAATGTTTTCCTATTCTCATTTGTTTATAAATATTGTCTTCTCTAAAAGTTAACTTTGAGAAATTTTCATATATATATATATATATATATATATATATATATATATATATATATATATATGAAATGGACAAAGTCCGACATTTTTTATATTTATACATTCTTAAAATAATTGTCGGACTTTGTCCATTTCATAATGTGTGACGTCATTTGTTTACATTTGGATACGCATCGAGCAGATATGAATGTACGTGAGAAAATCATAGAATATTGTAGTTTAAAAAACAATAAAATCGACATCGCTGACCGAACGCTCCTCTGTGGCTCAATCGGTAAAATCGCAATCACGCTATAAGACGGTTCCGTATAGGATACAGGTTCGATTCCTGTCGGAGGACGCGTATTTTCTATGATAATTTCTCAGACATTCAGGCCGGTAAATGTTATTTAATGCTGTTTATTATTCGGTTGGTGCAAAAATAATGTCGCTTTTTGACGTTCAACTTATATATATAAAACGACATTATTTTTGCACCGACCTAATATAAACAGAGCATTTACTTAAATATTTGTATCTATAAAAAGAATGTATAAAAATGTTTTTTATATATATATATATATACTTATATAAATATGAGTTGGGATAAAATATAGGTCGAACTTGGATCGGAATCACAGTACACGTATTCAACTTGCTCTGGAAGGATTTGTGTTTCGTTGTATCTTTTTTGCTGCTAATTGGCAATGTTCCTTTAGTTACACATATGGGGTCAAAGGGCAATAAGTGTAAAGAGCTGTGGTAAAAAGCCGAAACGTATGACTTCGCTTGGGGTAAAACGGGACATCAAAAAATATGAGGAAGACGTATGAGTAATGGATTTGGGGAGACAATATGGCCGTTCTATATCGACGATAAATAAAAAAATTATAAGATTTAATTTTTTTTTTAATTCGTTAGAGTAATAGATAAAATGTTCAAAAAACAAAAAATCAGGTGATAAAGTTAATCTTCGGTATCGTTGACTAATCTAGCCGTTGCTAGGCTAGAGTACCGGTTGCTAAGCTAGCTGTTATTCTCTCTCTCTCTCTCTCTCTCTCTCTCTCTCTCTCTCTCCTCCGCCAGTTTCCTATGACTCGTCTGAACTTCATGGTTTAGTTCAGTTTATTTCTTTACGATCTGTTTTTTCTCTTTTATTTTATTGTTTGGAAATTACATCTCTTGTTTATTCCCACGTTTTTGCTTGTAAGAAACTCACAAATACAAAAATATGTGTGAATTTTAGGAAAATAAGGGTGATTTTTTAGGGTCTTGCAATGGATGGAAATATTTCCATTAATTTCATTAGGGAAAATTGACTTGAGATTCGTAACTTGACAATGTTGAGAGACTTAGTCAAGAATTGACAATATTGAGAGACTTAGTCAAGAATTGACAATGTTGAGAGACTTAGTCAAGAATTGACAATGTTGAGAGACTTAGTCAAGAATTGACAATGTTGAGAGACTTAGTCAAGAATTTACAATGTTGAGAGACTTAGTGAAGACACCTGGCAAACGGACAGAAAGCAGGGTGAAGTAGATTCCCAAAGCCCTACTGCGATATTTAAACTTGATTCACCGATACGGAAGAATATACAGTAATACCTTGAGATACGAGCGTACCGACATACGAGTTTTTAGAGATACAAGTCGGAGTTAGGCCGATTTTTTGCCTTGGGATCGGAGCTGAATTTTGAGATCCGAGCGACATTCACTTATGCATCCGATAGTTGGCATAGCGAGTGCCAAGCTCCGAAAGTATTTGCAATCGCAGTACACGTATTCACCTTGCTCTGGAAGGATTTCTGTTGCGTTGTGTTGTGTCTTTTTTGCTGTTATTTGACAAAATTCCTACAGTGACACCAGGGGTGCCAATGAATTAAGCGTAAAGAGCAGTGGTAAAAAAAGACTTCCTCCCAATATATTGGAAAAACAAGTAGACATTTTAAAAAAATCGCATTTATGAGTACAAAAGAGACCTCACAGAAAACAAGTTAGCTAATGCACTAGTCATACATAGAAATAAACCACAATTTTATTTTAATAATGCTACACTCATAAAAAAGAAAATAACTCATTCAGGAGTAAAATCCTCGAGAGTGCAGCCATTGAATATTACCCAAATATTAATCTACGCCCATAATAGTTGAATCCGTCAACACAGCAATAATAACAATATCTCCACACGTGACAGTAATTGACGTAATTTTCAGTTAACAGTATGAAAATAGCGTTCTCTAAATTTTTCCAGTTGCTAAGGACATTTTGTTTTTGTTATTATTAGTTACTTTGTTTAAATACATTCATTTCGTTTTTTTGCCTTCAGATAGTCCACATTGGACGAGACGCGTCGGCAACTATTACAGTTTTCCTAGTGTCATTTATATTTATAAATATTGTCTTTTCTACAGGTTAACTCTGAGAAATTTTTCATATTGATTAAGTAATAGTTGTATGTTTTACTATGTATACAGGTATATATAGTAAAATGCCTATATGTCTGTGTGTTCATATGTACGCAGAGGTATATATCAATCGACATTTGTATGTGTGTATCTATCTACAAATATGAACAAATAGTCTAATATATGTATATGCTTGGGTGTATATGTGTGTATGTATGTATGGACACGTGTGTGCAAATATATATATATATATATATATATATATATTTGAATTGGACAAAGTCCGACAATTTATTTAAAGACATTTATGATATGTTTAACGTTCTTTTGATTTTTGTTTACATTTGATACGCTAGAGCAGATATGAATAGAAGAGATTCATGGAAGATTTAAGTCTAAAGATAGTAAAATCGACCTTGTTAACCAGACGCTCCTCTGTGGCCGAACGGTTATGGCACGTCACGCGAAATGACGGTTCCGTATAGGATACAGGTTCGATTCCTGTCGGAGAACGAAAATTTTCTATGAAATGTTATTTAATACTGTTTATTATAAAAAAACAGAGCATTTGCTTAAATACTTGTATCTATAAAAAGAACGTTAAACATATCATATATATATATATATACACTGCGTGATAGGTAAATTGTCGCCATTTTATATTTTTAATTTCGTGTATGCGAGTTATTTGCTTTTGATTTTGTCGATTGTACAGTATAGTAGGGTCAGTTGGGCACCCTCTGTGAGAAAAAAAACACCATGACGTAATTCACGCCTCCAGAAATTAGATAATGGCATACTGTACTGCTGGACTTTCGCGCCGGAAGCTCCAATACGAACAGTTCAGAGTGTTTGGGTGTCAAACAGGACAGTGCGGAAGATTCGGAAAGAGTTGGAGGTGTCTAATGGTGATTACGAATGTGTTTCGACTGATCAACAGTGATAAAGACGTTATGCCTCTATTCATCTTTCCACAGGTGTTCAAACTCAACACGAAGGCCTACATCAAGTGCTTCGAGCAGGTAGTACTGACCTGCGTCAAGAGGATGGCTGCTGGCAATAGGACTTTGCACCATACGACACAAGCAGGAGAACTCAGTCATGGCTGTCAGATAATTTCTGGGAACACATAACCCTTTACCTAACTCCCCAGACTGCATCACACTTTATCATTATTTGTGGGGCGCGGTTGCGAGAGACCAAAAAACTCCTTATAATACCAAAGATGAACTGAACCCAGAATTCACCAACTTAAACAAGAAAACCGTTCAGAAGATGTGAGGAGATTCCAAAGTCATCTGAGGACCGTGGTTGAAGCCAATGGCGATTTTATTGAATAAATTTACTCTTTAATATTTCAGAGATATTTTTGTGAAATTTTGGTAAATATATCTGTTAAAATGAGATGTCAGTATTATTTTCACTTTTGCGTAGTTTAGACAATGACAAAAATAATTTTACAAACTTTCGCCCGGTTCACACTCTTCCCCAGCCTTTTGACCATGTGTAGAGTTTTATCACTTTTTTCCTGTTTAGTTTTCTGGTTCTAACGTCTCCACCTAAAACGCTGGACATTTATTTACTATTTATATACTTTTTCTTTCCTCAATAGTAGTAGATAGTTTCGTCTATCGTCCGGTTCACACTCCTCTCCGATATTTTGAAAAGGAGTAGAGGTTTATCACTTGTTCCCTGTTTAGGATTTGGCTTCTGGTCGTTTTCTAAATTCTTCTCATCCTCTTTTAGTCTTTTACTAATTAATTTACTAATTAAAAATAAAAGGCCCAAATTAGTAAGGACACGGCTATAGGGGAATGATTTTTCTGGTGGAATATAGGGTCATCTTCTCTCGGGAATATCCCATTTTCCTTTAGCAGGACTTCTTGATCTAAACTGTTTGATATTCATTTCGCTGTTTATGAAAATAAAATTAAAAAAACCCAGGTATGTCAAAGTCAAACACTAAAAAAAAATAATGTTTATATTCATCAAAAATAACGTCGGATTAAAAATACATTTATCTTTTAAATGCCACTATGCAAAACATTGATCGCCCTGTCGCCTGGGGATTCCGAATACAACGACTGCAACTCTGCAGAGGGGTAAGACCCCCCCTACACACACTAAATGAGGCGTCCTGGGTAAGACGATAAACTACATCCGACAGCAAGGCCCTCGATCAGGATGTTTTGAGAAGCGTGGAACCACTTATTAATTGCTGGTGTTCACAGGTCCACACTGAACCGGAGTGGTAGCAACTGTTAGGTTCCCAGGTTTGGGCAAATAGTTAACTCTCAAACTGGGTCAAAACACTATGAAAGTGTAAAAATAAGTTTCAGTAACAACATTAAATTATTAAAGAAAAATTATTACCTGCATTACATTATTACCAAAAATATTACCAGCATTACATTATTACCAAAAATATTACCAGTATTACATTATTACCAAAAATATTACCAGCATTACATTATTACCAAAAATATTACCAGTATTACATTATTAGCAAAAATATTACCAGCATTACATTATTAGCAAAAATATTACCAGCATTACATTATTAGCAAAAATATTACCAGCATTATATTATTACCAAAAATATTACCAGTATTACATTATTACCAAAAATATTACCAGCATTACATTATTACCAAAAATATTACCAGCATTACATTATTACCAAAAATATTACCAGCAATATATTTTTTGAAAAAAATATTACCAGCAATAAAAATCTTGCCGGTATTAAATAACCCCTTTGAGGTTGATATGACGTAAAACAAAATAAACCTAACCAAACCAAAACACTGAATGTGAGCAGCTTGCTGGGTTATGACGGGCAGTTTAATCTCTCAAGCTATTCCGGACATATTTCTGTAAAGTTTCTCGCAAAATGAGTGCATAGTTTGTACGACAGAAGTCGTGCTGATTGGTTAAAAACTGATTCGGTCACGTGATATCTTTTCCTGATCTTCCTGCGAAATTTTTGCAAGGGAGTAAACTAGATTATCCAACCCCATACGTTTACCTTCTTTGCGCGACACCCACCCACTCCGCACGTGAGTCAATGTAGGCTTTTCTTTTCTTTTTTTAACTCGCTATTCTTGACACATGTGTGTCTCAAAGCGTTGGAGAAGAGTACCAAGATTGATGAAAAGGGATGTTTTTGTCTATATGCCCTGCAAACATTCCCAGGATGACCCAGAAACCTCGAATACGACGCGAAAGATGGATTGATGAGTATTTGTACTGAATTACTGGATTTTTTTTTTCTGTAGGAATTTTGTCTTTTATTTATTTACTGATATATTTACTGGTGTGTTTTTTTTTTCAGTTGTGCCTAGTTTTATGTAAATAAAACATTTATTATAAACATCTTTATAATGTTGAGTGATGCCTTAAATTCGTTCATTATGTTAAATGCGAATAAAAATTATTTAAAATAATGTTCTTTCATGTGACAATTCCTTTCAACACGAGGGTAACTATGGCTTTCCACAACTTCCAATCACATTGTATTTTTACCCATTATCATACTTCATTAAGTAGGTCCAGTCATTAAGTAAATTACTCTTTTCTTCTGCTTCTCTTGGCCTTAGTGTGAGTTTTAAATTCTTCAAGTCTTCTTTCCTCTTTATGTTCTCCAGATATTTCGAATTGTAAGCAACAATTATTTTGGAGTTGCTATTATCCTAAAGACATAATCGTTGCTCACTTGTTCTGCCTTAGCAATTGTCTGTAGAAACGCACCTGTTCCGCATCAAGCCGCTTCTTCATCTCCGAAGTGATTGTTCAGCATCCACTGCCACGTCACTCGGTCAGTTATGTGCCATGCGTGATACACGCTTAGGCGATCATGTATCTTTCGATACATGACTGACGAGGCAGATTTTTTCCTGTAGTAGGTTGCAATTTCTTTCTGCAGTAGACCAGTTGCCATCCAAGGCTATAGAACTCGGGCTGTTCTCCTATTTATCCATAGCTAGCGGGGAGAAGAGAAATCATATTTTCCCAAGGGAATTAGCATGTAAGTGAATGTAATGGATTTGACTGGAATTCGAACTCGGCTCTCCGATTCCTCAATCTGAGCCGCTATCCCGTACTCACCGTGCCTCTTAGGAAGTTAAATATCACATAGCTCTTCAGCAGTTTTTTCTTTATTTCTAACAATATTTTCCTGTATCTTAATACTTTGCTTAATTTTTGAAAGACATCTTTCGATATTGTTATGCGCTTTCGATTACTTTATTTCCTCCTGTGCAGCTACAAGGGTCATTCAATAAATAAGGTGAATTTTTCGGTATAAGGACTTCTAATACAGATAGAAGCTTACTTTTTTTTAATTTTTCAACGTAGTCTCCCAGCACTGTCACACACTTTTCCCATCTGTGCACAAGTTTCCGTATTCCCTCAGCGTAAGAATCTTTGGACTGATGTCACAGCCAATCGCTCACAACACTTTTGACTTCATCGTCACTTTTAAACTTCATGCCTCTCGTGAACACTTTCAAGGGACCAAACAGGTGAAAGTCTGAAGGGGCAAGGTCTGGGCTGTAAGGGGGATGAGGCAGCAGTTCCCAGCCCAGCTCGTTGAAGGTCTACACCGTTTGGGCTGCTGTGTGAAGCCTTGCGTTGTCATGATGCAAGATGACTCCTTCTGACTGATGACCCCTGCGTCTGTCCCAACAGATAAGCTCAAAGTCCTTGCAATATCATCCACTGCCACCCTTCTGTCAGACTGAATGAGGTCATTGACTGATTCGATCACCTCAGGAGACCTCACTTCTGTAGGCCTCCCAGGCCTGTCTTCGTCCTCAACACTGCTCCGTCCTTCTTTAAACAATTTAGCCCACTTGTAGACATTTTTTGGCTGAAACATGTGGCACTATACACAGTTGCCATTCTCCTATGAATTTCAACTGGTTTGCACCCTTCAGCAACCAAAAACTTGATAACTGACCGCTGTTCAATCCTGGAGTATGCTTCTTGGTCGGCCATCTTTGTTAATCGCCAAAACTCTCAAAGTTTTTTTTAATCTGCAAAAGAAATTAAATCCATGTGAAAAAGAAGTAAAACAAAAAAAATGAAAAAGAGTAACCTTCTATCTGTATTAGAAGTCCTTATACCGAAAAATTCACCTTATTTATTGAATGACCCTCGTATTTTCAACATGACAGTGCATCTTACGCCGTAATCTATTAATACAAAAGCCAGTCGTGAGCAAACCGCGGCCTAAGAGCAAAGTACGGCCTGGTTGGTCTTTATGGATGGCACGCTTAACATTATAAGCAAATAACGTTTCTTAAAATTGTATTTTGTTCCTTTCTCACTTATTCCCTCACAGATTCTCTCATACATAACCACAAAACATAAACAATGATTAAGTGCTATCTTTCTTGAAATTTGCAAACTTTGTAAACCATTGGTGATTTTTACTAAGGAAGCTCACACGTGTAGACATCTTTTGCTTTTGAAACAGGTTCCCTTGTGGTTCTAAAGAAGTTGTTCATACAATTTTTTTTTCTCTAAAGGAGAATTTTTTTTTTCTGCTTATAAAATAAGGTCCCATTTTTAAGGTCTTATCTTAAATGAAACAGCAGTTTGATGCTGAAATAGGCATTGTACACAATTCACACGAGATCTCAAGGAAGCTGGGTACACCAGAGGTTGAGTTCAGCTGCCAAGCATGCAGTTTGTAAGGTTTTGTAATACATACAGTTATGTAAGAATCATAGGCAAACTGCGGCCCACGTATGGCCTGTTTGGCCTTTCTAAATGGCACGCTTAATTTCATAAGCAAAATAACTTTATTTTAAATTTTATTTTGTTTCGTTCTCACTTGTTCACTCACACATTCTCTCATACATAACCACAGACATAAACAATGATTAAGTACAATGTTTCTTGAAGTTTGTAAACTTTGTAAACAATTGACGATTTTTACTAAGGAAGATCATACGAGTAAACATCTTTTGCTTTTGAAACAGTTTTCCTTGTGGTTCTAAAGCTGTTCATAAGGATTTTTCTCTAAAAGAGAATTGTTTTCATTTTCAAATGAATAAATTAGAAGTAAATCCCACACAGCGACATGTGATAATCACATTGTCATCAGTGTTAATATTATACAAAGGCTTTAAATTTTTTTATTCTAAAAAACTATTTTCTAAAAAATAAAACTTTCCTACCATTTCTAAGGTTGCAGGTTGTATCCAGCTTGCAAACATATTATGAGATGCGTCCTGTCCGCCCCAAGTTGGAGAAACTGAAGTTGCTTCTGGAGAAAAACCAGTACAGTGGTCAGGAATGCGAAGAGGATAGCGAACATCTAGGCCCGAAGGTGAAACTTGATCAGTTTTCTTACTGTTTATGAAAAAGGGCCCGTTTTTAATGTCTTATCCGAAATGAAACAGTTGTAGGATGCTGAACATTGTACAGAATTTACACCAGATCTCAAGGACGCTGGGTGCACCAGGGGTTGAGTCCAGCTGCCAAGCATGCAGTTTGTAAGGTTTTGTAATACATACAGTTATGTAAGAATCATAGGCAAACTGCGGCCCACGTATGGCCTGTTTGGCCTTTCTAAATGGCACGCTTAATTTCATAAGCAAAATAACTTTATTTTAAATTTTATTTTGTTTCGTTCTCACTTGTTCACTCACACATTCTCTCATACATAACCACAGACATAAACAATGATTAAGTACAATGTTTCTTGAAGTTTGTAAACTTTGTAAACAATTGACGATTTTTACTAAGGAAGATCATACGAGTAAACATCTTTTGCTTTTGAAACAGTTTTCCTTGTGGTTCTAAAGCTGTTCATAAGGATTTTTCTCTGAAAGAGAATTGTTTTCATTTTCAAATGAATAAATTAGAAGTAAATCCCACACAGCGACATGTGATAATCACATTGTCATCAGTGATAATATTATACAAAGGCTTTAAATTTTTTTATTCTAAAAAACTATTTTCTAAAAAATAAAACTTTCCTACCATTTCTAAGGTTGCAGGTTGTATCCAGCTTGCAAACATATTATGAGATGCGTCCTGTCCGCCCCAAGTTGGAGAAACTGAAGTTGCTTCTGGAGAAAAACCAGTACAGTGGTCAGGAATGCGAAGAGGATAGCGAACATCTAGGCCCGAAGGTGAAACTTGATCAGTTTTCTTACTGTTTATGAAAAAGGGCCCGTTTTTAATGTCTTATCTGAAATGAAACAGTTGTAGGATGCTGAACATTGTACAGAATTTACACCAGATCTCAAGGACGCTGGGTGCACCAGGGGTTGAGTCCAGCTGCCAAGTATTCATTTTGCTGGGGTGGGAAAGGTTTTGTCATAGATACAGTTATATAAGAGTCATAGGGAAACTGCTACCCACAGGCCACATATGGCCTGTTTGGCCTTTCTGAATGGTACGCTTAATTTCATAAGCAAAATAACTTTTTTTAAATTTTCTTTTCTTTCGTCCTCACTTGTTCACTCACGGATTCTCTCATATATAACCACAGACATAAACAATGATTAAGTACAATGTTTCTTGAAGTTTGTAAACTTTTTAAACAATTGACGATTTTTACTAAGGAAGATCATACGAGTAAATATCTTTTGCTTTTGAAACAGGGGACGTTAATAAAAAAAAGTTTCTCTAAAGAAGATTTTTTTAAATTTTAAATTAATAAATTAGAAATAAATCCCACGCAACGACATGTGATAATTGCACTGCGATCCCTGATAATATTATAACAAGACTTCAATTTTTTAATTCCAGAAATATTTTCTAAAAATTAAATTTTCTTACTATTTCTAAGGCCTATGTTTTCTATAGTGAAAGTAGCTGAGGTACTTACTGCGAAAAAGGACCTTGAATCTTTTTAGTAGTACGGTCCGCCTTGTGGTGAGCCGTAAATCAGCGGTTGGCAACCTTTGACATGCGTGCCACACTTGTTTCTGGCACGTGAAAATTATTCATTAGATTCCCTTTTATTCTTTTTCCTCTTTCATGTATATCATTATCTCATGTATTTTTTATTTTCTTCCCTTTACAGATTGTGAAGAATGTCACGATCATTAGCTAAGAAACGATGTCATTCAAATGAAGAAGATATTAGAGAATTTAAAGAATATTGAAGAATGTGATATGATTAATAAAGAAATTAAAGCCTTTTGCATTTTCTGCTTCGAAACAATCGTTTGTAGGACTTCTTCAGGTAAGGGGACAGTTTGAAAGAGTTCAGAAGAAATTAAGCAATAAAACTGAAGAGGAAAAGAGTGAATTCATTTTTCGTGAGCTGAGCAATACAAAAAAAAGAAAAAAACAGGCTGACACTTTTATGAACTTTATTTCAGGTAGGCCCTGTTCCAACTTAGCTGCTGCTAGTTTTTAGGTCTCAAAAATTTTTGTTGGCACGTTGAAAAGTTTTGTGTCAGAGCTTTGGCCGTTTTTGGCACGCACTTTGAAAAGGTTGCCGGCCCTTACCGTAGATCATGCGGATCACTGCACGATAAAGGTTGTCCATGCCTGGTTTAGACGGTTGTTCTTTGTTAATTACTCTGTTCAATTGGTGCAATGAAATTGGGAACATTACTTGTTCGAATCAATTGTTTGTTTCTATAGAATAAACGACTCTCTCTTTCAATCCCGTCACAAACACAGTATTAACTTCTTCGGATGTGAACGGTTTTTTTTTTTTTTTGGTGCGCTTAAAAGGAACAGCCCAACATGCAAATTACAAATTGTATATACCAAAATCAATCAAGTACAACAATTTTAATGCTGAACGGAAAGTGCGGCATTGAAATCCGGGGGCGCATTGGGATAGCGAAAGATGCCTTCGAAAAGCTAAGCAAAGTATTAAGAAACAGAAAAATTTCGTTAGAGACAAAGAAAAGGGTATTGAATTGTTATGCAATTTCACATCCTCTTATGTGGCAGTGATTGCTGGTCAATCTCCTTACAGATTAAAAACAAATTTGAAGCAACAGAAATTTTGTTCTACAGAAGGATGCTGAGAATACCATGTACTGAGAGTGAACAACGACGAAGTTTTAGAGAACATGGAAACATAAAGGACACTTATACTTAACATCAGGAAGAGACTGCTGAAATTTCTAGGGTACATAATGAGGAAAGAGGGCTTGGGAAATCTGATACTCACAGCGCAGATTGAAGGTAGGAGAGACGGAGAAAAATCAACGCATGACATAATTATTGAGCAAATGCATGACGGGACGAGGTATAGGCGAAATAATGCAAAGTCAAAATTTATTAAGAGATCCAAATAACAGGAAGTTGTGGAGACCTATGACCGCCAACATCCTGAAGAGACACTGCACACGACCGTTTCCGTTCCACATTTTTGTTCTATTTAAATAATGAATCGTGCAAAGAAATGCAATCGATTCGACTTTTGGGATTATCTTATATGAGGGCTACACATCAAAGTGACTAACATAATCAAGCAACTACAAATAATTTTCAACGCTTGATTTGAATATCTGTATTATATTGGCTATTTTTCTGTTGCATATTGCTGTTAATTGTTCTCGAGTAATTTCAAGTAAATTCCCTTTTCTTCGCTATCAATCTCTGCGGGTAAAAAGATGGGCACCGCCTAGCTATCTGAAAGCTCACTCTGTAAGAATCAGGAAGAAGAAGAGTCAAAGCAACACCGTGTCAGATTGGTCGAATCCCGACCGTGCGTCTCATTGACTCCATCCAAGATGGTTGTGACTGGAGCGATTAACACCATCACGCTACCAACGCAGGGTAGAGCCATCGGAACGTGGAACGTGTCGAACCCTCTATGCTTTTAGAAAAAGAGTGGCCGGATATGACCAGTGTCGGAACTCCTGAGGGTCACTGCCAAAAGGTTAGACTGGTGAAGGTTGTCTGCTTCTTCTGGCCTCAGGCCCTCGCCGACGATTGAAATACTTGATTATGGGACCGATGATGATGATGATGATGATGATGATGATGATGATGATGATGAATTTCAACTGTTCTACTCGACAATAATGTATCGTTCAACAACAAATCCAAAATGCAAAACCTTACAATTCGATGATTCCGGTATCTTCTCCATAAACAGCACAGCTCCCTTTATTTGCATCAGTCGAATTTTACTTTACTTAAAAAAATATATGACGTCAGATACCCGAAATACACATTATTTTATTAATGTGCAACGTAAGATTCAAGGAATAAAAATACGTCAATTTCGACTATTTTAAAAATACCCGTTGATATGAACCTGTCACGTTATACTCAAAAGGGTTCTGCAAATTCTTTAAACCTAAACACTAAACGTGAAACCTAAACGTGAAACCTAAACACTAAACGTGAAACCTAAACACTAAACGGGAAACCTAAACACTAAATGTGAAACCTAAAGGTGAAACTTAAACACTAAACGCGAAACCTAAACGTCAAACCTAAACACTAAATGTGAAACCTAAACACTAAACGTGAAAACTAAAAGTGAAACCTAAACACTAAATGTACAAGTGCACTTTCTTAGAACATTCTTTCCTTTCTTGAAAAGTCTTTTGTTGTACAATGTGGGATACTTAATAGCAAAGGGGATAGAGACAAAAACAAAAGCCGTGGGAACTGAATGAAATCGGCTCGATTGTATGTCCAGACACGTTTGAAAAAACAATTAATTTTTTTTAAAAATTCGATGATGTTGACGTTCCCATAACTTCGGCGTTTCCATTCGGTGCATAATTATAAACGCAATTTTTATGTCGCCCCCTCCTCCTCCTCCTACGCATAGAAAAAATTCCATCAACAAAAGCATTACTTTAGTCGGATGAAGTCCTTGAAGAGGACGAAAATCGTTACACATGAATTTATTCCACTTAGTCATTCATTGTTCTGGCTAAACATTGTTGTGATATATAAAAAAAATTATCTATCATATTCTCCCATAGACAGATGAATAAACCGAGATAGGGAGATCGATATGGACAGACAGACAGATAGCAGTAGATAGATAGATAGATAGATAGATAGATAGATAGATAGATAGATAGATAGATAGATTGAAAGGAAGAGATTAAGATAGATAGATAGTAGATAGATAGATAGATAGATAGATAGATAGATAGATAGATAGATAGATAGATAGATAGATAGATAGATATGAGCAGAATCAGATAGATAGATAGATAGATAGATAGATAGATAGATAGATAGATGGAAAGGAAGAGATTAAGATAGATAGATAGATAGATAGATAGATAGATAGATAGATAGATAGATATGAGCAGAATCAGAAAGATAGATAGATAGATAGATAGAAAGGAAGAGATTAAGATAGATAGATAGATAGATAGATAGATAGATAGATAGATAGATAGATAGATAGATAGATATGAGCAGAATCAGATAGATAGATAGATAGATAGATAGATAGATAGGTAGATAGATAGATAGATAGATAGATAGATAGATAGATAGATAATTAAGCCGAATCAGATAGATAGATAGATAGATAGATAGATAGATAGATAGATAGATATGAGCAGAATCAGATAGATCGATAGATAGATAGATAGATAGATAGATAGATAGATAGATAGATAGATAGATAGATAGATAGATAGATAGATGAGCGAACCTAGATGGAGAGATAGATATAAACGGAGAGAGAGGGAGAATGAACATAGATAGATAGATAGATAGATAGATAGATAGATAGATAGATAGATAGATAGATAGATAGATGAGCGAACCTAGATGGAGAGATAGATATAAACGGAGAGAGAGGGAGAATGAACATAGATAGATAGATAGATAGATAGATAGATAGATGGATAGATAGATAGATAGATAGATAGATATGAGCAGAATCAGATAGATCGATAGATGGATAGATAGATAGATAGATAGATAGATAGATAGATAGATAGATAGATAGATAGATAGATAGATGAGCGAACCTAGATGGAGAGATAGATATAAACGGAGAGAGAGGGAGAATGAACATAGATAGATAGATAGATAGATAGATAGATAGATAGATAGATAGATAGATAGATAGATAGATGAGCGAACCTAGATGGAGAGATAGATATAAACGGAGAGAGAGGGAGAATGAACATAGATAGATAGATAGATAGATAGATAGATAGATAGATAGATAGATAGATAGATAGATAGATAGATAGATGGATAGATATGAACGGAGCGAAATACATAGATACACAGAAAGAATGCTAGAAAGAAAGGAAAAAAGAAAGAAAGAAAGAAAATGAATAGGTGAGTAGATATTTTTAAAGGTGGAGAGATTGTGTACATAGCAAATCAAAGAATCTACTTTATTTTTACCGCAGCGTATTCATCGAAAAAAAAAAAAAAGGAAAAGAGTTCATTCCATTTTTGCATCTTCCAGTTGAAGTGTAAATGTCTATCCATAAGTTAATGCCTGTCTGTCTGTTAGCTTACGCGGGCAAGACTTAACGCATGTCAATCCCAAAATACGAATCTACGCTGTTGATATTTTCTTTGCTTGTAAAAACGAAAAATAAACAAGACAATTATGGAAACAAAGCGCCCGGCAATATCTTCAAGGCACCCGTGACTTAAGCCGCACAAAGAAATATTATATAAGATGTTAAGGAAAAAGCAAACTTACATGAAGTTTATTTAGTCCGCTTTTCGGTTTTTAAAGATGTTTTCCTTGGGACCTTTACGTGATCTAATGTAAACAGAATCGGAATTCATGAAAGAACCAAGAAAAAAAAAAGGAAGAAAAAATAGATAAAAAGATTTAATTTTTTTCTGTCGGAATTTCTGAGATGCACTAGACGATGTTTTTTTTTATTTTGTGCACCATTTTCCCCCAGACTTGTTGTCTGCATCAAAATGTTTAAGGTTTTAGGAATAGGCAGCTGAAATTTCTGGGGCACGTAATGAGGAAGGAGGGCTTGGAAAATCTGATACTCACAAGGCGGATTGAAAGAAAGAGGAACAGAGGAAAGAAGTGCGTAACTTACTTGATGAGCTTGAGCAAATGGATGGTTGAACAGGGTTTGGGAGAAAAAAAACAAAAAGACAAAACTTATTAAGAGCTACAGGAAGATGTGGACGGCCATGATCGCTTACTTCCTGAAGGGACACGGCACATAAAAGATGATTGGCTGGCTTTCATTTCCTCCGGATTTCTGAGGTATGATAGTGCTTAAAATTATAAATTGATTTTTATTTTTTATTAAAATGTTTCAGCCGCTGTATTCTTTCTCTCCGAATTTCCGAGAAACAATATAGTTAAAATAACTTAAAAATAATTCTTTATCGAAACGTTTCATTCGCTGAATTCACGAGCAATCTTTAATTTCGAATTTCTGAGACACGATATAGTTAAAATTATCGACTGATTTTCTTTTTTGTTTTTACTGAAAAGAAGATAATGGTGTCTCAGAAATTCGGAAGGAATAAAAGTTGCTCAACACAACGCCTCTCCGAATTTCTGATGTGCAATATGGATTAAAATTATTCGTTATTTCTTTTCTGGGTTAAATTTTTTCAAAATGTTTCAGGTGTTTTATTGGATGGCTTTCTGGATTTCTGAAACACGAATTACTGATTAACTTTTTACGTTCCGAATTTCTGAGTTCTAGTTAATATTATAGTCTATATTTTTTTTAACATCCCCCCCCAATCTATGCGGGAGTGCTACTAGCACACAAGGGGTTACAGAGAGTCAAGAAAGTGTAAAGAGGCGTGATAGAGTGAAAGGACGAAGAGAAGGACAGGGAATAGATCAAGGCATCTGGAGATGTCGATTGACATTGCATTTGAATATAAAGAAGAGAATGGCTACATTTTATCGTTTCGACAGTGAAAGGGTGGGACTGAGATGCCAACCTAGTACCACGTTTAAATTCATGCAGTTTGGGAATCAGCGAAAGAAGCTCGTCAGAGCAGTTAACGTGAAAGTATTTGGAGAAAAGATAGAGGGAGGCGACGGCACGTCTCTTGAGAGAGCGACTGTAAACAAGATGCCAGATCAGGGCCAGTCACATTGCATATCCGTCGCTGGATTTTATCAAAACGTTCCACTGCTGAATTCACGAGTCACTGTGAATTTCTCAGACATTATAGTTAAAATTATCGACTGATTTTTTTTTCTGAAAAGAAGGCAATCGTGTCTCAGAAATTCGGAAGGAATGAAAGACGATCAATACAACGCCTATTCGTCTTAATTTCTGATGTGCAATATAGCTTTAAATTATTTGTCGACTGCTTATCTGCTGGATTTAAGTTTTCAGCTGCTGTATTTACCGGGCCTTTTTTCCTACATCTTTATGAGAAATTCTTCGAGGCTGATATTGGAACTCCGCATGCCGGTTACAGTTTTCCCGCCAATGTCTATTGGGGTCACGTGCTTGGTTGTATTCAACGGAAATTCTTAATTGCAATTGGACTCAATGGATCAGTATGTTAACTAATGGCCTGAATTGCAATATAATTTAACGCTATATCCACCAATGTTGGATGTTTATCTTACGTGTCAGTCCCTGGAGGTCCCTATCTTGTCTTAACTTATTTTTCATAGGCCACTAAAGTCAGTCATTTTAAATTCATATTATACACTAACTACGAATGCCATATAAATCAGTTGCCGCTTAGAGAATACTCTTGGCCCATCAAAGAGAGAGAAATCTTTCTCCTACAAACTCTGTACCTGTATATATACCACGACGCGCGGTTGGCAACTCAATCCGTCTAGCCTCAAAATTATACACTTCTAATGCC
Source organism: Acanthosepion esculentum (assembly GCA_964036315.1). Lineage (NCBI taxonomy): Eukaryota > Metazoa > Mollusca > Cephalopoda > Sepiida > Sepiidae > Acanthosepion > Acanthosepion esculentum. The sequence continues at coordinate 15,813,283 of OZ038499.1, read as the reverse complement.
ATATAAATCAGTTGCCGTTTAAAGAATACTCTTTACTCATCAAAAAGAGAGAAATCTTTCTCCTATAAACTTTGTACCTTTATATACCACGACGCACGGCTGGCAACTCAATCTTTCTAGCCTCAAAATTATACACTAACTACTAATGCCACATAAAATAGTTGCCGTTTAGAGAATACGCTTTGCCCATCAACAAGAGAGAAATCTTTCTCCTACCAATTCTGGACCTCTATAGTGATTTTCTAAGCACGGCTTAGATGTGGCACAAGGTCGACAGAATGGGGCACCCAGTGAGGATCTAACTCACTACTCAGTCGTAGCTGATCTAGCAAGACAAGCTTTCTAACCATTACATTCAATCCTTCTAGCCTCAAAATTATTTCAACAGTTAAACTTAAACGCTGTCCGCATGCTGTGGTTGTCACGTCTACACCGCCACAGTTACACTACTTCTTTGCTTGTAATTTCAAATAAGTATTATGTAGCGGTTTAACGAGAAATCCTCATTATTATGGAAAATATTAATTTGCGCACTACATAAAAGAAAAAGTCATGGTAAGACTAAAAGAGAACTATAATGATGTACATTTAGACAATTGGCTCACTCTTCCAAAAATAACCGGTGGTTACTTGTTTCCTAGTACATGCGCTAATCCCTTGTGACCCCATAATTGGGTCACCCACATAACAAAGGATAATATGTAACCAGTGATAAATACTGTGAAATGGAGTTTATTCGAGGCGGCCGCTCAATAATAAAATTACAGATAAATAAACGAAAATGTATGGGAACAGTGACAACAAATCGGACGTTGAATACTTCCGGTCGCAGACATATTTTAGTTGTTATTTAAATAGTACCGGGTGAACCTTTAACAGGTGCTCGCTCTCCGTCGATAGAGGAAGTTGCCGATCGCGTGTGGTATTGTAGAGAGAGGCAGAGAGTTGGTAGGAAAAATATTTATTTCTGATTAAGGAGTAAAGCTGTTCTATTAGTCTAAGACGTCAAAAGTTGTCCCCAAATTTTACCTACCTATCTACATATCTACCTACACAGGCTGTACAAGAGAATCTCTGAAATAAACTACGAAATAAACTACAAAATATATTGGAAACAGTGCCAATGTTTTCATTTCCCGCCGCGGCGTTTATTTTGTAGTAAAAGAAAGGGAGAAGAAAGGACTAAGCATCAATTGTAGATATAGAATGTACGCCTGTCAGCAAGAATTACAGTCCTAGAGTTATTCTTCTTTATATGCTGTATTCCCTCAGGACGTAGGTGATCGTGGTTCTCCACAACTTTCTGTCCCTTGTAACTCCTAACAAACTTTGATTTCGTCTAAGCCCTCCCCCACCATCAATTTACTGCGTTTTTTTTTACCCTTGATCTCTCTCGTGAGTATCAGATTTTCCGAGCCCTTTTTCCTCATTATTTGCCTTAGAATCCTCAACTGTCTCGTTCTGATGTTAACTATTAGTTTCCTTTTTGTCTCGATTTTCTCCCAAACTTCGACGTCGGTCACATGTTTGGTCCATCCTCAGCACCTTTCTGTAGAGCCATATCTCTGTTACTTCAAGTTTCCTCTTCAACTTTGTGGAGATTATCCAGCATTCACTTTCATACAGGAGGCCAGATACCTCGTAGCAGTTTAGTACTCTTTTTCTTGTTTCTAGCCGTACGTTTTTGTACTCTGTTTAGCTTTTGGAATGCTTGCTTGACTATCGCAATACGTCTTCGGATTTCAGTGTCAAACTTTCCGTACACTGTCTATATGGTGTTTACTCGTTCCCTCACCAGGACGAGATGTGACACAAGGTCTTTTTAAGCGCGTGCACCCCGGCAAGGGACAAAAATTGCTCACAGCTCCAGCAACCGCCAGTTGCGCTGACCTCGGTGCGAGTACCGATCCCTCCCTCTTGTGCAATGGGGGAGGCGCGGCCTCTGACAGCTGTTCCCCAGAACTGGCCACCTCTCAGTATAATTTTCTCAGTTGCCCCTCTGTCCTTTGACAGAGAAGCCCCCGAGGGCACTCAGAGATGCAACTGAGAGACGATAAGCCTGCGTTAGAATCTCCTCCAAGGAGGAATTTATACGCTGTACTCTGTAAATACACGCCCGAGGTATTTAACTTCCCGCACTTGTACGAAATGGAAATGCCGAAATAGAATAAGTACGACTATTTAAATATTCGGTTGGGGCTTTGATGGATGGCAAAAAAAAATGTGACACCAAAATCTGGAGGCGAATTGATATGTCCCTTCCAAATGTGGAAGAGACTTGAGGCAACAGAAACATGTTTCTACAGAAGGATGCTGAGAATGCCACCGACCGAACATCTGGGCAAAGCCGAAGTTCTAGAGACAATGCCACATCTCCTCACAGATGAAGAAAAGACTTGAAGCAACAGAAATATGGTTCTACAGAAGGATACTGAGAGTGTCGTGAACTGAACCTGTGATTAATAAAGAAATAGCGAGGAAAATATAAATAAATAAAAAGACACTTATACTCAGAAAGAAAGAGTTAACCTTTGAAGACACATAATCAAGAAGGAGAGCTTGGAGAATTTAACACTCACAGGACATGCTGACGTAGAAAAGGGCAGAAGGAAACGGGGAGTAACCAAACTTGTGTAAATGGATGGCCGAACAGGGAATTGGAAGGATAGTGAAAAAATAAGGGCCTGCAATAAATAGGAAGCTGTGGAGCGCCATGTTTGCCTACGTCCTGTAGGAACACAGCACATAGATGAAGAGCAGACTTTAGTAAGTTTTTGATCTTGAAAGGGCTTACGGCCATATAGCGTTCAAAAATCGGTTCCCGTACGATCAAATTAAGCAACATTGAGCCTGGTCAGTATCTAGATGGGTGACCGCTTGGGAATACCAGGTGCTGTAAGCTTAGGTGTACAGGTGGCATAATAGATAATGGCACGAATTTTTTTTGGTGGGGATCGTCATATTCACTTATGCGCAAATACCCTTCAGAAAGGTGTGAATCCACCTATTCTCTCACCAGCTATGGGTTAATTAGTAATACTTGTATCACTAAATCGTTATTATCTCTAAAAAAATTGTAAAATCTAAAACAATCTAAAAATATTTTCGACGTTATAACTCCATTCATAAATCTATCTAAAAGTAAATATGAAAACTAAAATCTAAAAGTCTAATCTAAAAATAAAACAATCTAAAAATATTTTCTAGCTTTAAATAACTTGCAATGGGTTGATAACCCGTAAAAAAACGAATCAATCCATACTTATGATCTTGTAAAATATCTTACCAACTGTTTCTGTGACAGTGTTTCATCAAAGTGTAGATTTTATGCTGACAGTATATCAAGAATTATATTTCTGAGAAAGCCATAGGATGTTGTGGATAACCATATTTATATTATATAATTTATATATTTATATAATTTGTTATATTCACTGTTTAAATTACTCGGACTATTCCTGTGCAGCGGCGGAAAAGGGAGACAGGCCGCTCCCTTAAGGTAAGGCTTCAAGAACACCAGAAAGCTGTAACACGAGGGGAAGTTGAAAAATCAGGCGAGACTGACCACATAGGAGAGGAAAGGTAGATCACCACCCTCTGTGGGATCAGGTTGAAATCATAGACAAGGAACATCATTGGAAAATTCGTAAACTTAAGAAATCAGCACATATGCTAGGCCAGAAAAATCTCCTGAGCCGACCAAGCATAGAAATGAATACAATATGGGAACCAGTAATAAGGAGTGCCAGAGAAAAGCGATAATAACAACAAAGTTGCAATATGAGCTCTGGTAAAAAGATGTAATGATAACAGCAAAAATTGCAATATGAGCACTGGTAAAAATGGTGCTGAAGACATTAGGTCCTCAGGGACACATGGCACAGTGGATAAAGGCGTTAGTTAGATCCAGTGACAGGACCCAGAGTGTGAGTTCAGTACCCGATAAAGGCAGTGGAGAATTTGGAGAAGGGAATTAACAGGAGTTAACTGAAAACTGACATCCATTAAATATGGCACGTGGAACCAGTGCGTGAAATAAAGTGTTCAGTTCGACTTCCCAGCCACCTAAAGAAGCCCGAAGCGTACAATGGAGGTGATTATGGCCATCCGCAACCTCCTATATTTCATGTTCCCAGGCCTCCATTGGTCCCAGGAGTTTCAACTGTCTCTTTTTGGTTTATAATTGTTTGTTTTTTTTGTTGTTTTTTTTTCATTTCACTTAAACCTTTCTTCTTACTCATATGCTCCATGACATTCTCAGCATCCTTCTGTAGAACACATATCTGTGACCTTAAGTCTTTACTTCATCTGTGATCTATATTGGTGAGTCTTTATCTAGACGAATTTTCGTTTGATTAATAGCTGTTATTTTTCGGCGAATGTTCGGGTAATTTTTGTTACCCGTCCTGTTTTCTCTTCCATTCGTAGGGACGTCCACCCAACCCCCATCATGTTAATTCAGTGATTTATCAATATAAATGTAGTTGTGGAGTCAACTACATAGTGAGGACGTCCCAACGTTTGGATGTGAGAACAAAACAACACTTACCCCTCCCCCCAGGATTTTGAATCCGGATGCCAGGAAAAGCCAACTAACCAATTCTTCTGGCTCTGCTATTTCTGAGCATGTAATAAATAGCAGGAATTGTGTGGTTAATTTTAGTGCGGACCGTTTTTTAATTTTATCTAGGTCCTACTCCTCATATCACCTCAAGGTTCTAGAGTCCTTGTATATCAGATCCCGTGATCTTGTAAACAGAAGGAATGCTTATTGGGTCTGAATGTTATTGGACTCTAGTTTCTAGAAATTCATTTTTTTTTCCTTCCATTCGTTATATTAATTTAATTTACACGCTTATATATATTTTTGATATCCCAGAAAATAAACTTGATGAGGCTCGGAAGAAATCGGTTGTTCTCTTTTAACTTTTGAAAAATGCCATATGAATTTTGCTTTTTCCCAGCTATCGTTAAATTTTGTACCATAAAAATCTTCTTAATATTTTATTTTAATTTTATTTCATTTTATTTTATTTTATTTTTTATTTTATTTTATTTATTTATTTATTTTTTTTTTTTTTTGCAAGGCATCGTTTGCTGTACCAATGAAACTTCGGATTTCAATGTCACATTTTTCTGTTATCTGGAAAAATACTTCTCATATATTTACACTTTTGTACATTATTTTGACTTCTTTATTTCATAGTTTGTACATTGAGCATTGTCACATACTGACAAACATACATCATGCTAAGTACCTCCACGAAATCGCTAAAAAATAAACATACCGTGATGATAACGTGCTCCAAAAATAATGAAAACAGTTTTATCGTCAAAATCTTTGTTATTATTGATAGGAAGGAACAAAGTAATTTTAAATTTTTTAATTAAATTTTTTTTTAGAACATTTGAAATTTTATTTTTTTAAATTTTGTTTTTCCTGCGTCAGCGGTTGTACTAACTTTTAGCATAGCAAATTTTAGCCTCTTTTTTGCGGTGACAGACACATTAATTTGGAAATTCTTGCAAAAATGAAATAATGGTCGAATTTTAATGTAATTTTCAGGATATATTCACAAATCAAGGACATTTTTTTTTTAATTTTATTAGAAAATCTTGGTAAAAATATTTTTATTTTTCTGCTAACTTAATTTTATAAAAACTTGAGAAATTCAATGTGATATTTCTTAGCGACTATATTATTTAAAAGCAGAATTGTTTGATGAATTTAAATTACCGATTTTTTTTTTTTTTGCATAATCGATCCCCATCTTACAGAAAATCTATTCTGAATGGAAAAATAAAAAACGTAATAAAACTAAGACATTATTTAATTAGAGAATCCTTTAATTGCTTTTATGAATAATATATATTAAAGACAACATTGTCTGAAAAAATAATTTTTTTCGATGAAAAATTAATTTTTGAAAGATTTATTTTCATTTCTTACAATTTTAAATTGGATAACTTATAAAGTTTTTAAATCTTTTAAAATTCATTTTTAATGTGATAATTCTTAGAAAATAATGTCATCAAGTAAAATTATATTTACTAATCATATATTGTAAAGCTTATTACAATCTGACGATCCAGAATGTTTTTAAAAGAATTTCGAATCGTTTTTGCATGTTTGATATACGTGCAGAATTTCTAAGTATGGATGTTCAAACTGATAAATCTGTCATCAAAACGTCACGTGTTTTAAGGGCTGTCCTCCCATCACGGGGAAAAACACTCATATAAATGTTATCGTCTGCTCCATCATACTTAACTATGAACACGTTCGGTTGTCATTTGGCAGTCAATAAATCGATTAATACGTCTGAAAAGCAAGACCCGTGTTTAAGAAATGCTTGTACAGTGTATCCCGGATATAAGAGAGTTGTCGGGACCTGATACGAAGTCTCTTATATCCGGGTTTCTCTTATATCCGAGTTTGGTCTATTATATATACATTAACACAGGCTCTAATTTGGGACCAGATAAAATCTCTCTTATATCCGAGTTTCTCTTATATCTGGGTTTCTCTTATATACGGATTTGGTCTATTATATATACATTAACACAGGCTCTAATTTGGGGCCAGAGAAAATATCTCTTATATCCGGGTTTTTCTTATATCTGGGTCTCTTATATCCGGGTTACACTGTATACAACATTTTATGATGTAAGTAATATTTTGTTTCAAATAAGATAAATTTAATTTTAAATTTAGTAATTTTTCCTCAAATAGCATTTCAGAAATAAACATTTTTATTTTTGCAAGATCATTAAAACCGAGAATTAACGTTTTTTTTTACAAATGTGGCAAAAAAATGGCCGTTTTTATCGATTTTACTGAAAAAAAATAGATTTTGATCAATATAGTTTTTGATTGAAATACACCAAGGGTTATTATATTAACTTGAAACAATACATTTTAAATCCTTTAGATTTTCAATGAAAGATAAAATGGAAGCTTTACGAAAGCTTTTCCATTTTTAAAAAATCCTTTTAAACCTTACATTAGTGTTGGTACCTACATTATGCCGTATTACAATCGTTGTTTAGTCCTTACTTTCCGCCCTCCTTTATTACCAAAAAAAAAAAAAAAAAAAAGCTAGTCCCCACTGCGGGCCATTTAAAAATAGTTCGCGCAGCTGATTGGTTGTACAAACAGCCAATCGGATGTGCGGAATACGTGGTCTTTCTTCGTAGAATTCTTTAAAAAGGCCAGAGTAACTGTTAGCGTTTTAAAAGTGAGGGGAAATCAGGGTTAGATCTCCCCTGATTGGGTCGATTTGGTGATGGGGAGTATGATGTTGAAAGACCCGAAACTCCCTGATGAACCAAGTCAAAACATCACTGACGACCCCCTCGGGCGACTACTTAAAAGCGTATTTTTGAATTATTCAAGGTTCTTCTGTATTTGCCATCAACACAATGTAACCTACGTATCTTATATTAAGTTTGTGGCCACTTATAATACAGACCGCCAATAAAGTCTCTTTACAATTTAAAAATATATTTTAAAAACAATCGATGTGGCGCCACGACTAGATGACCTTCAACCAACCATTATTTTCCAGCAAGATGGTTTCAGCATCACATTGGAGATTGCACGTTTGTGGATTCCTCATTCAAACATTTCCAGACCGATGAACTGGAAGGTATTACCCAATTCCCTGGCCACCTTGTTCACCAGATATCACTCCCTCGGACTTCTTTCTATGGAGTTATCTTAAAGATAATGTGTATCGAACAAAGATCAGGAACATCACTGATCGAAAACAAAAGAAAAATAGTTCATGGATTTGGGAAGCGTATTTCCCTGTAAAAAATATTCATGAGCAAATGGTTATAAAATTCAACCCAGAGTAACGCTAACTTTTCGTTCAACGAATGTCGAAAGTTTCCGGTAAAGCCCCATTAAACTGTTCACTTTCCACACTATCAAAAATCTTCGGACACTTTTATTTGAGCTAAACTTGTTTAAAAGTAAAATAGTTCGTGTTTTTGAGAAGCCTATTTCCCTGAAAAAACATTTCAGAGAAAATGATTATAAATTTCTACCTAGTAAGGCTAAAATTTCGGACAAGGAATAATCAATGTTTCCTCTTTGAAAACGGGTGATCTCATTATCATATATACAGGGAGGGCACCTCGACGTGGTGTAATGGTTAGAAAGCTTGGCTTGCTAGATCAATTACGACTGAGTAGTGAGTTAGATCCTCACTGGGTGTGCCATACTTTCGGCCTTGTTCCACATCTAATCTGGGCTTAGAAAATCACTATATACAGGGTGTCCATAAAGTCTCCTTACAATTTACAAAATATATAACAAATGCAATTGATATGGTATCACAACTAAATGACGTTCAACCAACCATTATTTTCCAACAAGATCGTGCACCATCACATTGGGTACAGCATGTTCGTGAATTCCAAAATCAAACATTTCCAGACCGGTGGATTAGAAGGGATGGCCTAATTCTCTGGCCACCTCGTTCACCTGATATCACTCCCCTGGACGTCATTCTATCGGTTATGTTAAAGATATTGTGTATCGACCAAAGATACGGGACATCACTGATCTCAAATAAAAGATCGCTGATGACATTGCCGCCATTGATGAGGCTATGCTACAGTGAATGATGCAAGAAATCGTGTAACATCTTCATGTGCTTTGTGCAACTAATTGTGCCCATATAGAGATGGATTAAATTAGTTAAAAGAAATTACTCTAGCCTCTTCAGATAATAATCTTGTTAAATATTTATAATATATTATTCATATAAAGGGTGTCCATAAAGTCTCTTTACAATTTAAAAAATATATTATAAAGGCAATTGATGTGGCACCACAAATAGATGACTTTCAACCCACCATCATTTTCATTTTCCAGCAAACATGGTGCACAACCAGATTGAAGACTAAATGTTCTTTGGTTCCTAAATCAAACATTTCCAGACACGTGGATTAGAAGGCAGTTCACTCACCTGGACTTCTTTCTATGGGGTTATGTTAAAGATATCGCGTATCGAACAGAGATACGAGACATCACTGATCTAAAGCAAAAGATCATTAATGCTATTGCCACCAATGATAAGCAAACATGGCAAGAAATCAAGTACCGTTCTGATGTGCCTCGGGCAGCTAATAGTGTCCATACAGAGGTATTTGTTTGAATAGTCTTAATTTTAAATGCATGATGTCGAAAAACAAACGTAGCCATAAACAGTTATTATACAGGGTATCCATAAAGTTTCCTTACAATTTAAAAAATATACTATAAAGGCAATGGATTATACAGTGTCCATAAAGTTTGTGTACACTTTAAAAAATTTATAACTTTATTTGTATTTGCGATAGAAATAATCTGTAAAAAATGTTAGGCATTACTGTAAATCAGTTGGCAAATGTTTTCCGTGAACTGCAAAATCGTATTACCCTTTGTATTGCTAATGATGGAGGACATGTGGAAACTTAAATAAAATTTCAATAAAACCTTAAAAAAGATAGATTTACTTCTTTCTAACCCTTTTTACAAATTATTTCTATCACAAATACAAACAAAGGTATAAATTTTTTAAAGTGCTCACGAACTTTATGGACACCCTCTATATCTGTTATGGGCCCTTACCTATAACTACAGAATGAACTCTTCCTAACACTATGTATATTACGCCTCTCAAGAGAGAGGGACGAATCGATTCGAGCCGATAGTAGTTCACTCCAAACCAGACTGACAGTCATACTAACACCTTCCACATCTTGTATTATTATTTCGTGTAATATATCTTCGTTATTTCTACTCTTGTGTTCGTGTTGTTCTTCCTTGGTCCTAATCTGGACCATAACAATAGCTTAATCAGATTTGTTCTATGTACTCAGTAGTTTTCAAAATTTTTAATCACATTGCATTTGGTTTGATGAAAGAGGTCCTGTTAAATGAACCCCCCAAACATTTCCAGACATGTGGATTGGAGGTACCTACATTATGCCGTATTACAACTGATGTTTAGTCCTTACTTCTTGTTTTCCTTTCTTATCTAAGTTCTATGGTTTTCTTTCTGTATTTGCGATCAACTACGTATCTTATATTGTTAACACTGTGCCCACTTATAACATAATACGCCCATAAATTTTCTTTACAATTTACAAAATATATCACAAATGCAATTGATGTGGTATCACAACTAAATGACCTTCAACCAACCATCAATTTCCAGCATGATGGGGCATCACCACATTGGGGACTGCATACTTGTGGGTTCCCGTGGATTGGAAGGGATGGCCTTATTCCTTCACCACCTCGTTCACCAGATATCACCTCCCTGGACTTCTTTCTATGGGGTTATGTTAAAGATATCATGCATCGAACAATGATATGGGACATCACTGATATAAAGCAAAATATCACCGATGCCATTGCCACCATTAATGAGGCTATGCTACAGTGAACATGGCAAGAAATCGAGTACCATCTTGATGTGCTGCTTGCAAAATATAGAGATGCCCATAGAGAGGCAAATTAAATTAGTTAAAAAAATCTTCAATATCTACTCCTCATTTTGTAACAATTTCCACATATTTGTCTATTCATTTACTTTTGTAATTTTTTTTTAAGTTGTAAAGAGACTTTATGGGCTTCTTGCATATCCTGGTGGCTCTCCAGGTCCACAAGGATAGTGAAATAAAGAGAAATTAATATCTAAGACAAACACCCTTGGAAATATCTAAAGAAGGCCCAATTCCCTCGCAACCTCATTCACCAGAGTTGGACTTTCTATGGGGTTGTGTTAAAGATATTGTGTGTCGAAGAAAAATACGGGAACTCACTGATCCTTGCCACCTTATTGCAAGATATCGAATACCGTCTTCATGTGCTTCGTGCAACATATAGAGATGCCCAGATAGAGGTGAATTAATTTAGTTAAAAAAAAACTTCAATAACTACACATCAATGAAAACCTGGAGAGCTGAGTTCGAATTCCAATCGAGTTTGTTACATTCACTTATGCACAAATACCCTTGAGAAAGATATGAATTCCTCTTATTCCATCTCCAGCAATGGAATAAGTAGCAAAGTAGATGGGGCTCCCTAGCTATGGTTGGCAACCAGTCTAGGAAAAGGACAACTCTGAATTTTAAACCATAACCAGAGATTTAACTTGTCAGCAATGGTCATAGTTGTCTAAAAAGTTGACAGCCATCATTAATATATATATATATATATATATATATATATATATATATATATATATATATATATATATAGTCCATAAAATCACTTTACAATTTAAAAAAATATCTTACAAAGGCAGTTGATGAGATATCTTAATCAGATTTGTTCTATGTACTCAATAGTTTATCAAAGTTTTTAATCACATTGTATTTGTGTATTTCAGGTATCCTGTTTATAAAAGGGGTACTTTTAAATGAACCCCTAACATTTCCAGACTGCTGGATTGGAAGGGATGGCACAATTCCTTGGCGGCCTCATTCACCAGATATCACTCCCCTGGACTTCTTTCTATGGGTTTATGTTAAAGATATCATGCATCGAACAATGATATGGGACATCACTGATCTAAAGCAAAAAATCACTGATTCCATTGCCACCACTGATGAGGCTATGCTACAGTGAAGACGCCAAGAAATCGAGTACTGTCTTGATGACTTTGTGCAACTAATAGAGGTGTATTAAATCGTCAATATCTACTCCTCATTTTGTAACAGACGGTGCTCAACTGACTCTACACAAAATAAAACACGAGCAACGCGCATGCGCGAAATTAAAAAAATAAATAAAATGGCGAAAATTTACTCATCTCACCCTGTATGTATAAAGCCAATAAAAAGGCAAAATATTTTTACATTGCAAAGAAAAGACAAAAAATTGTTTAAATATCTAAGAAAAGGTAAATATATATATATATTTAAATGTCTAAGAATAAGGCAAAATAAATTTAAACGGCAAATAAAATGCAAGATATATTTAAATTGCAAAGAAAAGATATTTTTTAAATATCAAAGAAAATCAAAATATATTTCAATGTCAAAACTCCAAAATATTTATACATATTGAAGAACAGTTAAAATATATTTAAATGTCTAAGAATTAGGCAAAATGTATTTGAATGGCAAAAAAGTCAAAATATATTTAAATTGCATAGAAAAAGCAAATATATATTTTTTAATTGAATTCACCTCTAACAAGGCAGTAAAGCCACAAGAGGTTACTGGATGTGTAGGAGTTAGAAAAGCAGAAATATTACAGAGGCATGAGAGCAATAGAAGAGTAATCTGTAGATAGCGATTGACATTTGATTTAAATGTTTTAAGATTAAAGTTGGTTGGATAGTATGGAGCCGGAAGAGTGTATCACAAGTGAGAACTTACGGTTACATCTCGTCAATTCGACTATAAATTGACGAGATCTTGACGACAGTCTAGTACTGCCCTTAAATTCATAGAGTCTAGTTTCCATATATGAAAGTTCACCAGAACAATTACGATGAAAGTATTTATAGAAAAAGGCACAAGGAGGCAACATTACAGTGGTAGGAAAGTGCCTGAACCCGAGCCGCCGGATCAGGACCAATAATATTGCTGATTCTTCTTTGATTTCTATCAAGAATTCCTAAATATATATCAGAATCACCAGACTAAATGTGGCAGTAATATTAAAGGCAAAGAGTGCGAGAAAAGAAACTGTTAGCATAGAACTTACGGTTACACCTAGCCAATTCAACTGTAAATTGATGATATCTAGACGACAGTCTAGCGGTGCGCTTAAATTCGTAGATTAACATAGGGGAAAGTTCACCAGAACAATTACCATGAAAGTATTTATACAAAAGGCACAGGGAGACAACTTTACGGTGGTGGGAAAGTGACTGAAGCAGTGATGCCATATCAGGACCAATAATACTGCTGATTCTTCTTTGTATTTTATCAAGGATCTGTAAATATATAGGATATATATTTAAATTGCAAGGGAAAGGCAAACTATATTGAAATGTTAAAGAAAATGTAAAATACATTCCAAACAATGGTTTTTCGAAAGACCATGAATCTCAGCGATTATCGCTGTCTTCAGAACGACAAAATAGCCATGTTTGGTATGCAAGATGCGCCAAGATATCTGACCCTAAAGTGAAAGTATATTTTACCAAAAACCCACCTGCTTCCTAGGAGGGGGGGGGGGCAATTTCAAATTTAAGGGAGCAGGACTATTTGATCCTTCGTCTACTATTTTCTTAAGCATCAAATTGGCGGCCTTTGTTATCTCAAAATTGTTGTTGGTTGAAGGGGGGGAATTGTTTTACTTTCTGTAAATACGTCAGTAATGAGAAACAGAGACTTCCGGAAGCATCGGTTCTGGTAAGGCTGGAAGCTTCAAGTTAAGTAAGAAAATTAATTTGTTGAGTTTTCTTGGGGATAAGGAATTTGGTCAAGCGGAAATGTAAGGAAAAGGAAAGAACGTATGAAACAAGGCAAGATAAAAGAAAGAAAAGAAAGGAAACAAAAGAAGGAATAAGGAGTAACGGTTGTGGGAGAAGGAAACGAAGGAAAAGAAAATGAATGACAGTGAGATGAAAAGAGAAAAGAAAACTTTACAATACCGTAATATGAAGAAAGAAAGAAAGAAAGAAAGAAAGAAAGAAAGAAAGAAAGAAAGAAAGAAAGAATAAAAGAGTAACTGTCGTGGGGAAAGAAGGAATAAAGAAATGAATGATAGTATGATAAAAAGAGAAAGAAAGAAAAAAGAAAAATAGTAATACGATAAGAAAGAAAAAAGAAAGAAAAATGGTAATGCTATGAGAAAGAAAAAAACAAACAAACAAACAAAAAAGAAAGAACGAAAAATGAAAATGTGGTAAGAAAGAAAAAAATAAAGAAAAATGGTACTGCGATTAGAAAGAAAGAAAGAAAGAAAGAAGTGAGGAAGACTGAAGATAGGAAGTGAGATAACGATGAAAAGAAAGAAAGAAAGAAAGAAAGAAAGAAAGAAAAAATGAAAATAGTAATGCGATAAGAAAGAAAGAAAACTTCTAATGTAATAAAAAGAAAGTAAATGAAGAATAACAATACGAGAGTAAGAAAAAGAAAGAATATAACATGAGAAAGAAAGAAAGAAAGAAAGAAAGAAAGGATAACCATTGTGAGAATAAAGACAAAGCCTGATACGATTCAATGAGAAACATAAACAATAAAGCAAAGGAGAATGCGATGTATACATTCTGTCGGAAGTCAATTGAAAATAAGGAAAAAAGGTAAGCATAAAAAAAACATTGATGATCAAAGAATGAAGTGAATGAAAAAAAGAAGAGAAAAACATCTTCAGAAAAACAAATTGAAATTGTTTCCGAAATAGACCAGAGAAAGCATTTTAAAGCGAAGTAATTGGGATGTTTGACAACAGAAACAAAAGTTGTTTGTATACACTTATTCCTGTTAGGAACGGAACTGTAAAAAAAAGAAACCATTTTTCTCTCGCATTTGTCGTTTTTGTTGTTCATTTTTTATTTTCCTTTTTTCTTTTTTCACCTAATTTTTATCACTTTCCGCTCATTACCAAACTTTTCTGATTCTATTCACCAAAAACATAGAGAGAGACACGTAACATCTGACTGCACATTTCGTGTATATCATGTTCGCATTAATTCCATTTATTTAGATGTTACCTTTTTTTGCATATTACTTCAATATAATTGTTTTGTGCAGCTGGTCCGGTTTGGTTTGCTTTGCTTTGCTTTCCTTTGGCTTACGGCATATCACCCTCAATGGGTTATTTAATGCCGAAATGATTTTTAGGATAGATTCGTATGAATAGAATATGTATTCTTTGGTTTAGATTGGTTTGGTTTATTTTATTTTACGACATATCAACTTCAGTGGGTTATTTAATGCCGACAACATTTTTAGGATAGATTCGTATGAATAGAATATGTATTCTTTGGTTTAGATTGTTTTGGTTTATTTTGTTTTACGGCATATCAACCTCAGTGGGTTATTTAATGCCGACAACATTTTTAGGATAGATTCGTATGAATAGAATATGTATTCTTTGGTTTAGATTGGTTTGGTTTATTTTGTTTTACGGCATATCAACCTCAGTGGGTTATTTAATGCCGACAACATTTTTAGGATAGAATCGTATGAATAGAATATGTATTCTTTGGTTTAGATTGTTTGGTTTATTTTATTTTACGACATATCAATCTCAATGGGTTATTTAATGCCGACAACATTTTTAGGATAGATTCGTATGAATAGAATATGTATTCTTTGGTTTAGATTGGTTTGGTTTATTTTATTTTACGGCATATCAACCTCAATGGGTTATTTAATGCCGACAACATTTTTAGGATAAAATCGTATGAATAGAATACGTATTCTTTTGTTTAGATTGGTTTGGTTTATTTTATTTTACGGCATATCAACCTCAATGGGTTATTTAATGCCGACAACATTTTTAGGATAGAATCGTATGAATAGAATATGTATTCTTTGGTTTAGATTGGTTTGGTTTATTTTATTTTACGACATATCAACGTCAATGGGTTATTTAATGCCGACAACATTTTTAGGATAGAATCGTATGAATAGAATATGTATTCTTTGGTTTAGATTGGTTTGGTTTATTTTGTTTTACGGCATATCAAGCTCAATGGGTTACTTAATGCCGACAACATTTTTAGGATAGATTCCTATGAATAGAATATGTATTCTTTGGTTTAGATTGGGTTTTTTTTTTTGTTTTACGGCATATCAACCTCAATGGGTTATTTAATGCCGACAACATTTTAGGATAGATTCCTATGAATGGAATATGTATTCTTTGGTTTAGATTGGTTTGGTTTATTTTGTTTTACGGCATATCAACCTCAATGTGTTATTTAATGCCGATAAGATTTTTATTGCTGTTAATATTTTTTTTTCAAAATTCTATTTTTCTTAATATTAATAATTTTCAAAAAATGTATAACTGGTAAAAAATGTATTGCTGTCCCATTTTTTTTCAAAAATGTATTTCTGGTAATAATGTATTACTGATAACAATTTTTAAAAATTATTTCTGGTATTAAAACCTATTTTTACACTTTCATAGTCTTTTAGCCCCAGTTTTGGAGTTAACTATTTGCCCATAGCTGGGACGCTAGCAGGTGCTACCACCCCGGGTCAGGGTGGACCTGGGAAGACCAGCAATTAAGAGGTGGTTCCCCGCTCCTCAAAACATCCTGATCAGAGGCCTTGCTGCTGGATATAGTTTATCGTCTTACCCAGGACGGTTGAGCAACTGAGGAAATCAAGCGTTGCCAGAAAATTAGGTAATTGTGACTCTTTAGTTCACCTCTTTGTCCTTGTTCGGCCAGATATTCACACAAACTCATTAAGTAGGTAAACATTACTCTCCACATCTTCCTCTCTTTTGTTGCTCTAAGTAATTTTGACTATATAGCAGTCCTCTTTGTTCTGCCATCCATTCACACAAACTCATTAAGTTAGTGAACATGACTCTCCACATCTTCCTGTCTTTTGTTGCTCTAAGTAATATTGACTTTTTAGTACTTCTGTTTGTCCTTGTTCTCCCACCCATTCACGCAAACTCATTAATTTAGTGATCATGGCTCTCCACATCTTCCTATCATTTGTTGCTCTCTGTAATATTGATTCTTTTGTACTCCTCTTTGTCCTTGTTCTCCCACCCATTCACGCAATCTCATTAAGTTAGTGATCATGACTCTCCACATCTTCCTGTCTTTTGTTGCTCTGAGTAATATTGATTCTTTAGTACTCCTCTTTGTCCTTGTTCTCCCACCCATTCACGCAAACTCATTAATTTAGTGAGCGTGGCTCTCCACATCTTCCTGTCTTTTGTTGCTCTATGTAATTTTGACTCTTTAGTACTCTTCTCTGTCATACCATCCATTCACACAAACTCATTAAGTTAGTGACCATGACTCTCCACATCTTCCTGTCTTTTGTTGCTCTAAGTAATATTGACTCTTTAGTACTCCTCCTTGTACCAGTTCTCCCACCCATTCACGCACACTCATTAAGTTCATGATCATGACTCTCCACATCTTCCTATCATTTGTTGCTCTCTGTAATATTGATTCTTTAGTAGTCATCTTTATCATTGTTTTCCCACCCATTCACGCAAACTCATTAAGTTAGTGACCGTGACTCTCCACATCTTCCTGTCTTTTGTTGTTCTGAGTAATATTGACTCTTTAGTACACCTCTTTGTCCTTGTTTTCCCAGCCATTCGCACAAAGTCATTAAGTAGATGAACATGACTCTCCACATCTTCCTGTCTTTTGTCGCTCTAAGTAATTTTGACTCCTTAGTACTCCTCTTTGTCCTGTCACCCATTCACACAAACTCATTAAGTTAGTGATCATGACCCTCCATATCTTCTTGTCTTTTGTTGCTCTAAGTAATTTTGACTCTTTAGTACTCGTCTTTGTCCTGCCATCCATTCACACAAACTCATTAAGTTAGTGACCATGACTCTCCAGATCTTCCTGTCTTTTGTTGCTCTGAGTAAATTTTGACTTTGTAGTACTCCTCTTTGTCTAGCCATCCATTCACACAAACTCATTAAGTTAGTGACCATGACTCTCCACATCTTCCTGTCTTCTTTTGCTTTATGTAATTTTGACTATTTAGTACTCCTCTTTGTCCTGCCAGCCATTCACACTGACTTATTAAGTTAGAGATCATGACTCTCAACATCTTCCTGTCTTTTATTGCTCTATGTAATTTTGACTAGCACTCCTCTTTGCCTTTGTTCTCCCAGCCATTCACACAAACTCGCTTCTCTCCACCGGAAACTTTTCTTTCCAGTCTCTCTTGTGAGTGTTATTTAAGACGTCTATTACTGACTGAACATATGAGTATCAGTTTCCTTGTAGTTCCCTAGCTTGCTCCAATCCTGATGATCGGTCATACCCTGAAAGAGGTTCCTTGCCTCAAACATCTAAAGCTCACTCCAGACCTTAAATGCAACTTGTAACCGGAAATAGGACAAGAACACCATTTTGAGTCCCATACTTATTCACATATGATGATATGCTTCTGTCACAAAAATAAGGTACTCTATTTTCTACGTAACAATAGCTCTATTTTTCTGGGACAAAGCTCTATCAAGAACGTGTATATTCTTAACAGATATCAGTGGGAAGAGTTACATCCAAATCACGTTAAAACACCAATTCCCGTACCACCACCGAAGTTAAATGACGTTGAACCTGGTTAGTATCTAGATGGGTGACCGCTTGAGAATACCAGGTGCTGTAAGCTTACATGTTTGGTGTAATGCAAAATGGCACGAAAATGTTAATCGGAGAGCCGAGTTCCAATTCATATTTGGTTCGTTATAGTCACTTTCACGCAAATCCCCTTGGAAAAAGTATGAATCCGTCTCTTCTCTGGGTTAATTAGTAAGATTTGCATCACTAAATCATTATAATCTCAAAAAAAATCTAAAAATATTCTCTGGCTTTAAATAACCTGCAATGGGTTGATAAAACGTAAACAACGAATCAATCGATCAGTGCGAAGGAAGGGAAAAACGCGAGCCAACAGTTGGAACGCACGAACAGAGCCTAAAGCAGCGGACATATATAGTAATCAAACAACACATAGGAATGTTCATCAAACTCAAATGAAACCATTGTTGTCATTTGTATAGTTTACTAAAACAGGTGTTAATGCAGAAATGTTGCTTTGATAGATTTTACTTAGGACTGTTTAAATCACTCACCAGGTATTTGAAAAATTAATAACTTATATCTATTATCTTAAATAAGTTTTTATAGCTGTTGCTATGTGTATTGGTTCGCTGTGTCGTCCAAGACAATATTTTTCACCAGAATCTATCTTACAATATTATTAATATACAATCCTTCCAACACATTGAATATTTCTGTCACGTCTGGACTGGTGCTTCTGCTATGTATTTAGAGATTCTTGATAAAAATCCCAAGCAGAATCCGCAATGCTATCGGACCTGACCTGGCATCACGGCATCAAACTCCTTCCCGCCGACGCAACGTAGTTTCACTGAGCCTTGTTACATGATAATTGTTGGAGTTTGGGGGTACCCTGGTGTACTAGTGAGCCAGCCAAAACGAGCTGACTCATTTTATAGTTCACCAATAGAAGTCTAACCAATCAGAAGGCTCAAAATATTAAATTGGACGTGTATAAAGGCGGCCATGTTTTTTTTCCGGAATATTCACTGCCAGCCTTTGATATCGAAGACTGAAGAATTACGGAACAGCTGCTGGTGGTATTGGCGATATAGTCAGATTCAGTAGAGTGTCTGACTCGTGAGTGTTAATCTTTAACGTTGTTTCATTGAACAGATTACGTACTGCGCTGGATTCTATATTCAGAGACTATGGTAAACATGGTCAACAATAATTGTTCCGCTAAGCTTTCCTCTCTAGAACGTCGGCTTTCAAAAATAAGCACAATACTAAATTTGTACCTAGGTACATTTTTACATTTGGAATGGTTAGATGTAACCGTAGGTTCTGTGCCAATACTTTCTTTACTCGCACGACTCACTTGTAGAACACTTTCTGTTTTTTGTTTTTTTTCTAGACAACTTTGATCTTCAAAAATTTAAATGCAATGTCAATTGTCATCTTCTATCTCCTTAATTCCTGGTCTTTTATTGGCCTGTCTCCTAAATAATGTTTTGTCCCGGACTCTTTAACATTCAGTAAGCACTTATGTCTAAGTAGCTTCATTCTCTTGCTTGCGCTGAAATGATTTTAGAATAGATATATATATATATATATATATATATATATATATATATATATATATATATATATATATATATATGCAGGGTGTCCATAAAGTTCGTGTACACTTTAAAAAATTTATAACTTTATTTGTATTTGCGATAGAAATAATCTGTAAAAAATGTTATAACGTTTAATGTACCTAGTTTTAAGTATATCTAAAATAATTAATGTGGCATTACTGTAAATCAGTTAGCAAATGTTTTCCGTGAACTGCAAAATCGTATTACCCTTTGTATTGCTAATGATGGCGGACATGTGGAACTTAAATAAAATTTCAATAAAACCTTAAAAAATATAGATTTACTTCTTTCTACTAAATAAAGTTATAATTTTTTTAAAGTGCACACGAACATATGGACTCCCTGTATAACGTTTACTGGAATATATATATAAATATACATGTATATATATATATATATATATATATATATATATATATATATATATATATATATATATATATATATATATATATATATTAGATGAAAGAACTAGAAGAGAGAGATAAACTTGCTATATACACATCATACACAGGCGCATATCTTTTGTCTACATTATATATATATATATGTGTGTGTGTGTGTATATATATATATATATATATATATATATATATATATATATATATATATATATATATGACAAAAAGACAAAAATACAATTTTAAGGTATGCTATATTATGGCTAAAAGCACGCAATGTAAGAGATAGCGATTATGAAAATATAAATGTCGACACAAAAGTCAACACAGATCGGCGACAGTCTGTTTCGTATTTAAATACAATCTTCGGGCCATCTGTTTTTATGTCGAAAAGGAGAAATCAGAAACTTAAAAGACAGAGAAAATAAACAATGGGGAAATATATATTATACAAGGAGCTATATAATACTTTTAACTTTATTATTGTGGGTACTTCATATTTAAAATAGACGTCCCTTTTTTAATTAGGACACAGTGTGTATTACGTCTATCGGCCTTTCAAATCTTTATTATAATAACGTTTGAAGTAATAAAAATATCGGATTAAAAGTAAATCCTTTACTTATATATATATATATATATATATATATATATATATATATATATATATATATATATATATATATATATATATATATATATATTACAATGAATCATTCATATAGAAAACAGATATAGAAGTTAATGATAAAATGGCGCAAATACATCTTCGCAAACAATTTACTAAGAGACATAAACCCCGAACCTGTAAATGAATGTTATGATCCCTGTTTATAAATTTCAGTTGAATAAGGTTTTTTTTTATATATTTACGAGCTTTCATCTGTTCCTACAGATATCATCAGGTAAGAAAATATTTGTTGTTTTATAATTCAATATATATATTGAGACATTTTTTATGTTTATACGTTCTTTTTTTGGATACAAATATTTAAGTAAATGCTCTGTTTATAATAAACAGTATTAACGACATTTACCGGTCTGAATGTCCGAGAAATTTTCATAGAAAATATGCGTCCTCCAACAGGAATCGAACCTGTATCCTTTAAGGAAACGTCATATAGCCTGACGTGCCTTAACCGATTTTAATAAAACGTTAAAAAATATAGTTTTACTTCTTTCTAATTTTTTTTACAAATTATTTCTATTGCCACTACAAATAAAGTTATAAATTTTTTAAAGTGCACACGACCTTTATGGACACCCTGTATATATATATTTAAAGACATTTTTATGATATGTTTAACGTTCTTCTTATAGATACAAATATTTAAGCAAATACTCTGTTTATAATAAACAGTATTAAATAACAGTTACCGGCCTGAATGTCCGAGGAATTTTCATAGAAAATGTTCGTTCTCCGACAGGAATCGAACCTGTATCCTATACGGAAGCGTCATTTCGCGTGATGTGCCTTAACCGTTCGGCCACAGAGAAGCGTTCGGTTGGCACGGTCGATTTTATTATCTTTAAACTTAAATCTTCCATGAATCTCTTTTATTCATATCTGCTCTTACCGTATCAATTGTAAACAAACGACGTCATATATTTTGAATTGGACATAGTCCGACAATTTATTTAAAGACATTTTTAAACATATCATAAAAATGTCTTTAAATAAATTGTCCAATTCAAAATATATATATATATTTATCGTTAGTTTTAATAAAGTAATCGTGTTGGTACTTGAAACCGGTGAAGTTATGCCGCAAACTATATATAGTGCGTTTCTCAACACAGAAAATTTCACAAACAGCACCGTTTCCGGCTTTAAACTTTATCTCAGTTACAAAGATTCATGCATAAACTGGCAAAAATATAAGATAACGAAAGTGCTTCTTTATCTGACGAAGCATTGATGCTTCCTTTTCATTGGCCCATTTCTCTGTGTGAAATCTCGTATTCAAATGATAAGACAAGTACGCCAATGATTTCTTTTAGATTGACAAGTAACCAAATCGCTCTGAAATAACCAATATATGATTTATCGTATATAAAAGATATCAGTGTAAATATTTTCTTAATTTTTTTTTTATTTTCCAAATATATCATTATGTTTAAATTTAAAGGAATCACCATTTTCATTTTCGCCATTTTACAATTACAGATTCCCACGATCTCGCCTAAGGTAGAAATTTTTTTTATAAAATTTTTGTATTTCGAAAATGCTTAACGCGAAAAATTTTACCATTAAGATACATAGAAACATTTTTACTTCGGCATAGTGTAATTTTAGCAAATGTGTTTCGCTTCTTCAGTTACGACTGGATAGTGAGTTCGATTTTCAATGGGCGCTCCATACTTTCGGCCTTAGGTCAAAACTAAACTACGCTTAGTAAATCGCTATAAAAGCATATTTACTTCGACGTGGTGTAATGGTTAGCAAACTTGTCTCGCTAGTTCAATTACGACCGAGTAGTGAGTTCGATCCTCACTGGGTGCTCCACACATTCGGCCTTGTGCCACATCTAAGCTACTCTTAGGAAATTATTTGGACACTTCGATGTGGTGTAATGGTTAACAAGCTTGTCTCGCTAGATCAATTACGAGTGAGTAGGGAGTTCGATCCTCATTGGGTGCTTCACACATTCGGCCTTATACCACATCTAAGCTATCTGGGCACTACGACGTGGTGTACTAGTTAACAAGCTTGTCTCGCTAGAATATCTGAAATTTCAAATATATATATATATACATAAATTATAAATAAATACTTTCACAAAAAAAACATTCATTTTTTTAAATTTGCAAATTTTCAGTTGTTTTGTATATATATATATATATATATATATATATATGGTGTCCATAAAGTTCGTGTGCACTTTAAAAAATTTATAACTTTATTTGTATTTGCGATAGAAATAATCTGTAAAAAATGTTATAAAATTTAATGTACCTAGTTTTAAGTATAGCTAAAATAAATAATGTGATTTCAGGCATTACTGTAAATCAGTTGGCAAATGTTTTCCGTGAACTGCAAAATCGTATTACCCTTTGTATTGCTAATGATGGAGGACATGTGGAAACTTAAATAAAATTTCAATAAAACCTTAAAAAATAAAGATTTACTTCTTTCTAATCCTTTTCACAAATTATTTCTATCGCAAATACAAATAAAGTTATAAATTTTTTAAAGTGCACATCAACTTTATGGTCACCTTGTATATATATATACATATACATATATATATATATAATTATTTATTTAAATATTATAACATAAATATGTTATAAAATCACTACAAAAATAGCCATTTTGTTTCAACACTTCTGGTGTCTTATCAAGTGATGATGTTGAATGTAGAATAAATGGTTTTAAAAGTTTCAAATTAATTAACGATCCTTCGCTAGGGGTAAACGCTGTTACATAAGCTAGAATGACCAATCAAAATACAAGTATATGGTAATTCAAAAAATTTGACAACGAAGCAAGATTATCATAGATATTAAAAGATTTATAAAATTTGAAATTAAAATTAAAAGTAAAAAATTACCTATTTAGAAAACTAAATCTAAACTCTATTAAGTTTAAAATTGTAGAATTACTGAGGAGAAAATAAAAAAATACATATGCTATTTAATTTATTTTTTCATTGAAATTATGTTAAAAAGGATATCGTTAGCTCCAGACAAAAATGTATACTTCAACTGTGATGGGCCACCTCTCACGTAAAACAATTCAAACACACTCAGGTTATAATACATAAGCGCCCAGACATATTTATATATATATATACACACACACAAAAAACGGTGACGAGACACGACCCTTGATAAAAAAACAAAAAACAAAACGAACACACACACACACACACACACTCACTCACACACACACACAACCAAACGTGCATGCACTTTCCTTACACATAGACATCGATAAACACTGGCACATACATCCACATGCACATTGACCTAGACAATCAGACGCAATAGCCAAAACATATTCGGCAAAGTCCGACAAAGTAGTAAGAAACGAAACGCGTCGCACGAAAACTTTTTTCACTTTGTCATACATCGTTCCTCCAAAACTCTTTTTGAAAAATGTATATATCGTTATCGCATATATATATATATAAGTAAATATAGATATATGTATAGATATATGTAGATATATAGATATACAAATAAAAAAAAAATGAGGGAAAGTGAAAGAAAGAAAAAAAAACTAATTTCAAAATTTATCACATATCTTATTTGATCTGGCCGTCCAAAACGGAAATGACGTCAGATTATGATAGCCCAGAAACTTAGAAACATTATTTTTAGCTCGGAGACGTTGGTACTGAAGTGAAAATGGTAGAGGACGTCATAAGTGCTTTTGGGCCAATACAAAAACAGGTCTTGGAGTTTGTTTATGCTAATAAAATATTGAAAGAGCAATGATAGAAAAGGGGAAACGAAACTAAGATTTCTTGAAAAGGTTTCAGCAGAAGTGAAGGTGCCTTCCGTTAATGATAAAAAGAAGGGAATGCAGAGAGAAAAAATGAAAGAAATAAAACACAGTAAAAATATCAACATTTTAAGGGAAAACGGGAAAAAATTGGACTGCATTAAACATGAAAAAAAGGAAAGAAGTTGATGCAAAAGATGATATGAGAGAGACTGAAGGAGAGAAAAAAGGAATTATGATGGAAAGGAGTGTGTATAGATGCATGAAGGAAAGAAAAGTAGGAAAATGAATAAAAATATACAGTAAAAGAAAAAAGATTAGGCATCGAGGGTTAAATCAAGTTGTGTTTTAAAGAAAGAAAGAAAGAAAGAAAGAAAGAAAGAAAGAAAGAAAGAAAGAAAGGAAAGGGAAGGAAAGGAAAGGAGAGGAAAAGAAGGCTTGAATAAAAAAGAAGAAACTAGACCTGAAGCAATTATACAAATAATGTCTTAAAGAAAGAAAGAAAGAAAGAAAGAAAAGGAAGGAAAGGAAGGAAAGGAAAATAAATAAAGAAAGAAAGAAAGAAAGAAAGAGAAGGCTTGAATAAAACGGATAAACTAGACACAAAGGAATTATACAAATAATGTCTTAAAGAAAGAAAGAAAGAAAGAAAGGGAAGGAAAGGAAAAGAAAGAAAGAAAGAAGGCATGAAGGAATTATACAAATAATATTTCTGCGAGAGAAACAGTGACAGAAGGAAAGAAACAAAAAAGCAAGCAAAAGGTTGAATAAAAATGAGTAAAAAGTAGACCTGAAGGAATTATACAAATAATGTCTTAAAGAAAGAAAGAAACAAAGAAACAAAGAACCAAGAAAGAAAGAAAGTAAAAGAAAAGGTAGAAAAAGGTTGAATAAATCTTTAAACGTGAATGAATTCTACAAATAATTGTTGAAAGAAAGAAAACAAAATGATAGAAAATGAAAGAAAACTGATTGGATAAAAGGGAACGATGTTTGAAACAAATACTTTTAAATAATTACCGGCCATTTGTCTATTTCATAATGTGTGACGTCATTTGTTTACATTTGGATACGCATCGAGCAGATATGAATGTACGTGAGAAAATCATGGAAAATTGTAGTTTAAAAACAGTAAAATCGACCTTGCTAACCGAAACGCTCCTCTGTGGCTCAATCGGTAAAGGCACGTCCGGCTATATGACGGTTCCGTACATGATACAGGTTCCATTCCTATCGAAGGACTCATATTTTCTATGAAAATTTCTCGGACATTCAGGCCGGTAAATGTTGTTAATACTGTTTATTATAAACATAGCATTTACTTAAATTATAAACAGAGCATTTACTTAAATATTTGTATCTATAAAAAAGAATGTATAAACATAAAAATTTCTGAGATTGTAATTATTTGCATCGTTCAAATTTCTATGTTCATCATTATAGTCATATTAACGACGTTTCGGCCTTTATACCTTCCGGTCTTCTTCAGATGATATACGTTGGAATTTCGAAATGAAACCTTTACTTAGCCCACGTGGATAGATTGTTCTAATTCCACGTGCCGTACCTTTCTCGGTATCAGTTAATCAACGAACGTTTTGATCCACTGGGCCATGGGTCAGTGAGAGATTTTGGGGGACTTATAAACCTAATGTCTCAGTAACCATTTTTACGAGAGCTTATTTTACAATTTCTCTTGTTATTATGTTCCAGTGGAGAAAATCAAAAAAGTGATTGACTCAAAGAGTTTTGAGTTCAATTCCTGACCACAGCAGAGGGAAGTAAATCTTAAAGAGTTGAAATATTAAAAGGAATTAATTAATACTGAGATATCAAAAAAAAGGACATGGCATGTGGAATTAGAACAATCTACTCCCGTGGACAAACTAAAGGCTTCGGTACGAAATATCACCTAAAGAAGGTTGGAGTGTACAACGGCCTAAACACAGAGAAGCAGGTAATAAAGATGAAGACAACAGTCCGAACGATGTAAATAGTGTCAAAAGAAAGAATAATAGAAACAAATAATATAAAATGAAAGAAAGACTGAAAGAAAGAAAATACAAAAAAGAATGAAGGAAAACGAAAGAAAGAAAAATGGTAACAGCAATACACAAAATGAAAGAAAACGAAAGAGAAATGGTAACGGTAATACAAAAAATGAAAGAAAGCGAAATGGTAACGGTAATATAAAAACATGAAAGAAAGAAAAGTGGTTATGGTAATACAAAAAATGAAAGAAAATGAAAGAGAAATGGTGACGGTAATACAAAAAATGAAATAATATGAAAGAGAAATGGTAACGGTAATACAAAAAATGGAAGAATATGAAAGAGAAATGGTAACGGTAATACAAAAAATGGAAGAATATGAAAGAGAAATGGTAACGGTAATACAAAAAATGAAAGAATATGAAAGAAAGATAAATGGTTACGGTAATATAAAATCGTGAAAGAAAGAAAAATGGTAACGGTAATACAAAAAATGAAAGAAAATGAAAGCGAAATGGTACAGGTAATATAAAAACATGAAAGAAAGAGAAATGGTAACGCTAATACAAAAAGACGAAAGAAAGCGAAATGGTAACGGTAATATAAAAACATGAAAGAAAGAGAAGTGGTAATGATAATACAAAAAATGAAAGAGAAATGGTGACGGTAATACAAAAAGATGAAAAAACATGAGAGAGAAATGGTATAGGTAATATAAAAACATGAAAGAAAGAGAAATGGTAACGGTAATACAAAAAGGGAAGAAAACAAATGAAAAAGAACTGATAGCAGTAATATAAAAAAGGGAGAAAAAAACTAAAGAAAAACTGTTAATAAAAAAAGAATGAAACAAAATATTTCAACGAAACAAAGAAATACGGTTAGAAAAAAGAAAATACAATGAATGTATGAATGAATGAATGAATGAATGAATGAAAGGGAACATCAAAAAGAAACATGAATGAAATAAAACAAAAGAATTAAAAGGTTTCTTCAATGGTTATAATGTCCGTTTCTTACCGACGAAATAGATTGTAATTCATATTTCCTCCTTGACGTACCCGAGAGAATGAAATGATTGATATCTTTGCTTGGCCTGTATGACTTCATTTACTTAATTTACTTTACTTTACGGGGGACTATTGTCCTCATAATTGTTATTGCCATCACATCCTTTCTGTTCTTGTGCGCTACGGTCATCAACAAGTCTACGCCGATCCGTGTGACAATTCTCTGTGAAGAACCTTCAACCTAACCGGCCTTCTGTTGAGTGCTGGTGTGTTAGCCATGGCTGACTGCATTCATTTAACCTAGTGAACATTGATTCGTGAATTTGGTGACATATTCATTTGAGATCAACCTCTGGGCCAGGCAGTGTGTATTTGGACTGTCTGGAAACAGGACGGGCAACAATTGGGCTGTACTAAAAATAAGAACAACACAAGCTATCTCTAGACATGGGTAGTGGAATAAAAACAATCTAGCCTGGTAGATGAAATAAAGGGTTCAGTTCGGAATACCCTTTAGGTTGCACGGATTGACATACACCTGATGAAGGCCGGAAGGCACAACGGCCGAAACGTTGTGATAGCAACAAAGATTAGGACAATAGTCCACGTGTAAATAGTATAAATAATGATAACCCTTCATCCCAGAAATTCAAAAGGGTTATATGACTGTGAACAGATATAGTTCTTTTATCAGCTCGATATATTCAGAACTTGGTTCAATAAAAGAATATATGAAACAATTATTTTTAAAGAAACCCTGTTTGAAAGAGAACGGGAAGGAAGAAGAAATACTTAAATAAAAGGAAGACCGTTGGTTTGAAAACCGTGAAATAAAAACAGAAGAAAAAATTACAAGATAAAATGGTTCAGCGTCATTCCAGAAGATTTCGCTTGCCGAGTCGCTTTTGGAATTTTTTAGCCTTATATTATGAAGCCTCAGCCTCTGTGAAAAGCTTGTTATTCAGTTAGCTAAATAACGGTCAGTGACCCTTGGAAGACTAAATTTCCATTTATCTAAATCGATATTTGCCTCACACATCAAAACCTTTGAACGACCGGACCTTGAAATTATTCCCTTCGCTGTAACATGTTTTCTTTCTTTTTATGTGTTGTGTCTTTTCAGGACGTGGGCGATCATCGCTCTCCACTTCCTCCTATACCTTGTGGCTCTGAAGAGGTTTCGTTCTTCTGCCACCACCCCTAGACCACGTTCTGTCATCTACTTGCTTAAGCCCGCCAGGTATGCCCTGCGTTGCTTTCACTTGTCTCTTTCCCTCCATTCGGCCTGTGAGTATCAGATTTTCCAGTGGCTAACAACTGAACATGTGCTATGCATAATAGTGAGCTGCAGGCAGTTCAAATGACAGGATGACAGGACCCAAAGAGTGTGAGTTCAATACCCGGTTAAGGCAGTGGAGAACTTGGAGAGGGGAATTAACAGGATATGACTGATACCTGACATCCATTAAAACATGGCACGTGGAACTAGAACAGTCTACCCCAGTGGGCGAAATAAAGGGTTCAGTTCGACATTCCAACCACCTGAAGAAGGCCGGAGCGTACAACAGCCGAAACGCTGTAATAAATATGGCAAAAAAGATGAGTAGAATAGTCCGAATAATGTAAATAGTGTACATAATACCTCATCTCAGAAATATAGACAGATACTGAAAGGCCGAAACGTTGTAATAAATATGGCGACAAAGATGAGGACAATAGCCCGAATAATGTAAATAGTGTACATAATACCTCATCTCAGAAATATAGACAGATACTGAAAGGCCGAAACGTTGTAATAAATATGGCGACAAAGATGAGGACAATAGCCCGAATAATGTAAATAGTGTACATAATACCTCATCTCAGAAATATAGACAGATACTGAAAGGCCGAAACGTTGTAATAAATATGGCGACAAAGATGAGGACAATAGCCCGAATAATGTAAATAGTGTACATAATACCTCATCTCAGAAATATAGACAGATACTGAAAGGCCGAAACGTTGTAATAAATATGGCGACAAAGATGAGGACAATAGTCCGAATAATGTAAATAGTTTATATAATACCTCATCTCAGAAATATAGACAGATACTGAAAGGCCGAAACGTTGTAATAAATATGGCGACAAAGATGAGGACAATAGTCCGAATAATGTAAATAGTGTACATAATACCTCATCTCAGAAATATAGACACAAGTCCCGATACATTTTTTTTTATCAAACATCGTATATTTATTCTCTACACAAGATATGGTCCTCTTTTTCTTCCTCTTTAGACATGTTCCTCGAGTCTGACTGTCAGAGGATATGTTTTTTCTTTTCTTTCCGGCATGGGATATAATAAATGCCCTGCAGGTTACTCGGGGCAAGGGCCGAAATAACAACAAAGAAGAGGACAATATTCCACGTGTAAATAGCGTAAATTATGATAACTCCTTACGTAGATTTCGCCACGTTCATCTTCGGACGAAAACCTTTGGGGAAAAAATATCATTCAAAATTCTGTTATCGCCATGAATATTTTTCTTTTGCTAGTGGGAAAATTATTAAATTTAAGTTGATATCGAAAAATGTATTCATACATGCTGCAGAAAGTTGCAAGGAATGTCGATGGACTGTTTGTGTCTGTAATGATCTAGTGCAGCCGACACAACAATCAAGAATTTCGTTTTGCTTAGATAATTTGCTACCTACCAATATTTACTGTGTAATTATATATGCAATCAACATTGGGGATTAGAGCAGACTGAGATAGATAGATAGATAGATAGATAGATAGATAGATAGATAGATAGATAGATAGATAGATAGATAGATATGAGCAGACTGAGATAGATAGAGGTATAGATAGATAGATAAATAGATAGATAGATAGAAAGATAGATATGAGCAGACTGAGATAGATAGATAGATAGATAGATAGATAGATAGATAGATAGATATGAGCAGACTGAGATAGATAGATAGATAGATAGAAGCAGACTGAGATAGATAGATAGATAGATAGATAGAAGCAGACTGAGATAGATAGATAGATAGATAGATAGATAGATAGATAGATAGATAGATAGATAGATAGATAGATAGAAGCAGACTGAGATAGATAGATAGATAGATAGATAGATAGATAGATAGATAGATAGATAGAAGCAGACTGAGATAGATAGAGAGATAGAGAGATAGATATAAGCAGACTGAGATAGATAGATAGATAGATAGATAGATAGATAGATAGATAGATAGATAGAAGCAGACTGAGATAGATAGAGAGATAGAGAGATAGATATAAGCAGACTGAGATAGATAGATAGATAGATAGATAGATAGATAGATAGAAGCAGACTGAGATAGATAGATAGATAGATAGATAGATAGATAGATAGATAGAAGCAGACTGAGATAGATAGA
>OZ038499.1:15652184-15774684 GCA_964036315.1 Acanthosepion esculentum | reverse complement strand
GTTTCTTATTTGTTTTTTTTTTGTTTTTTTTTTATTGAATCATATTTTCAATAAAGACGTTCTTCGGGATTTATTTTGCTAAGAAAAATGGAATGGGTGAGACAACACAAAGAAATCGGAAACTCCAAAAACAGAAAAAAATATAAATAATCGGTAAATATCTGCTCTACAAGAAGCTAACAATGAAAATATCTTACATAAGTAAAACAGATGTTATGCGGTAATATTCTATGTGCCGTGTCCCTTCAGGACGTGGCTGATCATGGCTCTCCACAACATCTTCTTGCTCAGCATTTAACAAAATCGTAGGTTATCTCCGTTTTCCGCTGTTTCCTTACCTTCAATGAGTATCAAATTCTCCAAGCCATCTTTCCTCATTATTATGTTCAAGAAGTTTCAGCTGTCTCTGTCTGAGTCGAAGGCTCCTTCTCCTTTTCTTACGCGCTCTGTGCATGATTTTCTCAGCATCCTTCTGTAGAACCACATCAAGTTTCTTCTTCATCTGTTAGGAAGTTGTCCAACATTTACTGCCGTATAGGACGACTGATGTTACATAGTAATTTCATAATTTTTTCTTTGATTGTTATGAATTTTTCCTGTTTCTTAGAGAAACCTACACTATTTGCTAAAATATTGCATCATATGTTATATATGTCATTTTCTTTCTCTGAATTAGTTGTTAAATTAGAGCAAAGTGAGATAAAACCGATGTGTAGGTGAGGCTTAGCATGTGTTGGATGTGGGGTCTGGCAACGCACAACGCTTAACTTGACAGAATCAATCGTGATATTAGTATTCAAAGTTTAATTTTGAAAGGAATTGTGGGTTTTCATTTTCATTTTAAAATCAATAATCTTTTATGGACGTAAATGGTTAAAACGCCATAAATATTCATCAGGCTGAGTTCACTAGTTTTGGTCTGTTGTGATGTGGGGTCTGGAAACACACAACACTTAAAACTTCAGAGTGAATCATGACAGTAATATTCAGTCCTCAGCAAGACAAGTCATTGCAATAGTATTAGCTTTTCTTTCTAGACAATGACCCAGAACTACTTTTCATGAATGGATCAGTCCATTCATAATAGTAAGGGGGCTATCTGGCTCTTACCACATCACCCCTTTTGAGACTTACTTCCCATGGGGTTAAGATCCAACACTTATGTAGGCTGTCTCTTCCTTTTACTGGAGCTATCTTGGGCATAGGTACATCGAAAACCTCATACAGAACCACCATCGGTCCCTCCTCTCAAATACTCTGTGCTTTAGCGTATAATATATCGAAGTAGCGTGAAGAAAGCTTATATATATTTTTTCATGTATAACACGCACTACAAATATTTATCCATAAAAATTACGATATACACGAGTAATATGAATGTAGAATATTTTGACCCCAAATGAAATGCTAAAGTGTCCCCAAACTATTTCATAAATAAATAATTA
The DNA here is from genome assembly GCA_964036315.1 of Acanthosepion esculentum. Classification (NCBI taxonomy): domain Eukaryota; kingdom Metazoa; phylum Mollusca; class Cephalopoda; order Sepiida; family Sepiidae; genus Acanthosepion; species Acanthosepion esculentum. Next base: position 15,773,239 of record OZ038499.1, on the reverse strand, counting down.
CTTGGCTTATGAAAGATAATCTTAATGAGATTATAGCTGCATAAAATAAATTGAGCCTAATTAATAATTATACACACATTATGTATATTTAAGATATTTTTACGTTTATACATTCTTTTTATAGATACAAATATTCAAGTAAATTCTCTGTTTTTAATAAACAGTATTAATAACATTTACCGGCCTGAATGTCCGAGAACTTGTCATAGAAAATATGCGTCCTCCGACAGGAATCGAACCCGTACATTCATATCTGCTCAAAGCGTATCCAAATGTAAACAAATGACGTCACACATTATGAAATGGATAAAGTCCGATAATCATTTTAAGTCATTTTTATGTTAATACATTCGTTTTTTTTAGATACAAATATTTTAAGTAAATGCTATGTTTATACTAATCAGTTTTAAACAACATTTACCGGCCTGAATGTCCGATCTGTGTAGATCCCCTTTGCATACTTCATATGTATATGTCAATCTGCTTAATTTTAATATCTTTTTCGTTTTGGATTCACGTCCAATGGGTCCGTGAACTTCCGTTTCCTACCGGATCTTCTCGGTTCAGGAGCACTCTGCGGAGGTTCTACTTGAAAAATATCATACATTACATCAATGGGATCTTCCTCCTCATCCGGTATACTCTCCTCATGCTCTAGAACGTAACATTTTTTGAGTTGGTTCTGGTGCCTTTTATGAGTATTCTTCGGCCCTTTAATTATGTAAATCAGGTCACCGATTCTCTTGTCCACTATGCCTCGCTCCCAGAACTCAACGTTGTTTCTATAGCACTTGAAAAACACCTTCTCTCCGGGGGTGTATCTTTTTCTAGCTGTATACATAGTGTTCTTTATTCTATTTCTTCCTGGCAAAAGCTTGTCAAACACTGACTTAATTTTCCTAGCGAACATTAGTTCAGCTGGTGCCATGTTTGATTGTGTTCTCTGGTTTGGCGTGATTCTGTATACTTGTAGGAATTGCTGAAAGGCCTTATCCGTTGGAACTCCTGAGGCTTTCTTCAGAGCGCGCTTTAACGTATCGACAAAATCTTTCTGCGAGTCCATTGGATCTCGGATGATACGGCGGCGTCGTTATGTGGTTAATTTGATATAACTCACAAAATTCCTTAAATTCGTCAGAAGTGAATTGTGTACCATTGTCACTCACAATACACTCTGGCACACCGAACCGTGCAAATAATTCATGCAAAAAAGTTGTTGTGGTATTGGACGTAGGCTTTTTGCAGCGTAGTACTTCCGGCCATTTTGTAAAGCTATCTACCACTATTAAGTAGTAATAATCTTACATGCTCCTACCCCGTATGAACTAGCATCACTTGCCACTACAATATCAAGTTTAGGATTGTAATGGGTTAAAAAGAGGTCGGACGTAAGCATTTTCTTTATTTCATCAAAGGCTTTTTGACATTCTACCGTCCATTCCCATGCCTTGTCTTTTTTCAATAGTTCATTCAACGGAGCTCTTAGATTGTACATTCCTTTAATGAACGTTTGATAATAGTTTGCGAGCCCCAGAAAACTCTGTAGTGTCGCCACGTTAGTGGGCGTCGGCATGTCTCTAATCGCAATGGACCTTTCCGGATCTGGAAATCTGCCATTTTTGTTGATTATGTGACCTAAATATTTAATTTCCTCCAAACCAAATTCGCACTTTGATTCTTTGACTTTAAATCCAAAGTCCTGAATCTTTTTAAATACTTGATTGAGGTGCTCTCGATGTTCGTCGACGTTTGCACTCCTTACTATGATGTCATCTAAGTAGGCACACGCAAAGTCAAAATAATTCAACATGACGTCCATAGCTTGTTGAAAAATGGCTGGTGTCACTTTAATACCAAAAGGACGCCTGTTGTACTTGAATAAACCCCTATGCGTGTTTATCCCTAGTAACTTCGAACATTCTTCTTCGACGGGAATTTGGAGATAGGCATCTGATAAGTCGATTTTTGAAAAAATCACTCCGCCATTTAGCTTGTTAAAAATCTCCTCCGGACTCGGTAACGGGTAATGGTAGTCCTTAATTACCGAGTTCAACCCTGTCGAAAAATCAACGCAGACTCTGATTTGGTTTGATTTCTTTTTTATGCACACAATCGGCGCAGCCCATGAATTAGATTCTACTTTTGAAATAATTCCCATTTTTTCCAACCTATCAAGTTCTTCGTTAACTTTCTCTACACTTGCGAAAGGCACGTTACGTTTCTTTTTAAAAATAGGCATAGTATTTTCCTTTAATTCAAATTTAGCTTCAAACTTGTTACATCTTCCAAGACCAGGTGTGAAGGTTTCCGGAAACTTTTTCTTTAATTCATCTTTAATGTCCTGTCTTGTTTGCGTATTACTTTCTACTTTTCTACAGAATGAGTTTAACGGTTTATCCCACAATTCGAATGTTTCAATAAAATCTGTGCCCAACAAGTTTTCTCCATTTTTCAGAATGAAAACTTTTATTTTTTTAACGATCCCGTTCAATTTTATGGGAAGTACAACCTCGCCTTCGAAGTTAATTTCCTTTCCAGTTACCGTTCGAGCGAGTTTCGTTGACTTCATTATTGTAGGTCTTTTTAAAATTTTCCATGTTTTATCGTTCATTATTGTTAAATCTGACCCCGAATCGAGTTGAAATTTGATATTCTTTTTGAATATTTCAGTCGTCACATATTTCCTCAAATCTCTATCTGATTTGATATTCGAATTTGTTTGTCTAATTCGGCTATTGACTTTTTTCGTTTTACAACACGATCCTTTGTGACCATTCTTTTGGCACACGAAACATTTCTTATTTCTATATGGGCAATTTATCTCCCAGTGTCTTTCGTTACGTCTGCAATTATATGGTGGAACCTTTTTATTTTCTTCGTTCTTTTTACTTTTTTGTCTATTATTAAAATACGCCGAATTTTTTCTCCAATTTTTTTCTGATGGGTAATTTAACTGTTTTTTTTTATTTTTTTAATATAAGCAATGCCAGCTTCTTCGATTTTTTGCGACTCTTTCTTTAAACTTACGGCCCGTTGACACTCCTCTGCTAACTTTTGCAGGGTAATGTTTTGTTCAGATTCGAGTTTAGACAAAACTCTACGTCTTATTTCGGCACTCTTACTGGATACCAGTCCTTGAGCAAAAATTAAACACTTGAATTCTTCAACCGTAATCTCTGCCAATCTGAAATTGTCACAATGTCTATTCACTATAGATGCATATGTTAAGTAATCCTGATCGTCGGATTTAGAGACATTCATGCATAACCATCGCTTATGCCAAAGCGACATATTTGCTCCAAACAGCTCTTTTAGCAATTTAACTGTTTCCGAGAATTCCAATTCAGTTGTTTTTCTCGGTAGAATAAAATCTACAAATTTGCTATGTTCTGCTGTACCTAGCTTTCTTAGTAATAGACTGACTTTTCTTGAATTCGACCAGTTTTCACAGTCTGTGTAGAAAATATCTTCATATCGTTTAAAGTACGCTTCAAACGTTTTTTCTTCGTCTGGCACATAGTTGAAAGTTTCCAGCGAATTAAATATGGTGTTATTAGAATATGAAGAATTTCCTTCATTTGCCTGATAGTTGTTTAATTTCTCCAGTGTTAACTTTTGAATTTCTAAAAGTCTTTCATCTTGCTTTTCTTGATATTTTTGCAGCGCTATCGGTTGTTCTTGCTGTCTTTCATCTTGCTTATCTTGATATTTTTGCAGTCTTTCATCTTGCTTTTCTTGATATGTTTGCAGCGCTATATGTTGTTCCCTTATTAATAAGGCAAACTGTGATATGACTTTGGATAATTCATCCATTTTTAACTGATAGTGTTCATGCACAAAGAATATACTTTTAATTTGTGTATCCACGGCTATCATATAAGCTGACCAAAAAAATCGAAACAACGTACGACTTTTTAATTTTCCGTCTTGCTTTTACATTCACGCCCGTGATAATCAACTTTGGTATTTATTTTTTTTTTTGTGAACAGAGACCGTCGGACATTTTTTTTTCGTTTTCGACTTCTGTTCGCGTATTTTAATGACAACTTCTGATTTTATTATCAGAGGTAATTCGTCACTATATTGTTGAACAAGCAAAAACAATAATTTTTTAAAGTTCGTTACCTTTCAAAGTCGACACGGTGTATTTGTGCTCCTTTTACTTCCATGCATGTTTTTGTAGTCGGCCAGTTTTTTTCTTTTTAACGGGTGCCTCGTTGTAGATATTTTTTTCAATTTAAAATTACCGTTATTTGTTTACGACACCTTTCAAATTTTTCTGAGTGAGCGTTCCTTTATGCTTAGTCGTCTTTTAACGAGTTCTACATATCCAGAAGTTCAGAATCCTTTGTCGTTACGTTAAAGTTGGACTTTGAATTAATAATTTTTTTTTTCAGCCTGGGTTCTTCAATGACTTATCCCAATTGTTGAAAACTCTCAATTATTAATTCTTTTTTTTTCCGTGTGGTTCGTTCTACTTCGTCGCCATTGTTGAAACTTGACTAATGCATGGAATAATAATGCAAACACAAAATGTAGTTAGAATAAAATGTATTGAAACAAGAAAGTGTACACAATATTTACATATAGTCTTTTGTATATTTCTGGGAAGACCGTTCCTGGAGAATGTGTTGACTAAGTCGCAGTCGGGCAGAGTCTCTAGTTGGATCTCTTGATTCGCCTCCCTGTCTTCTGGTACCAACCATATTTATATCGTCGGTACTCCGCTATGCAAATTAGGTGGATCCTACCACAACAATAATTAAGAGGATTTTAATCTAAAGAGAGCTCAATGTAAGTTACAGAGTAATGTTTTTATTATTATTATTATTATTATTATATATGAAATACATTTTTGAATTAACGCAATAAAACTTAATGGAGGCGCTGATACGCGACCCCTCGCCCACATGGAATGACGGTTATTTGCCTAAGCGCAGCATTTCTGAGTCGAGTCTAAGGAAGCAACGAGATCAGACGTATGGACGCTTCACTCATCGAGGAGAGTGAAACTTGCGAAAACCCAGCGTCGGATGTTGGCTCGGCATGGCCGAACGCAACATGAATCACCTGAAGACATAGAAGGGGATTGCACACTTTAAAGCAGGAAGCGTAACGAGCGAAGGCCTATCTGGTCACTCATCAACAATGCGAATGGAAGAACACATCCAATGGGTGGGTACCTTGATCAGGGAAGACCGAAGAAACACATTTGCACAAGTCGTGGCATCAGTTATGGGTCTACATAAGACAGAGTGCATTATGACTCGGGGTACCCCAAATTTATATACGCGTTGGGTATCCAAACAAGCAACGGTACAGACGTGGCTTCGTGAGAAACCGAAAAAAGTTTCTCCTCGGGAATGATGAAGAAGCTCATTGAGCGATACCAGAAGTGTGTCGCCACCGGTCAGGGGGAAAATATCGATAAGTTACATATGAATTTGTTCATCAAGTAGCACGGAAAAGTTATAGTATCGATTAAGAAGCACTTCCATGATCGATTTTCGAGATCCGATCGCACCAATAACTTTCCAACTTATTTCTCGTGTTTCAAAATTATAAAAAAAATAAGTAATCGATACTTCTTTGCCAAATTTCTTTTCTTTCAACTCACGCCCTCCACTTCCTTCTTCATTCAACACATCTCTTTCTCCTTTTATTCCTCCTCCTTCTTCTAGTTTTGGGTATGACGATAAACTTCGTTCGGCAGCAATGCCTCTGATCCGGAGGTTTTGAGAAGCGTGGCACCACCTCCTAATTGCACTTGTTCCCAGGTCCATCTTAACCCTGGGTGGTAGCACCTGTTAGGGTGCCAGCTATGAGAAAATAATGAACATCCCCAAACAAAAACAAAAACACTATGAAAGTATAAAAATACATTTTTATAGTAAAAATATCAGCAATACATATTTATATAAAAAAATTACCAACAATACATTTTATGTGCAGTTGAGGGCAATTGCGTTAAAAATTATTTAGTTGAAGCCATAAAATTATGTTCAAAATATTTAGATTTTGGCATTAAGTAACCCATAGCGGTTGATATACTGCCAAACAGAATCAAACAACCCGCACGAAAGAAACTCTTTCAGGACATCAATCCAGAGAATATCCTACAATTTCTTAAATCGAACTGTATTCCAAAATTATTTAGTTGAAGCCATAAAATTATGTTCAAAATATTTAGATTTTGGCATTAAGTAACCCATAGAGGTTGATATACTGCCAAACAGAATCAAACAACCCGCACGAAAGAAACTCTTTCAGGACATCAATTCAGAGAATATCCTACAATTTCTTAAATCGAACTGTATTCCAAAATTATTTAGTTGAAGCCATAAAATTATGTTCAAAATATTTAGATTTTGGCATTAAGTAACCCATAGAGGTTGATATACTGCCAAACAGAATCAAACAACCCGCACGAAAGAAACTCTTTCAGGACATCAATCCAGAGAATATCCTACAATTTCTTAAATCGAACTGTATTCCAAAATTATTTAGTTGAAGCCATAAAATTATGTTCAAAATATTTAGATTTTGGCATTAAGTAACCCATAGAGGTTGATATACTGCCAAACAGAATCAAACAACCCGCACGAAAGAAACTCTTTCAGGACATCAATCCAGAGAATATCCTACAATTTCTTAAATCGAACTGTATTCCAAAATTATTTAGTTGAAGCCATAAAATTATGTTCAAAATATTTAGATTTTGGCATTAAGTAACCCATAGAGGTTGATATACTGCCAAACAGAATCAAACAACCCGCACGAAAGAAACTCTTTCAGGACATCAATCCAGAGAATATAAATCTTCATTCAACAACCATTTTCTTCCTCGTGGTTCTTCTTTCTCCTCATTTTTTCTTCACCTTCATTCAACCGGCCCCCTCTTACTTCTTCTGCTTCTTCATTCAATCTATCTCTCCATCCTCCTCTTCCTCCTCCTTAGTTCAACATAACTCATTCTCATTCTTTTTTCTCTCATTTTTCTTCTCCTTCTTCTTTTACATTCAGCCTACTCCTTCCTCCTACTACTACTTATTCATTCAACCCACCTTTTCCTTCAGTTATTTTTTTATTCAGCCTCCCTCTCCATCCTCCTCTTCTTTCTCCTCCTCCTACATTCTACGCTCGACTTCCACGTCATTCTTCTTTTTCTACATCTACTTGATTCAACCTGCCTCTTGCTTCTTCCTCTTCTTCTTCTTTTCCTCTTCTTCTTCTTTTCCTCTTCTTCTTCTCCTTCTTTTCTTCTTCTTCTTCTTCTTCTTCTTCTTCTTCTTCTTCTTCTAAATCTCCTTCTTCTTCATTCAACCTGCCAATTGCTTCTTCTTCTACTTCTTCTACTTCTTCATCTCCTTCTTCTTTATTCCCTTTCATTCAACCAGCCTCTTCCTACTTCCTCTTCTTCTTCTTCTTCATCTTCTTCTTCTTCTTCTTCTTCTTCTTCATTCAACCTACCTCCTCCTTCTTCCTCTTATTCCTCTTCATCATCTTCTTCATTCCACCTGCCTCTTGCTTCTTCTTCTTCTTCTTCTTCATTCTGTTTCATTCAACCTGCCTCTTCCTTCTTCCTCTTTAATTCTTCTTCTTCTTCTTCATCTTCTTCGTCATTTCATCTGCCTCTTGGCGTCTTTTTCTTATTCATTCTTCTTCATTCAACCTGCCTCTTCCTTCTTCCTCTTCTTCTTCTTCATTCAATCTACCTCTTGCTTCTTCTTCATTCTCCTTCATTCACTCTGACTGTTTCTTCTTCCTCTTCCTCTTCTTCTTCTTCTTCTTCTTCTTCATTCAACCTACCTCCTCCTTCTTCCTCTTCTTCCTCTTCATCATCTTCTTCATTCCACCTGCCTCTTGCTTCTTCTTCTTCTTCTTCTTCTTCATTCTCTTTCTTTCCACCTGCCTCTTCCTTCTTCCTCTTCTTCTTCTTCATTCAACTTCTTCCTCTTCCTTCTTCCTCTTCTTCTTCTTCTTCATTCAATCTGCCTCTTGCTTCTTCTTCATTCTTATTCATTCAACCTGCCTCTTTCTTCTTCCTCTTCCTCTTCTTCATCTTCTTCATCTTGTTCGTCATTTCATCTGCCTCTTGTCTCTTCTTCTTCATTCTTCTTCATTCAACCTGCCTCTTCCTTCTCCCTCTTCTTCATCATTCAATCTGCCTCTAGCGTCTTCTTCATTCTCCTTCATTCAACCTTCTTTTTCTTCTTCTTTTCTTCTCCATTCTATTTCATTCCAACTGCCTCTTCCTCCTTCCTCTTCTTCATCTTCTTCGTCATTTCATCTGCCATTGGCTTTTCTTCTTCTTCATTCTTCTTCATTCAACCTGCCCCTTTCTTCTTCCTCCTCTTCTTCTTCCTCTTCATTCCACCTACCTTCTCCTTCTTCCTCTTCATCATATTCTTCCTGTCTCTTCTTTTTTCTTCTTCTTCTTCATTCTCTTTCATTCCACCTGCCTCTTTCTTCTTCCTCTTCCACTTCTTCTTCTTCTTCTTCTTCTTCTTCTTTTTCATCATCATCTTCTTCGTCATTTCATGTCCCTCTTGTCTCTTCTTATTCTTCATCTTCTTCGTCATTTCATCTGCCTCTTGTCTCTTCTTCTTCTTCATTCTTCTTCATTCAATCTGCCTCTTGCTTCTTCTTCCTTCTCCTTCATTCAACCTGCCACTTTCCTCTTCCTCTTCCTCTTCTTCATCTTTTACATCTTCTTCGTCTTTTCATCTGCCTCTTGTATCTTCTTCTTCTTCATTCATCTTCATTCAACCTGCCTCTTTGTTCTCCTTCTTCTTTTTCTTCATTCAATCTGCCTCTTGTGTCTCCTTCATTCTCCTTCATTCAACCTTCTTCTTCTTCTTTTCTTCTTCATTCTCTTTCATTCCACCTGCCTCTTCCTCCTTCCTCTTCTTCATCACCTTCTTCGTCATGTCATCTGCCTTTGGCTCTTCTTCTTCTTCATTCTACTTCATTCAACCTGCCTCTTCCTTCTTCAACCTGCCTCTTCCATCTTCCTCTTCTTCATTCAACCTGCCTGTTCCATCTTCCTCTTCTTCTTTTTCATTCAATCTCCCTCTTCCTTCTTCTTCATTCTCCTTCATTCAAGCTAACTCTTTCTTCTTCCTCTTCTCCTCTTCTTCATTCAACCTACCTCCTCCTTCTTCCTCTTCATCATCTTCTTCCTTCCACCTGCCTCTTGCTTCTTCTTCTTCTCATTCTTCTTCTTCTTCTTAAACTTCTTCGTCATTTCATCTGCCTCTTGTCTCTTCTTCATTCAACCTGCCTCTTTCTTCTTCTTCTTCTTCATTCAATGTGCCTCTTACTTCTTCTTCATTCTCCTTCATTCCACCTGCCTCTTCCTTCCTCCTCTTCTTCTTCATCTTCTTCGTCATTTCATCTGCCTCTTGGCTCTTTTTCTTCTTCATTCTTCTTTATTCATCCTGCCTCTACCTTCTTCCTCTTCTTCTTCATCTTCTTCGTCATTTCATCTGCCTCTTGTCTCTTGCTTCTTCTTCATTCTCCTTCATTCAACCTGCCTCTTTCTTCTTCCTCTTCTTCTTCTTCATCTTCATCCAACCTACCTCCTCCTTCTTCCTCTTCTTCCTCTTCATCTTCTTCTTCATTCCACCTGCCTCTTGCTTCTTCTTCTTCATTCTCTTTCATTCCACCTACCTCTTCCTTCTTCCTCTTCTTCATCTTCTTCGTCATTTCATCAGCCTCTTGGCTCTTCTTTTTCTTCATTCTTCTTCATTAAACCTGCCTCTTTCTTCTTCCTCTTTTTCTTCTTCATCCAACCGACCTCCTCCTTCTCGCTCTTCATCTTCTTCTTCATTCCACCTGCCTCTTGCTTCTTCTTCTTCCTCTTCTTCTTCTTCTTCTTCTTCGTCATTTCATCTGCCTCTTGTCTCTTCTTCTTCATTCAACCTGCCTCTTCTTTCTTCCTCTTCTTCTTCTTCTTCATTCAATCTGCCTCTTGCTTCTTCTTCATTCTCCTTCATTCAACCTGCCTCTTCCTTCCTCCTCTTCTTTTTCTTTATTCAATCCGCCTCTTGCTTCTTCCTCTTCTTCTTCTTCTTCTTCTTCTTCTTCTTCTTCTTCTTCTTCTTCTTCATCTTCGTCATTTCATCTGCCTCTTGTCTCTTCTTCTTCTTCATTCTTCTTCATTCAACCTGCCTCTTCCTCATCTTCTTCTTCTTCATTCTATCTGTCAATTTATTTTTTTCTTCTTCTTCTTCTTCTTCTTCTTCATTCTTCTTCATTCAACCTGCCTCTTTGTTCTGCCTCTTCTTCTACTACTTCTTCTTTCAACCTACCTCCTCCTTCGTCCTCTTCTTCCTTTTCATCTTCTTCTTCATTCCACCTGCCTCTTTCTTCTTCTCTTCTTCTTCTTCTTCTTCCTTCAACCTGCCTCTTCCTTCTTCCTCTTCTTCTTCTTCATTCAATCTGCCTCTTGCTTCTTCTTCATTCTCCTTCATTCAACCTGCCTCTTTCTTCTTCCTCTTCGTCTTCTTCTTCATCTTCATCCAACCTACCTCCTCCTTCTTCCTCTTCTTCCTCTTCATCTTCTTCTTCATTCCACCTGCCTCTTGCTTCTTCTTCTTCTTCTTCATTCTCTTTCATTCCACCTGCCTCTTCCTTCTTATTCTTCTTCTTCTTCATTCAATCTGCCTCTTGCTTCTTCTTCATTATTCTTCATTCAACCTGCCTCTTTCTTATTCCTCTTCATCTTCTTCTTCATTCCACCTGCCTCTTGCTTCTTCTTCTTCTTCATTCTCTTTCATTCCACCTGCCTCTTCCTTCCTCTTCTTCTTCTTCTTCATCTTCTACGTCATTTCATCTGCCTCTTGGCTCTTCTACTTCTTCATTCTTCTTCATTCAACCTTCCTCTTGCTTCTTCTTCATTCTCCTTCATTCAACCTGCCTCTTTCTTCTTCCTCTTCTTCTACTTCTTCTTCTTTCAACCTACCTCCTCCTTCTTCCTCTTCTTCCTTTTCATCTTCTTCTTCATTCCACCTGCCTCTTTCTTCTTCCTATTCTTCTTCTTCTTCATCTTCTTCGTCATTTCATCTGCCTCTTGGCTCTTCTACTTCTTCATTCTTCTTCATTCAACCTGCCTCTCTTTCTGCTAGGCATCCATCTTTACAAATGTAACACCATTAATAAAAATAAATATTCTTTACTACACCAAATTCATTCGTTATTTTTAGGACAAGATTAACATTATAAATGTTCTTGAAAGAATATTCTTCGTAATCACATTTATATTGTTTACATATTTACAAAATTCAACATAATATGCGTGGTTGAGTGAAACTAACTTTTTTACCTCCTTTTGCTGTTTCAAACGAAACCACCGGAGGATTAAAATAAGTTTTGTTGGATGTTTCTCCAGAATTGGTAAGCCACCCCTTGGCATTATATCAGGTCTCCGTTCTTGTCCAAAATGTCTTATATGCGTGGGTGGTGAGAAACATTACGCGAAATTGCTGGCCTGGAAATTTCTCCCCTTGATAATTTTACCAATAATAGTGTAATTTCGTCATGTCTTCAGATATACAGAGACTCGCCCCGGGGGTCTTTAGTATTTTACTTTTCGGTCCAGAAACATATTTACAAGAATAGATACAATTTGAGAAGTGATAGACGTGATTATCGCTACATCGGTTAAAAAAAAAAACAAGCATAATTAGCGAAAAGACAATTTTCAAAATCTCTTCCTCAAAAACTCAAATTACTACATCAGATTTTTGGCGAAAATACTTCAGGTTCCAAAATAACCTTTTGTGTAGCACGTATGCTTCATGGCCAGTCGAATGTCCATTCAAAATTTCTGAGCGTTCAAAATGGCCGATCACGCCCAAAACGCTAGAATTAGGTTAAAATTTAAGAATAACCACATTTTGGACACTTATTTATTTATTTTAGTATTTATTTATGAAAAGAGAATTTTGTAAGAAAAATTTACGGAAATCTGTCGGCTTCAGTTTTTTTTTAAATCTTAAAATATAATTTGAGCATTTAATTTTAGCCATCTTTAACATTCACACCCACAAAAAGTACGTTTATTTTTTCTGGTGCCGCTGTTATTTCAACTACTTTCACTCCTTGGCAATGTATTTTGTTTTAGTAAGCGATGATCAGAATTGGAATAAAACCTAAACATATGATGAAAGTGAATTTATATATATATATAAGTGTTAGTTGAAAGGATCCTAAGATATAAAATCACGTCTATTTTGTTTAAATCTATGTTCTATTTCTGTGGGTGCAAGTCTCTTTTTGTACATATATATATATATATATATATATATATATATATATATATAGAGAGAGAGAGAGAGAGAGAGAGAGAGAGAGAGAGAAAGAGAGAGAGAGAGAGATAGATATATGTATCTATAAAAAGAATGTATAAACATAAAAATGTCTTAAAATAATTGTCAGACTTTGTCCATTTCATAATGTGTGACGTCATTTGTTTACATCTGGATACGCCATGAGCAGATATGAATGTACGCAAGAGATTCATGAAAGATTAAAGTTTAAAGACAGTAAAATCGACCTTGCTAACCGAACGCTCCTCTGTAGCCGAAACGGTTAAGGCACGTCAGGCTAAGTGACGGTTCCGTATAGGATACAGGTTCGATTCCTGTCGGAGGACGAAAATTTTCTATGAAAATTTCTCGGACATTCAGACCGGTAAATGTTTTTTATTATAAAAACAGAGCATTTACTTAAATATTTGTATCTATAAAAGGAATGTATAAACATAAAAATGTCTTAATATATATATATATATATATATATATATATATATATTACTAGGAAAATAGATTTTTGACAAAACAAAATATTACCAAGTTGTTGGCATTAAATAACCCATTGGTGTTGATATGCCGTAAAACAAAACAATCCAAACCAAACCTTCAATCTGACATGAGAATATTAGATTTTCTAATGTCTATTTCCATATTATGGGACCTAAAAATTTCAACTGTATATTCCTATTGCCAAGTATAAGTTTCTTTTTTGTTTCCATTTTCTCTAAATCCTCACAAGTTCTGTCCATTGTATTCTCAGTATGCCCCTGTTAAACCACATTTCTCTTACCTCAAGTCTCTTTTTCCTTTTCATCCGTAAGGAGATTGTTCAGTAGTCAATGCCATACAGGAGGACTTATATTACGTAACACTTCAGTATTCTTTGTTTCTAACGTTTTTTTCTGTTTCTTAATACTTTGCTTAGCTTTTGGAAGGCATCTTTCGCTATCCCAATGCTCCAACGGAATTCAGTTTCGCGTTTTCCCTTCTCTTTTAAAAAAACTTCCCAGATATTTAAATTTAGATCTTGGTATCTGTCTATATTTCTGAGATGAGGTATTATGTACACTATTTACATTATTCGGACTATTGTCCTCATCTTTGTCGCCATATTTATTACAACGTTTCGGCCTTTCAGTATCTGTCTATATTTCTGAGATGAGGTATTATGTACACTATTTACATTATTCGGACTATTGTCCTCATCATTGTCGCCATATGTATTACAACGTTTCGGCCTTGTACGCTACGGCCATCTCAAGAACACATGGCACAGTGGATAAAAGCGTTAGTTAGATCCAGTGACAGGACCCAAAGAGTGTGTGTTCAATACCCGGTTAAGGCAGTGGTGAACTTGGAGAGGGGAATTAACAGAAGATAACTGACAACGGACATCCATTAAACATGTCACATGGAACTAGAAGTCTACCCCAGAGAGCGAAATAAAAGGGTTCAGTATGTTTTGTGGAGTTATTTCGCCGTGGAGGCTTGTATGTGTACTAAAATCGGTCCTAAATAAGTTCGACGTATCAAACGTTAGGAACTTGATATAATAGGTATTACGCAGAGTAATCTTGTTGTGGTCGCTGACTATTTTCGTATTCGACTAACTGTCGACTACTGTCGTCCGACATCAACTGACCCTCGTTCCTCTTACTACTCATACTTATATTAGGTGGGAGAGTCTAATAACTATAGAATAGGTGTGTTTCACCTTAACACCCCCCTCCTAAAACTTACTCCGTAAGAGTAAAACAGTTTTCTTTATTTTTTATTTTTTACAGGAAATATGAAGAAAAAAAAATAATTTTTAGCAACATCGTAGATAATCTGCTACGTTTTGGATCCACTTTTAAATGATCAGTTGCCTTTCTTTTTCTCCTGGATCGGCGTACCTCAGGTAAAATCGTTGCTGGCGTTGTTAGATCAAACGTATCGAAAATCACCTCCATAGGCGTTTCTTCCGCGGGATCGCTGTCAACCACGTCTGAAGAGCGTCGTCTGATCTGGTTAATGTGCCGTCTGCACGTGAATTTTTCGCCTTTCACCAAGTACATCATGTTGCCTATCCGCTTTTCTATTTTTCTAATCTCCCAGAATGATTTATTCTGTTTATACTCTTTTATTCTGTTTATACTCTTAAAGTATACTTTTTCACCAGGATTGTATTTTTTTACTTGAATAAATCTTTCTCTACCTGGCTTTGTCTTTTTTGTTAGTAATTTGTCGAAGACAGATCTTACCCGACGTGCAAACATCACCTCGGCTGGCGATTGTGAGGTTGGTTTTCCCTTATTTGGGGTAATTCTGTATACCTGTAGAAACTTCTGTAGGGCTTCATCTGCAGATATTTCCCTAGCTTTCTTTAGAGATCTTTTTAGGGTGTCCACAAATTTTTCAGCTAACCCGTTCGATCTTGTGGTAACATGTTCGACGTTGTATTCCTTACAGAAATCTTTAAATTGTTCCGACGTAAATTGATTCCCTTGTCAGTCACAATTGTGTCTACTACACCAAACCTTGCGAACAATTCCAGCAGGAAGTTTTTAGTACTTTGCGTCGTCGGTTTTCTTATCCTTTGTATCTCAGGCCATTTCGAGAAACTATCCACTACTATGATGTAATGGTATCCATTCAGTGGACCTACGAAATGCACATGTAACCTAGACCATGGTAGGTCTGTTTTTGGCCAGGGATTAAATTTTATTGGGGGTGCCTTTGCAGCTAAAGCACAGCCTTTACATTTTGCCACTGCGTTCTTAATGTCCCTGTCCATATTCGGCTAATATACAAAGCTTCGCATTAGGCTCTTCATTCTAGTGCTGCCCGGATGACCAGTATGAAAATCCTTTAGTATTTGCTTTTGCAGTGTGTATGGAATCACCACACGTTCTCTGTATAACAATACTGTATCGCAATGCGAAAAAAACATTTGTTGTGTACTGGTTCCTCTGGGTTATTTTTTATTTTATTTTCAAGATATACTCGTCCCTGGTGGCTTCTTCTTTTATTTTTTCTAGAGTTACCGGAAGTTCCTGAACTGCATTACACACAGTAAATTTCAGCTCTTCTTCTGACTTCAGTGAGGCAATTACCTTGTCTTCTAATGGTTCGCTCATTTTAAGAATTAACCTGGACGGCCCATCGGCGTAGCCAAATTTATTCGATGGTATGTACTCCATGCTAAAGTTATAATTTAGCAGTATTATACCCATCTCTGTAGTCGGTTGGCTGTATGCGTCGGCAAACCCTTTTTCGATCCAAAAATCGAAATTAGAGGCTTATGATCAGGTTGTAGCTTAAAATGTCGACCGTGGACAAAACGGTGAAATTTCGCTACTGAAAATATTATTCCTAGCGCCTCTTTCTCTATCTGAGAGTAATTCTTCTCAGCCGGAAGTAGTGCTCTAGAAGCATGAGCAATTGGTTTTACTTGACCATCTGTCATTTTGTTTAAGATGCATGCTCCTACTTCATAAGCACTTGCATCGCAAGCTACTATGATCTCTAAATCCGGATTGTAATGGGTTAAAAATAATTCCGAGGTTAACACTTCCTTTATCTTTTCAAATGCTTTCTGGCATTCATTAGTCCATTTCCAGGGTTTTCCTTTCTTCAGTAGTTCATTTAATGGTGCCCGCAGATCATACATTTTAGGGATGTATATCTGGTAATAATTAACTAATCCCAAATCTTTGTAATGCGGTAATATCATTCGGAGCCGGCATGTCTTTTATAGCCGCTGCTCGCTCTGGGTCTGGCCTTCTACCATTCTTATCGATGATCTGCCACAGATATTTTACTTTCTCTATAAAAAAAACTCGCATTTGCTTTCCTTGAGTTTAAATCCAAAATCCTGTATTCTTGAAACTACTGCATTTACATGTTCCACGTGTTCTGCTATACTTGTATTTCTCATGAGGATATCGTCCAGATACGCTACGGCAAAATCTAGACCACCCAACATCGAATCCATTACTTGTCTGAAAATGGCGGGCGCGACCTTAATCCCAAAAGGTAGTCTGTTAAGTTTATACAGACCCCGATGTGTGTTTATACACAAACGTTTTGACGTTTCTTTTTCTACCGGTATTTGCAGATATGTGTTGCTGAGGTCTATCTTCGAAAACATTGTGCCTCCATTAAGCTTCGCAAATATTTTTTCCGCTGTTGGTAGAGAATAATTATAGTCTTTGAGTGCCGCGTTTAACCCCGTCGAAAAATCAGCACAAACACGAATTTCTTTAGCCTTTTTTTTCACGTATACCGTCGGTGTTGCCCATTCACTATACTCAACTTTTTTAAGTACACCGGTTTTCTCTAATCTGTTCAATTCTTTATCTATCTGTTCAATTGAGGCAAACGGCACATTCCTTTTCTTTTTGAATACCTTCTGAGCGTTCTGAGCTGGAATTTTGCCTCCATCTTGGTACGCGTTCCCAACCCAGGAGAAAAAACAGTAGGAAATGTTTCCTTAAGTTTCTTTAGTAATTTTTGGGCTTCGGTGTTTAAACTTTCTACCTTGTAACAGAAAGAATTCATCGGTAGATCCCATAATTGGAATTCTGTTATCCAATTCGTACCCAGTAAGTTCGTGGTATTTTCTATGACAAATAGTTTAGCTTTTCGCGTTTTTTTTTTTATTTAACGTGACGTTTGTAACAATTTCTCCAATAAATTGTATTTTTTCTCCCGTCACTGACCTCACGATTTTCCTTGTCTTCATTAAAGTTGGTTTCCCCAACTTTTTCCACGTATGCAAATTTATGATAGAGAGATCCGAACCAGTGTCAAATTGCATTTTTATATTTTTATTACTTATTTCGACGGTAACAAATTTTCTGGTTATTCCATCTTTTACCTCGTTGGACTTTAATTTTCTTATTTTATTGTCTTTATCTTTTGACCTGCAATGCGTGCTTTTATGTCCCACTCTTTTATAGTTGAAACATTTTTTATTCCTAAAATCGCAATATCTGTACCCGTGTAGTTCACCGCAAGCAAAACGTGGCTTCGGGAGCTTTTGTTTATTTTTCTCTGGTATTTCACTTTTTGCTTAATAATCCGTAATTTTGGAATTCTTTTTGGTAGACTGACTCTCTTCTTTGTAGCGTATTTTCCTTACATGCAAAACTCCATTCCTCCATCTTCGCAAAAAGTTTACACAATGTCTAAATACTGTAGAATTTGCAATTCGTGACCTATTTGAGCAAACTGTATTATCGAGAAAAATATTTCTTTTCTCGACAGATTTTTTCGTTACTAAGTTGATGTCTTGGCTTGCGACAAACTTTGCCAAGTTTGTTTTTTTAAGTGTGAATCCGAGACTTTGTCGCCGAAGTTATTGTGGCGAGCGATTTTTTTCTTCTTCCGTATGAGTGCGAATCCTCGTCGCCAAAGTTGTTGTGGAGTTATTTCGCAGTAGAGGCTTGTATGTGTACTAAAATTGGTCCTAAATTAGTTCGACGTACCAAACGTTAGGAACTTGATATAATATGTATTACGCAGAGTAATCTTGTTGTGGTCGCTGACTACTTTCGTATTCGACTAACTGTCGACTACTGTCGTCCGACATCGACTGACCTTCGTTCCTCTTACTACTCCTACTTATATTAGGTGGGAGAGTCTAATAACTATAGAATAGGTGTGTTTCACTAAAACAGTTCGACATTCCAACCATCTGAAGAAGGCCGGAGTTTACAACGGCCGAAACGTTGTAATAAATATGGCGACAAAGATGAGGACAATAGTCCGAATAATGTAAATAGTGTTAGATCTTGGTGTCTCCAATTTGTAATTTGCATGTTGAGCTGTTCCTTTTGCTAACAACCATGCATTTTGTCTCCTTGCAGTTGATGCTTAGGCCTTTCTTCTTGCTTGCCTTCACTGCCATCTGCAGGAGATGGCAATGAAGATGGTAAGAGCTTATGTAGTTTCATTTCAGAATCTCCTATCATCACTGTGAACATCCGAATGTTATTAAGATCGTGGCCGCCAATAATGAATACCAATAGGACTTCTAATTCTCTCAGAATTGTCTCACTGTAAAGGTTCAATAAGTCCGGTGAGAAGACCCATCCTTGTCTTACACCCCTTTCTTTTTTTTGTATATCTATTGAATTCCATTTCTATACGCATGCAAGCGGTTTGTTACCAGTTTACACCCTTGTGCAAATTAACTGAAACAACAGTTTTAGTGTCTTTTCTTTCACTATTTTGTCCTCAGATTAGGTCATTTGCAGTGGTGTGCAGTAATATGAATCTATTTTCGTGTATAGTTTATGTGATGTACTCATAAGGTGTTTACAAAAGCATTATATACACCCTTGTGCAAATTAATTGAAACAACCGCTTTAGTTTTCTGTCTTTCACCATATGGTTAGTTTTAGACCCACTGGAGTGACAGGGTGTAATCGATTCCTCTTTTTTCCTCAGATTAGGTCATTTGCAGTGGTGTGCAGTAATATGAATCTATTTTCGGTGTGTAAGATGAAATTTGTTGGCCTTGAAAAATATTGCGTTATCCGTGATTGCATCAGATTTTCATCACGCCCAAACACCATTGCCTCGACTGTCGATTAGTTGTCCTACGGCCATTTTCTGCGATGGCCGTTACTCCAAGGAAGCGTACAAAATTTGTAACATTGCACGAACACACTGGCAAGCCTTACCAGTGAGAAAATCAAAGTATTATAGATTGACCCGGAAACTCTCCTGATTTTAATCCAATCGAGAATCTGTGGTCAATCTGCAAGGAAAGACATCGGGGAATGGACATACGAAGTAGTAACATGTGCATTGGGTCATGTTCCATTGGACAAATACGAAAAAAAGTCAATAATAAAGGAACTTTTCGTTTTGTTGCAATTATTTTTCGCAAGTGTGTATGTTCTGGGTTGTTCTAATATCTTTCCTAATTATGCTAATATTGCTTAGCAGTTCCAGCAGATCTTTGCGTCGTATTTTATCAAACTCTCCTGCACAATCTATAAAACACAGGTACACATCTGTCTGCATGTATACATGCATTTTGTTAGTGGAAGATGTAATTTCAAAAGAGAATATGGATTTATAATTTATTTTATAATTAAATGAATAATGTCTTCATTTCTTCATTTAAGTGTGGCTTTGTTTTGGCCAAACGCCATGAGAAGCGATCCCCGGGTGAGGATTGCATACATTGATTGGCAATAAGGATCTGCTTGTTAACCATTGCATTACAACCAGACATTCAGGGTAAGGACAAAGTTCTTGGTTGTTCTAATATCCTTTCCAAATATGACAAGGTTACTAAGAAGTTCTAAAATTTATCTCTGATATACTTAACTCTTCTGTATAATCTATAAAACATAGGTATATATCTTGCTGCATGTATACATGCATTTTGTTAGTGGAAGATCTAATTTCAAACGAGAATATGGATTTATAATGTATTTTATAATTAAATGAATCATTTCTTCATTTATTCATTTAAGTGTGGCTTTGTTTTGCACAAACGCAATAAAAAGAGATCACCAGATGGTGAGTGTATACATTATTTGGCAATAATGATCTGTGTTACCAGCTTGTTAACCATTGCATTACAAGGTATCCAGGTTAAGCACAAATTATAGAAGAAAAAATGCGTATATATATTGATATTATGTTAGTGAGGAACAGAGAGACAGGCACTGAGAGACAGAGAGAAAGTGCGTGTGTGTAGTGGGGGTGCGACCTAGGCACGAAGGTGTGGGCATATTTTGAGTTATTCTAAGCCGAATAAACACATAAAAAAGATATGAGTTTTCATCTGCCGTTAACAAGTCGCTGTTACCTTATCGATGCGATCAAAGGGCTTTGATATTTTTGCACGGAGGAGATAAGTAAATATTACCTACTTATCTGCGTGTAATGGATGTGCGGATGGTGGAGTGGATAGCGAATGGAAAAGAGAAATCGGAGTGCCCAGTTCGAATACCAGCCGGGATTTGTTTCATTCACTATAACGCAAATACTCTCGAGAAAGCTTTGATCTATCTCTTCTTACCTTCACACCACCTAGGGGTTAAACAGTAAGTAAAACTGGACTCCTTAGCTTTGGTTGCCAAGTAGTCTAAGAGAAGAACAACTTAAATTCAAAACCCTATGTAACCCTGGCGAAATACCTACTATACGGCTAAAGAAATGATAGATAGATAACAAACTAAGAACAGATTGTTTAAATCCACTGTCCGAAAGTGGCGGGTTACGATGTTCATTTCTCTATAATTAAATAAACATATATATATATATATATATATATATATAGAGAGAGAGAGAGAGAGAGAGAGAGAGCGAGAGAGAGAGAGAAAGAAAGAGATTAACTTCACTATCCGAAAGTGTCGAATTACGATGACTACTTTCATAAGCGGAGCAGCTTAAAACATTCCTATCTATTTACACAGGAATTTCCATTGAGCGTTCCCAGACCAAAAGTGGATACCGACAAGTATGATTTCAAATTTGAAAGTCCTTGGAGATTTAAGGCTGAGTTTCAACATGTTTTCGCCGCCTAAAAAGTTAGAAAAAATCATAAGGTTTGGCATTCACGTATACTGTCATATTTCAAATCCTACCCATCAAACAGGGCAAACTATGAACCACGATCTTCGCCCTCACGGCGGTTAGTTTGAAGACCGAGATACGTTTTCTTTTCGTCCAATACAAATTAACGACAAGGGGCTTCATTGTACAAAGTTCCACACTTTAAGGGAAAAATTCTTGGCCGGTTCAGTCTTTTTAAGCTCACTACTTCCCATTCAAGACTTCTTTCTTCCCTTTCCTTTACATACCCCCTCTCTATCTCAATTTTTTTTAAAAGAACCTGACCGCCCGTCACTTTTCTTCTTCCCCTCCTTCTCTCTTCTATTCTCTCTTGCTTTTCCTTCCGCCTATATATATATATATATATATATATATATATATATATATATATATATATATATATATATATATATATATATATATATATATATATGCCTTTAATATATCAGTTCGGAGTATTGTCTCCATTTACTAAGAGACTTCAGTCTGAAGACATGAATATATAGATATTTACGAAATAAATTATAACCGAAATTAATCTTTAAGGTTTTCTTCTGGATTATTATTATTTTTATCTTATATATATATATATATATATATATATATATATATATATATATATATATATGAAGAAATATAGTCTTAAGGTGTGCTATATTTATGGGATAAAGTGCTCAATATCAGAGATAGACTGTGTGTAAATATAAAAGTGAACATTGAAGTCAACACTCAGAGGCGACAGACTGTTTTATGCTAGACGCAATCGTCAGGACATACATATATATATATATATATATATATATATATATATATATATATATATATATATATATATATATATATATATATAAAGAAAGGAGAGTAAGATATATAATCAGGCGTTCTTATAAATATGTTTTTTTCGTTACACAGTAATAACCATGTTTCAAAAATGAAAGCTAAAAGCTTCGAATTTAATTTTGTTATTAAATTAAAAACATTAGCTCAATTTCCTCCTCAAGCGAATTTTGGAGTAACTTATTTTTAAATTTACAGTTTTAAAGGCACGGCAAAAATTCATAATTGAGTGTTTCCAAGGATACAGAGAAATCCACTCATCTAGACAAAGGGTTGTAGCATGTTTAATTTCAATTTTAGTTGTATCAGTTAATAGTTACATTCGAAAGCGGGGTTATATAGATAGATAGATAGATAGATAGATAGATAGATAGATAGATAGATTATATATATTATATATATATATATATATATATATATATATATATATATATATATATATTATATTATATTATATTATATTATATTATATATAATTATATATATATAATATAATATAACATATATATATATATATATATATATATATATATTAACATACAAAGTGCACGTGCGATACCCTGTCTTCATCAGCCGCCGACCAGGGGTGATCGCACGGTATCGGTGGCTATGGCGGGACCGCCACCCCAGGCGCCACCAGCAGCGTTTGCCACCAGAGAGTCTTGGTAAATTGATTACCAAGACTCTCTGGAAAGCAAGATGACTCTTCGGAAAGACGATGTTACTCTCTAGAAAGTTGGAGTGACATCTTGGAAAGACAAGAATTTACATTAAAGCATGAAGAATACAAGAGACGCAGAATGCCCCCTGGGTGACTGTAGCGGGGAGGGAGAATATATCACCCATCAGACTGATTTTAATGGAAACGACGTGGATATGGATCCGGCTAAAACGTGTGATTGCGGCAGAAGATTTAACGGTTTACGAGGTTTACGTATCCATAAGGCACGCTGGTGCAAACAACGTAATTCTCCTATCGGAGAATGTAAATCGAGTGGTGGGATTATGAATCTGGAATACACCCACAGCGTTCAGGATTCCATAGTTGAGCGACAGCACCCTGGAGAAATCCTGAGTAATCCAAGAATCCACTGGCCCAAAGGTAATCAGAAGTCTATTTGGACAAATTTTGACAAAGACCTTTCTTTTATCATTAATAACAATCTTAAGGGTCACACAGGGCAACAGATCAGTTCCTTTTGTAGAATAATATACGTTTGCTTTGAGTGATTTGGACCAGTAATGGAAATAAAACATAAGAAAGAGGAAAAACGACCAAATCGACGACAAATCCAGAAAGGAAAGTTACGATTAGAACAAAGTTTACTGAAATATTATGAGGTCAACATCACGACCTAACATGCGAAAGTTAAATATTTGCGTAGCCGCCTATAACGATTTTTACGAGCGCGTCAATAACGGCAAACGCGTTCAGGAACTTTAATTACGGAAAGAAGCGGCAAAGAGGAAGAAACTTTTTATTTATTTCATTACGAAAATTTACAAAGAGGAACGATCAATTAGCTTTTCTTCATACTCTGCCTGGTGGCAAATGCTGCTGGTGGCGCCTGGGGTGGCGGTCCCGCCATAGCCACCGAAACCGTGAGATCAACCCTGGTCGGCGGCTGATGAAGACAGGGTATCGCACGTGCTAATACACGTTGTATGTTAATATATATATATATATATATATATATATATATATATGGGAAAATTAATGACAGACATAAAGTAAATCTTCTTTGCGTGTGGCGCGTTTTCCCTCCATTCAGGCAGACATCGTCGGACTAAAGGGAACTTTCCGGTTATTGTAACTACAAATGCGAACGAAGGGAAAGGCACGTTTCAATTTTCATCTTTTAAATTGAATAACCACTGTCATTTACTTTCTTTTTCTTTATCGCTTTTGTCATTGTTCTGATGAATATATATATATATATATATATATATATATATATATATATATATATGTCATTCTCAGTACAGTACCTCAGTGCAACTAGACATCCGAATGCTTCAAGCCAGGACCGAAACCCGACCAATTTGGTGTCAGTCAGAGTTTCTACCGCTGAGCTATCATCATTCAGCAGAGAGAAACAGCTAATTCTAGGGTATTTTTACAAATGTAAACAAGCGCCAATGAGTCAGAGGGCTCCAATTCATTTTACTGAAGAGCTTTGCATATATATATATATATATATATATATATATATATATATATATATATATATATATATATATATATATATATATATATATATATATATATATATATATATATATATATATATATATATATATATATATATATATATAATTTTCTATCAAGTATGTGTGGCGGGTTGGCATTTAGTTTTTTCGTCCGGTATCAGATGGTAATGTTGTTGGACCACAATAAATAACACAAAAACTTGGTTGGAAAATTAAGGGTCAATTTTTTTTTATTGACGCAACGTATGTGTACTAAACTCGGACGTAAGAGAGTAGTCGACCTCATGTTGAGAGAGGGTGAATGAATCTCCTTTCCTTCGGACTGCTGCAAAAACACGTCAGAATCCAACGACTCGAAAGAATCCAACGATTCGAACGAATCCAGACTATATGATCTCCTTTCCGGGAGTGGTGTCACAAACTTTGTGCGTAACCGGAAAACCTTTTTTTTGTTTTATTTTCTATGAAAATTTCTCGGACATTCAGGCCGGTAAATGTTGTTTAATACTGTTTATTATAAAACAGAGCATTTCTTGAAATATTTGTATCTATAAAAAGAATGTATAAACATAAAAATGTCTTAAAATAATTGTCAGACTTTGTCCATTTCATAATATATATATATATATATATATATATATATATATATATATAGAGAGAGAGAGAGAGAGAGAGAGAAGGGGGAATCAGAGAGAGTCAGATTAAACCAGCAATAAAAACCGCTCGTCAAATTCCGGTCTTATCATGCTTCCTGCTATAAATATCTGTCAGTTTGACGAGAACTCAATGTTCAGGCAGCAAAAGCTAAGACCGGAATTTTAAACGTTTTTATGAACGAATTTAATTTTCGGCCGACATTGAAATCTATACTGGTTCTATCTTGGATATTGATCGCTCTTATTAAAACAACATACATATGAGAATCAGACAATCTCATTCATTTTTTTTTTATGTTTATGTTGTATGAGACACTTCAGTCGCGTTACTCATTTGCATACATGTCCACATATTGTACACCAGCGAAGATCACGGAACATAGCAACAAGAATATTCGCTGACGCTTTTCACTGGCGATTTTCGCTGTTTTCTTTCGTCTCTTAGCTGGTCAATGCGTCTGATTTCAAAATTTCTGATACCGCTCTTGCACAAATATCTCCAGTTATTTTTATCCAGGGCAACCCGCTCGAAGACACATTGGCAGCTGAGAGGTTTACTCTTTAGCTTGTCTTCATACCTGAGGCACGGCCGTCCAACATTCATTTGTCCGCTGTGTCAAGTTGGCTATACATGCGGACAGGACCTTAGGTATACTCACTCATCCTTGAAATATGACCAGCCCAGCGAAGTTGTGACTGCACCAGGAAGGACCTCAATTCTATCAATGTTTCATCTTGCGAACAGATCGGCATTCGACACCCTATTGTCAAATGTACAGTCACAAATCGCGCACAGACATCTTTTGCGGAAGACATCAAGACATTTATGAGACCTATATGGGGTCCACAATTCTGAGTAATACAACATCTGTGTGTGTGTGTATGTGTGTGTGTGTGTGTGTGTGTGTGTGTGTGTGTGTGTGTGTGTGTGAGAGCGAGAGAGAGAGAACACTGGATAAAGATTTAAACCCAACTTGAGGATCTCAAAGATATTACTATTGAGCTGGGTCAACATCTCCAGCTCCCGCCTTTTATTGAACTCCCGCGTGACTGAACAAGACAATATAAATTTCATATGATCTTTTTTTTTCTGAATTGAAAAGATTCATAGTAATTTATACGATTATCTTTACAGTAAGGTTCCCCTTGTACAAGGCTCGAGAGTCACTCGAGGTACAGTTTGACATTAAAAGCAGTTTATGCGAATAGGAGAGGAAGATAACGCTTAACCCTCAACTTGAACAAGTTAAGATTCTAATGATAGGGGAAACATCCTCTTAGGAGTTGGTTCCACAGAGCAGTGATTCGCAGGAAGAAGCTGTTCGAGTGGAACACAGTGAAAATATGGGTGGTTTGATACAATGTGAGTGGCGTGGAGGGTTCTAGTCATGGGCGGAACCAAGGAAGAGATTTCGTGTGAGAACTTTTCATAGAAGTATCGATAAAGCTGTGAGAGGCTTGCCAAGTAACAGAATTAATTTCAATTCGGAACTAATTTCAACTCAGAATTAATTTCAACTAGAAACTAATTCACCTCGGAATTAATTTCAACTGGGAACTAATTTCAACACGGAATTAATTTCAACTCGGAACTAATTTCAACTCTATTTAAAATCAAAATCATCAATTTCCGTGAATTCCTAAACAAAATGCAATTAGTTGGTGTTTTTTATTTTATTTAGCATTAAAATTCTTCAGTAAATAAGCAAATGAGCAAATGAATAAAGTGGTACACTATTTACATCATTCGGACTATTGTCCTCATCTTTGTCGCCATATTTATTACAACGTTTCGGCCTTCCAGTATCTGTCTATATTTCTGAGATGTGGTATTATATACACTATTTACATTATTCGGACTATTGTCCTCATCTTTGTCACCATATTTATTACAACGTTTCGGCCTTTCAGTATCTGTCTATATATCTGAGATGATGTATTATGTACACTATTTACATTATTCGGACTATTGTCCTCATCTTTGTTGCCATATTTATTACAACGTTTCAGTAATTGTACGCTCTGGAATTCTTCAGGTGATCAAAAAGTCGAATTGAACCCTTTATTTTGCTCGCTGGGGTAGATTGTTCTAGTTCCACGTGCCATGTCTAATGGATGTCAGTTATCAATTATCTTCCGTTAATTCCTCTTTCCAAGTTCACCACTGCCTTAACCCGGTAATGGACTCAGACTCTTTGGGTCCTGTCACTGGATCTAACTAACGCCTTTATCCACTGTACCATACGTCCTTGAGAAGAAGGTCGGAGCGTACAACGGCCAAAACGTTGTGATAAACATCGGGACAAAGATGAGGACAATAGTCCGAATAATGTAAATAGTGTACATAATACCTCATCTCAGAAATATAGACAGAAGCTTAAAGGCCAAAACGTTGTAATAAAAATGGCGACAAAGATGAGGACAATAGTCCGAATAATGTAAATAGTGTACATAATACCTCATCTCCGAAATATAGACAGATACTGAATAAAGTGGTACTTTTTTATTTTCTTTTGTTCATTTAAATCTGATCTAGTAAAAATGCAGTATTCTTTGTAGCAAGAACAGTAGATTGTTGAGCAGTTTTTTTTGGGGGGGGTGTAAAAATCTCGTTCAAAAGAAGTCGTTATTGATCCAAATTTAAGAAAAACTATAAATTAAATTTTAATTTCGTTTGAAAACTTCACAGATTTATTAGTTCCGAGTTGAAATTAGTTCCAAGTTGAAATTAATTCCGAGTTGAAATTATTTCCGAGTTGAAATAATTTCCGAGTTGAAATTATTTCCGAGTTGAAATTATTTCCGAGTTGAAATTAGCTCCGAGTTGAAATTAGTTCCGAGTTGAAATTAATATTCTACACCCCGGCTTGCCACATCCCGCCTGTGAGAGAGAGAGAGAGTTTGGAGGGTAAAAATTAATTTATCACCCACAAGGACTCGGAGACGCTTTTGGATTTATCGAGACCGGAGAGTTAAGACTGTGAAGTTCCCACCCAAATATGACAGCAGAACTCCATTTTCGGCCTGATCTGGATCTGTTGTAAGTAGAAGATAAGCATGAGAAGTCAGTTACTCACTTGAGCGGTACAGGAAACCGACTATTTTGTTTCTGGCATCTTTAGCGCTGGATCGCATGTACGAGTCCCACTTGAGGTCAGGTGTGAATTTAAAGCCCACGATTGCTAAAGATCTTGCGTTATTTTATGTGTAATAATGTATCCCCGGTGTTGTTTATCCTGTGAAATACCCCGTCACCAAAACATCCGGTAACACCTCCAGCCAACCATTAAAACCCCTTATCGCATGTCAGCCAAAGCAGGCTTCCCTCTTCTGTTCGTCTGGCGAAGTCACCACGGTCGTCTAGGCTCAAACGGATCGCTTGAAACATAAAACCCTTCAAAGAAACTGTTGAAAAAGTCCTCAACAGAGAATCTCCTCTGGGAAGAGGTGTGGCGATCAAATTCATTCAATTCTTTCTTTCTATCTTTGCTACTCTTTTTACGTAATTTCAACTCAAAGCACACACACACATCAAGAGAGAGGCCTAAGTCTTCATCTTTTTAAAATACAGACACATCGTTTTCCACAACGTCCTTAGTCGTTCTATATAACCGTTTGATCCTATACCCTAATTCTTTGTCCTTAGTTTGGTTTATTTTGTTTTACGGCATATCAACCTCAATGGGTTATTTAATGCAGACAACATTTTTAGGATATATTCGTATGAATAGAACATGTATTCTTTGGTTTAGATTGGTTTGGTTTATTTTGTTTTACGGCATATCAACCTCAATGGGTTATAATGCCGACAACATTTTTAGGATAGATTCGTATGAATAGAATATGTATTCTTTGGTTTAGATTGGTTTGGTTTATTTTATTTTACGACATATCAATCTCAATGGGTTATTTAATGCCGACAACATTTTTAGGATAGATTCGTATGAATAGAATATGTATTCTTTGGTTTAGATTGCTTTGGTTTATTTTGTTTTACGGCATATCAAACTCAATGGGTTATAATGCCGACAACATTTTTAGGATATATTCGTATGAATAGAACATGTATTCTTTGGTTTAGATTGGTTTGGTTTATTTTGTTTTACGGCATATCAACCTCAATGGGTTATTTAACGCTGACAACATTTTTAGAATAGATTCGTATGAATAGAATATGTATTCTTTGGTTTAGATCGGTTTGGTTTATTTTGTTTTACGGCATATCAACCACAATGGGTTATTTAATGAAGACAACATTTTTAGGATAGATTCGTATGAATAGAATATGTATTCTTTGGTTTAGATTGGTTTGGTTTATTTTGTTTTACGGCATATCAACCTCAATGGGTTATTTAACGCAGACAACATTTTTAGGATAGATTCGTATGAATAGAATATGTATTCTTTGGTTTAGATTGGTTTGGTTTATTTTGTTTTACGGCATATCAACCTCAATGGGTTATTTAATGCAGACAACATTTTTAGGATAGATTCGTATGAATAGAATATGTATTCTTTGGTTTAGATTGGTTTGGTTTATTTTGTTTTACGGCATATCAACCTCAATGGGTTATTTAATGCAGACAACATTTTTAGGATAGATTCGTATGAATAGAATATGTATTCTTTGGTTTAGATTGGTTTGGTTTATTTTGTTTTACGGCATATCAACCTCAATGGGTTATTTAATGCAGACAACATTTTTAGGATAGATTCGTATGAATAGAATATGTATTCTTTGGTTTAGATTGGTTTGGTTTATTTTGTTTTACGTCATATCAACCTCAATGGGTTATTTAATGCCGACAACTTTTCTTTTTTTCCCCTGGTAATATCTGTTTTGTCAAAAATCCATTTCTGTTAATACTTTTGTCTCAAAATATATAGCTAGTAATATTATTTTTTCAAAAACGTATAGTTGGTAATATTTTTTTCAATACAGCTGGCAACATTATACTTTCAAAAAACATATTATCAGAGGGCTTGCTGTTGGACGTAGTTTATCGTCTTACCCAGGACGCGGATGTAGTTTATTGTCATACCCAGTGCGCGGATGTAGCCAATTGTCAGACCCTAGACTTGGATGTAGTCTATCGTCATACCCAGGACGCGGATGTAGTTTATCGTCTTCCACAGGACGCGGATGTAGTCTATCGTCATACCCAGGACGCGGGTGTAGTTTATCATAATACCAGGACGTGGATGTAGTTTATCTTCTTACCCAGGACGCGGATGTAGTTTATCGTCATACCCAGGACGCGGATGTAGTTTATCATCATACCCAGTGCGCGGATGTAGCCTATCGTCAGGCGCAGGACTTGGATGTAGTCTATCGTCATACCCAGGACGCGGATGTATTTTATCGTCTTACCCAGGACGTGGATGTAGTTTATCGTCATACCCAGGACGCGGATGTAGTTTATCGACTTACCCAGGACGCCGGTCTAGTTTATCGTCATATCAGGACGTTCTTTGTCCTTGTTCAATGATGTATTCACTTAAAATTATTAAGTAGCTTACTGGTTGCTTTCCCTGCTTCTAGTATTCAATCTGTCCTGTAAGCATTAAATTCTCTAAGCCCTCTTTCCTCGTTATTTCTCCCATAAATTTCAGCAGCCTCTTTCTGATTGCTTCAGTAAGAAAATATAAATATAACTTACGCAAAATTGAAAACATTGTAAATTCAGAATATTTGTATGAAAAGCCTTCTTAATGTTGTTAAACTATTTTTTCAAAGTTATTCTTTTTTTAAATCATTTCACCCCAAGCAAAGGCAGTAATGCCACTAGTATACAGGTTACAGGGAGTAAAAGTGAAAGCAAAGACTGAGAAAAGGGAAAATTCATGAAAGGACAAAAGGTGAACGGTATTCAAGAATAGAGAAAATGGCGATTGATGTTCCATTAAAATTTTTGAAGATTCTCGTTATCAGGTAAGCAAGTAAATGGAAGGGTGTTCCACAGATGGGAAGTGCGAGAAAAAGTATTGTTGAATTATAACACACCACCTGATCTGAGTTCAATCCCTAGGACTGGGAGTATGTAGATTACACAGGTCGACATACATATGTGGAAGGTCGTAGAATAGCTCCTCATCCCAGTAATTCAGTAAAGAAGAAAGAAATACTGTCTAAAATAAACAGGGCGTCTACTCAAATACGGGTATCGACTAAAAATAATGTTTGAAGTAATAAAAATATGTCTGATCGAAAAATAAAATCCATTAAATCTTTAGCAATATATATATATATATATATATATATATATATATATATATATATATATATACCTCTGGTCAAAATCTTAAGACCAGATACAAAAGGGTTAAAAATATAAAATACTGTTACTTTAATCAAAATAAATTTGCGAAATATTTACATTTAATTTGAAAAGTCTTTTTCTCTGTCTCTCTATCTTGCATCTCTTGCATCTCTCTTCTCTCCTTTTCTTTTTATTTCCGCCCGCATTTCATTCCTCTCTCTATCTCTATCTCTCTATCTCTCTCTCTATCTATCTATCTATCTATCCATCTCTCTCTCCCTCTTTCGTTCCTCCCGTATTTAATTCCTTCTTTTCTCTTACTCTATCTCTTCCATCTCTCTTTTCTCCACCTTTTTCCTCCCGCTTTTTGTTCTCTCTCTCTCTCTCTCTCTCTCTCTCTCTCTCTCTCTCTCTCTCTCTCTCTCTCTCTCTCTCTCTCTCTCTCTCTCTCTCTTCTCCCCCTTTCGTACCCCCGTTTTTCATTCCTTCTTTCTATCTCTCTTTCTCTCTCTTCCATCTGTATTCTCTTCCTTTCTTTCCTCTCGTATTTCGTTCCTTCCTTTCTTTCTCTGTTTTCCATCTCTCTCTTTCATTCCTCCTGCATTTCATTCTTTCTTTCTCTCTCTCTCTCTCTTTGTTTTCCTTCTCTCTTCTCTCTCTTTCTTTCTCATTTCGCTCTCTCTCTCTATTTTCCATTTCTGTTCTTCCTCTTACTTTCATCCTGGCGTTTATTTGATTTCTATTTTCTATGCTTTTCCCTTCTTTCAAAATTCCCCCTTTCTCTTTTATTCATTATTTGGTTCTCTCTCTCTCTCTCTCTCTCTCTCTCTCTCTCTCTCTCTCTCTCTCTCTCTCTCTCTTTCCTTACTCCTCTCCATCCTTCCTCCCACCCTTCCTCTTCGCTGTACGGGTGATGACACCTGAAGTTCTTCGAGGACTGGAAAACTATCAGTAGTAGACAAACCGTTAAGTAGCTGGAAATAGCGTCTAGTCCGAGGCAGCCGTGTGACCCCCTTGTGCTACCGAGGGTTGGCTACGGGGGAAGAAGCGGCTAGAAACCGAGTCAAGTAAACTTTAGAATCGCCGGGAATATTAAGCGGTGAATGTATAGGTGCAGACACCTGCGCAGTCTCACGTGTTCCTTAAGAGGAACGGGCGTATGCATGTAGGGGATCGTAAACAGAAAGATCGCTGGCAGAAGAATTTTATGTTGAAAGACATGTCGAACTAAATTACTGGACTGAGATAGATAGATAGATAGATAGATAGATAGATAGATAGATAGATTAATATATATATATATATATCCCTTCTTAGATAGATAGATAGATAGATAGATAGATAGATAGATAGATAGATAGATAGATATGAACAGATACAGAGATTAACATAGATATATGCTTTCTTAGAAAAAAGGTTAGATAGATAGATAGATAGATAGATAGATAGATAGATAGATAGATAGATCGATAGATAGAAAGATAGATAGATAGACAGATGCTTTCTTAGATAGATAGATAGATAGATAGATAGATAGATAGATAGATAGATAGATTAACATACATATATCCTTTCTTAGATAGATAGATAGATAGATAGATAGATAGATGCTTTCTTAGATAGATAGATAGATAGATAGATAGATAGATAGATAGATAGATAGATAGATAGATTAACATAGACATATGCTTTCTTATATAGATAGATAGATAGATAGATAGATAGATAGATAGATAGATAGATAGATAGATAGATATAAACAGATACAGAGATTAAAATATATGCTTTCTTAGATATATGCTTTCTTAGATAGAAGGATAGATAGGTAGATAGATAGATAGATAGATAGATAGATAGATAGATAGATAGATTAACATACATATATCCTTTCTTAGATAGATAGATAGATAGATAGATGCTTTCTTAGATAGATAGATAGATAGATAGATAGATAGATAGATAGATAGATAGATTAACATAGACATATGCTTTCTTATATAGATAGATAGATAGATAGATAGATAGATATAAACAGATACAGAGATTAAAATATATGCTTTCTTAGATATATGCTTTCTTAGATAGAAGGATAGATAGGTAGATAGATAGATCTTTCGATAGATCCTTCGATAGATAGATAGATAGATAGATAGATAGATAGATAGATAGATAGATAGATAGATAGATAGATAGATCCTTCCTTAGAAAGATAGATAGATAGTATTATGGTAAATTACCAATACACAGATGGAATCTCCCAAGTTACAACAAAAGCAGGTATTGCTTTTAGATAATATAGTTTTCCAGCAGTCAGCTCTGACAGTCGGACTGAACATTCTTGCTCGTTTGTATATGATTCTATTACTGTTAATAAATTTTGTAACTCAATTCTTTTCTTTTGTTGTCCTTATTTCTGGCCCCAACAATGCCACAACAACTTGACGACGAGGACCATTAAGGAACTTTGAGGACCCCAAAAGGACTACGTGGAAATTGTCAATATTGATTCTACTCAACAGGACTTCGCACACCAGAAAAGGAAACCGAACGAAAAAAAGTGTAACCAACTTACACTGAACTTCCTGAGAATTTATGTCTCTCGGAGAAAAAAAATATCACCCGTTATTTTATGAGTGAGTATGAAATTAAAGTTATTTCGTTTTTTTTTTGTTTTTTTTGTTTTGTTTTTTTTCCCTCTTTCTCTCTCTTCCATTAAAATCTGTTTCGGTTTAAACCTTAAAAAAGATACAGTCCAACATAAACGAGTTCAAATCTGTCATGCTTGATTTTCTTAAGTTCCACTATGAACAAGAAAATCAATGGGAACTAAAATGCCAAGAAAAACAAATGGAACAGCAAAAAAGAATGGAACAGCTTCAGTTGGATATACAAAAAGAACGGCTTGAAATTCTAAAGCAAAGTGAAAATGAAAGGCTTGTACTTCAAAAGTGAATTGAAGAAAGCCTCTCATTAAAAAGCAAACAAACGGAAATCAGACAACAAAAACTTGAAGAAATTTCACTTCAAACTCAACAAGACCAAAGAAATTTGTTTGAACCGACCGACAAACGGGTGCAAATTAGTGAAAACGAAAATGCGTTCTCACAAAACACGATCTGGGGCGCAATAGACAATTTTGCATATTCTCCGGACGAGGATATAACTTTCGCTTCTTATTTTAAAAGTTACGAGGATTAATACGCCACAGATTGTTCGAATTTGACAGACTCTAAGAAGGTTCGCCTACTACTTCGAAAATTAGGCACCGTGGGGCACACCATATTTGTGAACTATATTTTACCTCGTAAAACAAGCGAACTGACATTTACCGAAGCGGTTAAATTTTTACAGAATATTTTAGCCCTAAATCTTCACTTTTTCATAAGAGATGGAAGTTTCTGAATTTAACCAGAAAGGATAGTGAAGATTACACTACATTCGCGTCGGTCGTGAACAAGCATTGTAACGATTTTCAATTGTCAGAATTGAGTTCGAATAATTTCAGATGTCTGATATTTGTTCAGGGACTCGCTGAAATTAGACGTAGAGTTCTGAACAAATTGGAAAACTAGCCAGACCTTACTCTCCACCAAATAGCAGAAGACTGTCAGAGATTCGTAAGCGTACGCCAAGATTCGAAAAACATTGAGGAATCTGGCATATCACACATACATTGTTGTTCGATAAAAGTGACTCACCTGATTTTTTTTTCTTAAAATTTTTCGCCTATTGTTTTTGGGGTAGAACTAATTTTTAATCTTACTAATATAAAGACCCCTTCCCGACCACCTAGTAGAAAAGTTTACTCACCCTAAGGTATTCTATTGATAATTATAATTTTGGATATAAATGAGATTTAGGGAAAAACACTGTGCAAAAAAAGTGACTCACTTATTTCCTGCAACTAGTAATCAATAGAAACATGACCGAACAGCTTTAAATAAAGAATAATAGAGGTATAATTTATTTTAAATAGGTAATATAGTTCGAAATATTTCATAATCTATGGGTCCTCCTTTATTTTGAATAAACTTTTCAACCCTTTTTGGCATTGACTTGATTAAGTTCTGGCAAATCTCATCTCCAAGCATTGAATTCCATTCGGATATGAAATTCACAATCAAATCCTCTTTGTTGCTCAACTGCTTTCTCGAGAGCCTGTACTTTATAATGCTCCATAATTTTTCTATGGGGTTGAGATCAGGAGGTTGGGGCGGACATGTCATAAAACTCACCTGCTTCTCATCAAAGTATTCCTTCATCAATTTTGATTTGTGACATGGAGCATTATCCTGCATAAAAATGAGCTTGGTGGGGTCGATTTGCACCCTTTCAGCAGAAGGGAGCAGACAAGACTCTAAAATTCTCTTGTACTGCTCGCCCCTGAGGGTCTTTTCAATAGGTTTTAAGAAACCAGTTCCATGAAAAGAAAAGCAACCCCAGAACATTATACTGAATGGATGCTTGACAGTACTTACTGCGAAATTCAAAGAGCTTTCAAAGATTCTTATTCGGATTTTAGATCGCTTATCCTTTGAATTTAGCTCAACTTTCGTTTCATCGGAGAAGAGAACATTTAGTAAAAAGAATCAGGTAACTTTTATCGAACAGTACTGTAAGTTACTCCAACAGAAAAAGCAATCAAATTCTCCCTCTAAATCAAACCAGTCCAAAAAGAAACAAGACACCTTGCCTTCTAACCGATGTTCTGCGTGTGGATCACTACACTGGTACATGGTTTGCCCTTACCGGAATAAAAGTGCCTAACTTGTAACCATATCTGGCACAAGAGCTCACACTGCCGAGGGAAGAAAAGGTCAATAGCTGCGTAAAAAAACACAAAATCGGCTGAACAAGATGGGTTAAACATTAGGAAATACGTGCAAGTACAAATCCTAAATAAAAATATCAAATTACAGATAGATTCTGGGTCAGATTTGACAACCAATTAATCTGCACACTTGGAGAAATTTGGGAAAACCAACCATGCTAAGATCTAATAAAATGGCCAGGTCCGTGACAGGGGAGAAAATCAAGTTTGAGGGAGAACTTATCATAAATGCAACTTTGCATGGAAGAACATTAAAACTAAAAAAATATGTATTAAAGAACACAGAAAATTTATTTCGCACCGACTGGATTGAGAAATTTAAGTTGTTGCACATGCCAATTAATTCATTTTGCCAAAAACTGGAAAACCTGACAACCGAGGGGAAAAAAATTAAAAGATTTAAAAGAAAATTTTCAGGAAGATTTTTCTGGGGGCCTTGGTCGGTGTAATAAGATGACGGCAAAATTCGAGTTAAAAGATGATATCCAGCCACTGTTTACGAGAAATGTGCGTTTCGCCACTTTACCACAAATAAATGAAGAACTCGACAGACTAGAAAGAACCGGGGGTCTTGTCGAAAATTGAGTACACTCAATGGGCTTCACCGACCGCCTACGTGAAAAAGTCAAAGGAGATCCGGGTTTGCGCCGATTTCTCGACGGGTCTTAATGCTGCACTCAAAGATTATCCCAATCCTTTACCAAGCCCGCAAGAAATTTTCGCGAAGCTAAATGGGGGAAATTTTATTTTTCAAAAAATGGCGTCAGTGAAGCATATCTTCAGAGGAAGAATGTTCTAAGTTGCTCTGTGTCAACACCCATCGTGGTTTGTACACGTTCCAACGTCTGCCTTTTAGGATCAAGGTCGCTCTGGCAATTTTCCAACAAATAATGGTCACTGCTGAGCGGTCTTGACTTCACGATTGCGTATTTGGACGACATATTAATAAAGAGCCAAAATGTAGAACAACACAAAGAACATCTTCATAAAGTCTTCTCAAGAATTCAGGAGTACGGGTTCAAATTGAAAGAATCCAAATGCGACTTCATTATGGAGAAGATTAAATACTTGGGGCACCTTATTGACAAAGATGGCAGAAGACCAGACCCAGAACTGGCTACCGCATTCAAGGACATTCCGGCTCTCGAAAACGTCGCTTCATTACAAAGTTTTTTAGGATTGACAAACTACTACCAAGTGTTTATACCTAATATGCACAACTTGCGTTCTCCTCTAAACGAACTTCTGAAAAAAGACAAGGATTAGAGGGGGATACCTGAATGACAGGAAGCATTCGTCAAAATAAAAGAAGTCTTGAGGTCGGACTTGTTTCTCACTCACGATAACCCAGAACTGGATATTATTTTTGCCAGCGACGCCAGTTCGTATGGCATTGTAGCATGTCTTCTGCACAAGATGGCAGATGGATCTCACAAACCAGTTGTTCATGCGTCGAGAACTGCAGAGAACTACCCTCAAATTGAGAAGGAGTCCTTATGGATTACTTTCGCAGTAACGAAGTTTCACCGTCACATTCACGGTAGACACTTTACATTGCACACGTATCATAAACCATTACTTACCATTTTCGGTTCTAAAAAAGTCTTCCTGTGCATACAGCAAATAGACTACAGAGATGGGGAACAATCCTCTTAAATTATAATTTCAAGATGGAGTTCCTACCGTCTAAAAACCGTCATGCCGACGGACTATCCAGATTAATCACGTAACTTAGGGAACCTCTTGAAGATACCGTGATTGCTTCTCTTCGAACTGGGGGAGAAATTAAAACCACATTATGCAACACAGTAAGGGATCTCCTTGTAACTCTCGACCAAATCAAAGTAGAAGCTCTAAACGAAGAGTTTATCAAGCAAACCAAAATCAAAATCCGTGAAAAGGGCCAACCGACTTCAGATATTTTCTCCCTATGCGATGAACTACTGCTATATAATGAGCAAATCGTTATTCCCACAACGAAGAATTTTGAAAGAGTTCCATGTCCTCTATCCAGGGATTTCAACGATGAAAAGCCTTATGCGCAGTTATATATACTGGCCGAACATGGACACGGATATCTGAAACATCGTAAAATCCTGTAAAGACTTAGCCTTGACAGCTAAGGCACCCCTAATCAAATATAATCTTTGGCCTAAAACGAACCGACCATGGTCCCGAATCAATGTAGACGGATTCTACTATCTCATAGTAGTAGATAGTTTTTCAAAACGGCCCAAAGTTCTTAGATGCAGAAAACCCACTACAGAAGTTACAATGAATTTCCTCCACGAACTGTTCGCCAGATTTGGGGTAGTCGATTTTCTAGTGTCCGACAATGGAACACAATATACGTCCGGCGATTTTAAGGATTTTTGTGAGACTTTCCAGATCAATCATATTACGATCGCCCCTTATCACCCAAGGTCCAACGGACAGGCTGAGCGCTTCGTTGATACGCTGAAAAGAGCCCTGAAGAAAGCTAGTGACACACCGAGAGAAAAAGCCCGACAACAGTTCCTCCAGGTGTATAGAATTATGCCCAACGGCAACACACCATCATCATTACCTTCACCAGAGATAATGTTTGCGCGTAAAATCAGGTCTATATCCGACAAGCTACTCCCCAAACAAACAAAACCCGGACGAACAAACACTGTACCAAAAAGCACTACTAACCCGGGGAGAAAGTTTTTCCGGCTGTTTCGGGATAATAAATCTTTCTGGGAAATGGGTACAATTGAAAAAAGGATAGGAAATATGGTTTACATAATTAAAGGTCCACAGTTTACTGACAAGAGACATTTAAACCAAATCAGGAAACCCCTGTCGGACGATGCTGACAGCAGTCCTCCTGAAAAAAGAAGTAATGGATGTCATTTATGACACTATTGACATACAAATACCTCAAGCGGCTCCGGAGCAATGCCGTTTAAAGAGGAAAAGGGAAATGACGCACTTTATCGTTAATCCAAAGAGAAAAAGATATTAAGTCTCCTGCGGGGTTGATACTTAGGAGGGAGGTGTTATGTAAATTACCCATCCACAGATGGCCTCTTTCAAGTTACAAATAAAAGCAGTTATTGCTTTTAGAAAGTGTAGTTTTCCAGCAGTCAGCTCTGACAGTCGGACTTAACATTCTTGTTCGTTTGTATATGATTGTACTAGTGTTTTTTCTGGTAATATATTTGTTAAATAAATTCTTCTCTTTGTGTCTTTATTTCTGGCCCTAACAAAGCCACAACAGATAGATAGATAGATAGATAGATAGATAGATAGATAGATAGATAGATAGATAGATCCTTTCTTAGATAGATAGTGTGGGATCAGTCTGTCCGGATTTTAGATACATATGACAATAACATTTATACAGGCCGGAACATACATGTTGAAAACCAATGTTATTCGTTGTGGCCATGAAGAGATCAATAGTTGGATTGTTCGAAATGATTTGTTGTAAGTGAGTCTACAAAGTTCAAAGTGATATGTACGCCAATATGTGTTTGTGAAGCACGCGCTACTGAAACATGTGTGTAAATGATGACCGATTGCATGCGATAACAGTAATTTTAAAAACAGTGTGAACAGGGAGAGGATACGAGACTTACAATCGTCGTAGTGTTGTATGTAGAAAAATCATCGCTGACATACGTGTCATTGTTGTTAATCGACGCTAGTCTAGTTCGCTGACCGTTCCGTTTCAGATCTGGTAGCTGAGTGTGCCTGACAGGCGCTTCTATGACTTATGCAGAGTCGGTGACTTCTATGACGTATGAAGAGTCGGTCACAGGCTGACGAATCCTATCTGGGTTTTGCGCGGGAACGTACTCGGTAAGCCAATACCTGACCTATTTCCAGGTCATTTCGAGATCAACCGCGTGGACGTCGCAGAGAGCACATCTCATGTCGTCTCATATCTAATCAGGTTCCAGAAACCAATTATTTCATTTTTGCTACGAGTTTGTACGGAATTGTAAAAAAAAATTCGCCTTTACTGAAATTAGTAGGATTTATTAGTATTGGCTCTAAAATATAGCAGCTTATATACTATAATAATATAGATAGATAGATAGATAGATAGATAGATAGATAGATAGATAGATAGATAGATAGATAGATATGAACAGGTACATATATTAACACGGATATGAGCTTTTTAGAAAGAAAGAAACATAGATGTAAACAGAGATTAACACAACTATAAGCTTTTTAGAAAGAAAAAAATGAAGCAGGATTTAGATAGATAGATAGATAGATAGATAGATAGATAGATATGAAGAGACTGAGATAGATAGATAGATAGATAGATAGATAGATAGGTAGATAGATAGATAGATAGATATGAAG
Source organism: Acanthosepion esculentum (assembly GCA_964036315.1). Classification (NCBI taxonomy): domain Eukaryota; kingdom Metazoa; phylum Mollusca; class Cephalopoda; order Sepiida; family Sepiidae; genus Acanthosepion; species Acanthosepion esculentum. The sequence goes on along the minus strand of OZ038499.1, from coordinate 15,733,221 downwards.
AGACTGAGATAGATAGATAGATAGATAGATAGATAGATAGATAGATAGATAGATAGATAGATAGATAGATAGATAGATAGATAGATAGATAGATATGAAGAGACTGGGATAGATAGATAGATAGATAGATAGATAGATAGATAGATAGATAGATAGATAGATAGATATGAAGAGACTGGGATAGATAGATAGATAGATAGATAGATAGATAGATAGATAGATAGATAGATAGATAGATAGATAGATAGATAGATAGATATGAAGAGACTGAGATAGATAGATATGAAGAGACTGAGATAGATAGATATGAAGAGACTGAGATAGATAGATATGAACAGGTACATAGATTAACACGGATATGAGCTTTTTAGAAAGAAAGAAACATAGATAAATGTAAACAGAGATTAACACAAATATAAGCTTTTTAAAGAGAAAGAAAGAAAGAAAGAAAGAAAGAAAGAGAAAGAAAGAAGAAATGAAGCAGGAATAGATAGATAGATAGATAGATAGATAGATAGATAGATAGATAGATAGATAGATAGATAGATAGATAGATATGAACAGACACAATGATTAAGACAGCTACAAGTTTCTTAAAAAGAAAGAAAGAAAGCTTAATTTTGATTTTATTAGACAAAGTGTTTTCCCAATGAAATTGCTACTAACCAACCAATTTTGATAAAGTTCTCAGGATATATTTATATTTACACGGGCAATATATCTTGTGGCTTTCAGCTTTTAAGATCTATCCTGATAAAAATATTGATAATAATTTATTTTGGGGGAAATAAACAGGTTTTATTATGAAAACAAAATGTAACATGATTTTTATTTATAAATACATCCTAAAGATAAAGGCCACAAAACTTATTTGATTAACAAAATATCGCATATACTAAAATAAATATTATTTTATATGTTAATAGGTCTCGTTGACCTTCTACAACATTCATCAGTGAGTATCTGTCTATATTTCTGAAATAAATACAATATGGGAACCAGTAATAAGGAGTGCCAGAGAAAAGCATTAATAACAAAAATTGCAATATGAGCTCTGGTAAAAACATAAAAATGATAACAGCAAAAATTGCAATATGAGCACTGGTAAAAAAAAATGATGCTGAAGACATTAGGTTTATAATACCCAGAAATTCATGGTATAGTGGATAAAGGCTTTAGTTAGATTCCGTGACAAGTTCCAAAGAGTGTGAGTTCAATACCCGGTTAAGGCAGTGGAGAACTTGGAGAGGGGAATTAACAGGAGATAACTGACAACTGGCATCCATAAAACATGGCACGTGGAACTAGAACAATCTACAGCGAGCGAAATAAAGGTTTCAGTTTGACATTCCAACCACCTGAAGAAGGCCGGAGCGTACAACGGCCGAAACGTTGTAATAAATATGGCGACAAAAATGAGGACAATAGTCTACTGCTGGAGTAGACTGTTCTAGTTCCACGTGCCATGTTTAATGGATGTCAGTTGTCAGTTATCTCCTGTTAAAAGAAAGAAAGAAATGAAGCAGGGATAGATAGATAGATAGATAGATAGATAGATAGATAGATAGATAGATAGATAGATAGATAGGAACAGACTATGAAAGATAGATAGGAACAGACTGTGATAGATAGATAGATAGATAGATAGATAGATAGATAGATAGATAGATAGATATGAAGCGACTGAGAATAGATAGATAGAGAGAGAGAGAGAGATATGAAGCGACTGAGAATAGATAGATAGATAGATAGATAGATATGAAGCGACTGAGAATAGATAGATAGATAGATAGATAGATAGATAGATAGATAGATAGATAGATAGATAGATATGAAGCAACTGAGAATCGATAGATATGAAGCGACTGAGAATAGATAGATAGATAGATAGATAGATAGATATGAAGCGACTGAGAATAGATAGATAGATAGATAGATAGATAGATAGATAGATATGAAGCGACTGAGAATAGATAGATAGATAGATAGATAGATAGATAGATAGATAGATAGATATGAAGCGACTGAGAATAGATAGATAGATAGATAGATAGATAGATAGATAGATAGATAGATAGATAGATCTTTTTTTAATTTTACTCAAAGCAAGGCAATACAGCCACTAAGACGCAAGGGATTACTGAGAATACTGGTTAGAGTATATGAGGAAAAAAAGACATTGTTAAGGTACAAGAACAGTAAAAGAACAGAAATTAGAAAGACAGAAGATAACGATTGACATTCCATTTTTTTTTTTTAAGATCAAAGTTGATTCGGAAGCAAAAAGCCGGAGAAGAATTCCTCAAGCAAGAAGTGCGATAGAAGAAACTCTTATTATGGTCACATCTAGCCATTTCAACTGTAAAATGATCAGAGTTTGCCTCCAACCGAGTACTGCGCTGAAATTCATAAAATCTGGCTACCATAAAGGAAATTTCATCCGAACAATTATCTTAGTATTTATAGAAAAGACACAGGGAAGCTTCGTTACAGCGGTGAGAATAAGACTGAAGACGAGTTGCCAGGTCAGGACCATTAACATTGCATATTCTTCTTTGTATTTTATCAAGAATCTCTAAAGGAGGAGCAGTAGACCAGATGTAACAGCCATATTCAATGCATGAACGAATCGTAGACTAGTAAATATGTAAGATAGATTCTTCTTTGGATTTTATCAAGAATCTCTGAATATATAGAAGGGGCACCAGACCGGATCTAGCAGTAAATATTCAATGCATAAACGAATGGTAGATTTATAAATATATAAGATAGATTCCTGCGCTAAAGATTGTTAAACACGACACGGTTGAGCAACTTTACTAGTAATTGATTCATTTGAATTTCTATACGATTACCGCTGGAGCTTTGAGAAATTGTGTGATCGTTCCCAGGGTTCGGGTGATTCCTTGGGAATGAGAACGAATCTCAAATTTCATACTGTCATGTTTCTCTGCCAGTTTCCAATTACCGTCTTTGCTCATATTCTGGAACTTTATCGAAACAATCTTGGCTAGAATTTAGTGAAAGTTAGAATTTTTCCAAACCAAAAAAAATTATGATTGACTCAACATATTCTCATTACACTTTTCTCTTTTCTCTCTCTCTCTCTCTCTCTCTCTCTCTCTTACTCTCCACCTCTCTCTGTTTCTCCCTATCCTTATTTCTCGTTCTTTCTCTTTCTCTTAGATACACAAACAACTACCGAGCAAGAGAGAGAGAGAGGAACTCATTATAACCCCCTCTCTTCCTGTTCCTTCTTCTTACTCTCTATCTCTCTATATTTGTAATTTGCGCTCGGGATAGTGACTTCTGCCCAACACTAATGCTACTACAAAATAATCAAGACATTAGCCCAAGAAATCGAATCCCGTTCTTAAATAACCTCTTTAGATCGAGACACGCATATCGATAACATGCCTGGCATCCAGGTCGTTTAAAAATGTCTAAATTATCGTACACATATATTTTTAAAACATAAGATACAAATATTTAAGTAAATCCCCTGTCTATAATAAACAGTATTAACTATATTTACCGGCTTGAATGTCCGAGAAATTTCACAGAAATTATGTGTTCTTCGACGGGAATCGAACCTGTATCCTACACGGAACCATCATTTAGCCTGACGTGCTATACCCGATGGCGGATACATATTTTCTATGATATTTCTGACATTCAGGCCGGTAAATGTAGTTAATATTGTTTATTATAAACAGAGTATTTCCTTAAATATACAAATAACATATAAACAGAAAATATATTAAAATAATTTTCGGGCTTAGTCCATTTCATAATATATGATGCCATTTGTTTATGTAAAGATACGCTTTGAGCAGATATGATCATTCGAGAGAAATCATAGGAAGTTTGTTATTTAAAAACAGTAATTTGACTTTGCTAATCAGACGCGTCCTCATTTATCGGCATGAGTGTCCGAGAAATTTTCATAGAAAATATGTGTCTTCGAATCGAACCTGTATTCTAGTCGGAAACATCATATAGCCTGACGTGCTATTCCAATTTAGCTACATAGGAGCGTCTTGGTTAGCAAGGTCGAATTTACTGTTTTTAAACTGAAATTTCCCATGATTTCCCTCGTACATTCATATCTGCTCGAAACGTATCCAAACGTAAACAAATGACGTTACACATTACGAAATTGACAAAGTCCGACAATTATTTTTTAAGACATTTTCTGTTTATATATATATATATATATATATATATATATATATATATATATATATATATATATATATATATACGTTATTTTTAAAGATACAAATATTTAAGTAAATGCTCTGTTTTATAATAAACAGTATAAACAACATTTTTCGACCTGAATGTCCAAGAAATTCTCATAGAAAATATGTGTCCTCTGACAGGAATCGAACCTGTATCCTACACGGACAAAACAATTATTGTCGGATTTTGTCCATTTCGTAATATATACGATGAATAAGTTGTCGTCTAAATTACGCAAAAAGGAAAATAGCACCTACATCTTATTTTAACAGATATATTTATCAAAATTACACAAATATATCTTGAAATACTAAATATTCGGATTTTGTTTGTTTTTTTTTTCATATTTTTCCTCATATTGTCGGATCTATATCCATATATTTGCTTATATATATATATATATATATATATATATATATATATATATATATATATATATATATATATATATATATATATATATATATATATATATATATATATATGATATTGCTTCAGGACGTAAGCAAACATGACTCTTCACGGATTCCTTATTGTTATTTGTAAATATCCTTAATAAATTCATTGTTTTTAAAACAGTATATATATATATATATATATATATATATATATATATATATATATATATATATATATATATATATAGATAGATAGATAGATAGATAGATAGATAGATAGATATAGATTACAAATTTGCTAATTTAAAAATGTGGTTCCATCGCTGCACAGGAATTACCATGTTTCCAAAACAGAAGCTAAAAACTTCAAATTCAATGATACAATTAAATTAAAATCCCTAGTTCTGTTTCATTTTCAAGCGAATTTTGGAATAACTTATTTTGTACTTGACTGAGTTTTATAAGCACATACATTCATAATATTAGTTTCTCAGAATACGGGGAATTTCAATCATTTACTATGTACTGTTTTATGTACTAATACATGAAGGTGAGGAATGGATAAAAAAATTCTGATAACCACTTTGACATCACAATGGGATCACTAGACTCTGCTGAGTCGTCTGACCTTATAGTTCTTTTTATATTATACAATCTCACAGAATATCGTGAAATTAATATAACTGACATTGGATTGTACCGAGACGATGGACTTATGGTTGTAAAGAACTCTACAAACTTTACAATTGATAAAATTAGAAATATATTTTTTAGAGAATTTAAATGCCTGAACGTAAAAATTACGGTAAGCACTAAATTGAAAAAGGTGAACTTCCTTGATATAACATTAGATTTAATGAAAAATGTATACATACCTTATAAAAGCCCAATACTAATCCTTTGTATATACACCCTAAATCTAATCATCCTCCATCTATAATTAAGAATATACCTTTATCTATCGAAAAAAGAATAAGTACAAATTCAGCAAATGAGAAGATTTTCTATGAACATATTAATTTCTATAATAAAGCTCTTAAAGATAGTGGCTACAAAAGCCCAAAACTAACTTACATAAAAAATGAAAATGGAAAGAATAGAAAGAACAAAAGTAGAAAAATAATTTGGTATACACCCCCATACATACTTTTTTTAGTACGTTGTAAATTGTATCGTTTTGACTAATCAGAAGACCTGCAGTAATTAAGAAATGTAATTTTGTGTTTATAATCGGGCTGTAATTATAAAGTACGGAAGACCAACCAGAATACAATTAAGTTGCTTTATTTGAGTTAAGCATTATTCTCCGCTGTTAATGCCTTTCTTTTGCGAAAAACGTGTGGTGAAGTTTATTTGATTTTTCAATTTCAACTGAGAAGGGTACCTACAAGTATCAGCATCATCTTATGAAATTTATATGATCTTATTTTTATATTAATCTCAGTTATGGCATTTTTTTCCATAAATGAAATATCAAAATTAATAATAAAATGAATGGAAATACAAATAACACAATAAAATATAGTAAATGTACATAAAATTATAGTATTTTATGTACACTTCTGATAAAATTTCATAAGAAAGGTACCGATAAATTAATTAGATACCTTATAAAATTTAATCTCATTCTTAACAGTCTTATTTTAATTTCTTTATAATATATTTTCCATAAAGCATTGTAAACGTAAAGGTGAAAGCTAAGTACCAAAAAAAATTAGAGTGCTGAAAGTTTTCCTTAAAAATAACGAGGTAACTAATTTGTTCACTTAAATGTAAATAATTTCACTTTTCTCCTTCCGTAGAACAAATTATCCTCACGGAATCCGTCAATATGTCATTCATCACCTGTCAAGTGACACGAATGTTCATGACCTGCTTTGTTTTATTTTCAAATTACATCTTTTCGGCGCAGAAACTAAGTTAAGATTGGTTCAAAATATTTTAAATAGACATTATAATTTCTGATTTTTATTAAAATAAGTTTTGATATTTAAAAGAATTTCGGACGTGTTAGGAACGATTAAAAATGTAAAAAAATACACCAAAAATACTGTGATCTTTCCTCTTAATAATAACATAAACATTTAGACTATAAAATTTTGTTTCCGTCAAGTTTGGCGTCTTTTTCATCATATATATATATATATATATATATATATATATATATATATATATATGGTGCATTAAAAATACTTTTACAAACTTTGTCAAAAAAAGGAAGTTTACGGTAGATGGCACCGTGTTGCCATATAGACTAGGTTACATTTCTCATTCGTGTACATTTGTAACTTGTCTGTCTTCAACGTTTAACGTGTATAGTAGTGAGTTAACTAAGAAGTGTTAACAATGGTAGGATATTCATATCGGGAGTAGGCAGATATTTACATATGGCCGTATCAGATTTCCAAACTGAAGGCAGCCGAGTTATACAACTTTTGCTGCTGTTTATTGTCACGCTGCTGAAACAGAATCCGTGGCACCACAAACTTTGGTAATAAGTATTTTTGATTGTACATTTAACAGTGTCTAACCTAGGCTTTAAACCTAATATCTCAAAAGTAAAGGATTTGCAGACATATGTTTATGTGGATTTTGTCCTTGTTTTAGTGTGAGGAACACGCGCCAAAAGTTTGTAAAAGTATATTTGATACACCTACCTACCTACCTATCTATCTATCTATCTATCTATCTATCTATCTATATATATATATATATATATATATATATATATATATATATATGTGTGTGTGTATATATGCATGTTTCATTAAAAACGACAGACAAGGTACGATTGAGCTTTTTATTTAATTTTTCTTGTGTTCGAACAAGAGCTTTCTTTACAGAAAAGGTGTGTAAGAACTGTTCAAATGTTTTATAGTTCCGAGCGCTTTCGGCTATACCTTTAGCCATTATCAAGGATGATTCGATTTTCAGTTTAATTGAGTGTGTGCATTCTGTGTATGTCTTAGTGTGTAGTGGGGATGTTTTTAATTTCCGAATACGGTTAGCACATTGTGGCCTTGTTCGTAGCTAATATTGTTAAGAGTTGGCTTTTTCTTTTTTATTATTAAGCCTCCATTATTTTTTCTTTTTTTGCAGATGGATGCAGTTAATATATATGTGTTTTCCACTAGTATGTTTCTAATGGAGTCTGGTAAATTTGTGTGCGTGTTTAAATGCGTTCTAATGGAGCTGTGGTCAGATAGGTGTAACGTAAGACGTATGGATAAGCATATAGTTGTGTAACCGATGTAATTATTCATGAGTCCGGATTGATCAGGAACACAGTTCCTTAAGGGGCATTTGAACTTATAGATAATGTTCGTTCTTTGCAATTTTGACTTAGCAGGTGTGTTGTTATTTTTTAGGATATGGTTAGCTGTCTTAAATTTTTTATAGTAGATAATTAATTTGATTTTTTTATTCGGGTCAGTTGGGGTAGTGTATTTCTTTATAATGTGTCTTAGTGAGGATTCATCTTGTTTGTAATTCTTATGCATTTGGTTTTTGTAATAAATGTGTATGTGATTTTTGACTGTGTGTTCACTATCGTTATTACTTACTTTAGGAAGAAATAGCTAATTTGGTGGTCTATAAGGGGGTTAGGGAAGCCGTTGTTGATTAGCGTTTGTTTAACGTTATTAAGTTCTTTGAGGAACAAGAAAAATTAAATAAAAAGCTCAATCGTAGTACATTGTCTGTCGTTTTTAATGAAACATGCATAAACGAAGGATTGCTGCCTAAATATACAACTATCAAGTATATATATATATATATATATATATATATATATATATATATATACATACATATATATATATGTATGTACATACATATATATATATACATACATATATATACATATATATATACATACATATAGATACATAAATATATATACATATATATATATATACATATATATATATATACATATATATATATACATGCATATATATACATGCATATATATATACATATATATACATGCATATATATATGCATATATATATACATACATATATATACATACATATGTATACATATATATAAATACATACATATACATATATATATATATACATATATATATACATACATATACATACATATACATATACATATATATACATACATATATATATATATATACATACATATATATATATATATATACATACATATATATATACATACATATATATATATTTAAAAACATTTATTATATGTTTAACGTTCTTTTTATAGATAAACATATCATAAATGTCTTTAAATAAATTGTCGGACTTTGTCCAATTCAAAAAAAAATATATATATATATACATGCATCTATATACATGCATATATATATACATTTATATATATACATGCATATATATATGCATATATATATACATACATATATATATATACATACATATATATACATACATATATATATACATATACATATATATACATATATATACATATATACATATATATATACATACATATACATATACATATATATAGATATATATACATATATACAAATATATATATACATACATATATATATATATATATATATATATATATATATATATATATATATATATATATATATATATATATATATATATATGCAAAAATACATACACGTATCTAGATGTCGGAGCCCAGAGGCGCCATTAACGGGGGAATAATAGGCCGAGAAGAATTGTCAATTACCAGTAGATTGTGGCAGGCAAATCGGGGAGCGTCTCCGGTGACACACAGCTCGGCTAATCCAGATGCTGATAGTTCTGTTGAAAAGCCCGACATACGAATGTCGTAAAAACATATCAGAGAACCGGCACTACAAGCACATGGCGCGTGTGGAATGTCGGAAGGACTTGTAAACAACAAAGTGTCAGAAATCAACGCAAACTATGAGACATCCATTCCTTTGTGTACAATATATACAATTATATATTTTAGAACCTCTCAACATCTTTAGATGTATGCGTTATGAAAAGGTATGTACGCGTCCGCACACATGTATCTAAGTATGTATATACACTCCTGGTCAAAATCTTAAAACCAGATACGAAAGGGTTAAAAAAAAATACTGTAACTTTAATGGAAATATATTTGCAAAACATTTACATTGAATTAGAAAATGTAGTTTATCAACAAAGCTTTTAATTGGTTAATTTAAACAAGCATTAAAAAAAGGATTTTTTTATTTTTTTGGGACATAAAGATAAGACCAGGTGTGAAAAAAATACTTTTTGGACAAAAATTTTAGAACTAAAAATCAATGCATTTGCTGAATACTTCGGTGGAGCTTATTGTTTCTTGTTGTGGCCTGGTACCTCCACTGTTCATCTCAAGCTTATCAACAAAATCCAAAGACAGATATGCAATGTCATTGGTGCTGACTTGGGGTCTCAAAACTCCAGTCACTTTCTTACCAACATAATATGGCTTCCCTTTGTCTTTTCTATAAATATTTTCAAGGCATCTGCTCTGACAAGCTATTTTCACTGGTGCCCCAGCTGCATGAATTTAAGCGTGCTACCAGTTTGGCATCTTGGTCCCAACTGTCAAAACAGTTAAATGTAACTGCTTCTTCTTCTCCAACAGCTTCTTCTCTTGCACTTCCCGACAGTGGAACTCCCTTCCTCTTACATGCTTCCCTGATAACTATAATGTTCAAAAGTTTAAATGTAATGTCAATCGATATCCCTGATCCTCTTCTGTTCTTCTTTTTAGCCTTCTGCCCCTTCCCATACCCAGCTTTTTCCCTTATTTATACTCTCTGTAGCTCTTTCATACTATTGACACTCCCACCTTCCTTGGGGTGAAATGCTTAAAATGAGCCACCCCCGGACAGGGTACGAGCATTCTCTTTATTAAGTTTTCACGAGAATAAGTACTGTTTAAAATAAACGGATCGTCTACTCAAATGCGGGTATCCGCTAAAATAACGTTTGATGTAATAAAGATATTTTAGATTGAAAAATTAAATGCATTGATTCTTTAGAAATGACTTTTTACTCAACGAAACGGACGAAACAACGCCCATTTTCACTGAGTCCAAATACACACTACTTGATCTGAGTTCAATCCCTGGGCATGCGAGTGTGTAGATTACCCAGGTCGATATACATCTGTGGAAGGTCGGAGAATAGCTCCTCAGTCCTCATCCCACAAATTCCGAAAAAAAGAAAGGAATAGTGTCTAAAATAAAACAAAGCGTCTACTCAAATGCGCGTAACCACTAAAAATAACGTTTGAAGTAATAAAAATATGTCGGATCGAAAAATAAAACCCATTAAATCTTTAGCAATATATATATATATATATATATATATATATATATATATATATATATATACACCCCCTGGTCAAAATCTTAAGATCAGATACGAAAGGGTTTTAAAAAAAATATGAAATACTGTTACTTTAATCAAAATATATTTGCGAAACATTTACATTTAATAAGAAGATGTACTTTATCAACAAACAAGTCTTCTTCTTCTTCTTCTTCTTCTTTCTCTCTCTCCCTATCTCTCTCTCTCTCTCTCTCTCTCTCTCTCTCTCTCTCTCATATCTCTCTTCTCTCCCTTTCTTTCTTCCCGTATTTCATTTCTCCTTTTCTTTCTCAATCTCTCACTATTATTCATTTCTCATCTCTTTCTTTCTTTCCTCCAACAATTCATTTCTTCTTCTTCTTCTTCTTCTCCTCCTCCTCTCCCGCTCTCTCTCTCTCTCTCTGGCTAATTAATTTTCATCTTTCTTCTCTCTTTTTCTTTCCATCCGCATTCCATATCTTCTTTCTTTCTTTCTCTCTTTCTATTTTTCCATCTCTCTTCTTTTCTTTTTCCCTCTTCTTTCCACATTTCTGTTTTTCTTTTCTCTCTCTCTCTCTCCCTCTCTCTTTCTTCCATCTCTCTCTCCCCCTTTCGTTCCTCCCGGTTTTAATTCCTTCTTCTCTCTCTCTCTCTCTCTCTCTCTCTCTATTTATCTATCTATCTGTCTATCTCTATCTCTACCATCTCTCTTCTCTACCTTTTTACAAAACAAAAGGGTTAAAAATATATATGAAATACTGTTACTGTTATGTAATGATGCCACTGCTTGGGCATTCTTTAAAACTCTTGGATCTAAGCCTGATTGAATCTACACTCGGATTCTGAGAGCCAATATACTTAACACCACTTGGAAACAACAGCCAACTAAATCAAAGCTCTACTGACCCATCGCTGATATTTTTAGAAGCTTACCCAAACGCTGAATGCGCTTTTGCAGGACACTGCTGGCGAGTAAATCAAGAACTTGCGAGATCTAATACTCTGGGTACCTAGCCAGGGAGCATGACGTGTTGGTTACCCAGAAATCACCTACATTAACCAGCTATATTATGACATCGAATGCCATCCTAATGGCGTTCGAGTCCGTGATACATCAGCGTGATAGTTGGCGTGATAGACTCATAAATGTCCGAGCTAACTCGACCAACCAAAGTTCTTTTTTATGTTTATTTACTTTTTTCTTTCGGGACATTTTTCTTATTTCCAGGGGGAATTTGAACATGAATTGTTTGTTGAGTGCTTTCGACTTTCATACGTCATTATGAAAGTTTGTTTTTTTTGTAAGTTTATCGAGTTGAGTCTGTGTAATGTTGTTTCCAGTTTTCGAATGTCTCATCATCAGGCATCGTTGGATGGCCTGTTAGATTTGGTTTGTTTGAAAGACGCATTGAAAAAGAAAATAGACGTTTCTAGATAACGGAATCTAATTTAGCTCTTGAAAATACATTTCAATTGAGCACTGTTGAGTGATAAGCTAATTCTATAAACAACAGCCACCTGCACTAATGCAAAGCTCTTCAATAAAATGGATGGAGCACTTTGGCTGATTGGCATTTGTTTGCATTTGTAAAAACAATACGCTAGATTTAGTTATGTAACTCTACCGAGTGAAGATAGCTCTGGCTGACACAAAATTAGTTGTGTTTCATTCCTGGTTTGAGGCATTCGGAAGTCTAGTCGCACTGAGGAGCTGTGATACAGCGAAACAGTACTGTCTGTGAATGATTATATATATATATATATATATATATATATATATATATATGTTGAAGGGCCGAATAGAGATTTGGTGCTCTACGTTTCACAAGGTACTCAAACGACCCTCCGCAGGTTTTGAATTCAGAGTTGTCCTTCTCTTAGATCAGTTGCCATCCAAGGCAGTCTGTTCTGCTATTTTACCCATAGCTGGAGGGAGAAGAAGGGGATTAATACCTTTCCCAAGGGAATTAGTACGTAAGTGAATGTAAGGGATTCGACTGGAATTCGAACTCGGCTCTCCGATTCCTCAGTCCGAGCCACTATCAACTACTCCACCGTGCCTCCAAATATTGTGACCCGTTCTGCACAAAGCCTTCACCACTATAATCAAATATGCTGGTGTCTGGGCTGTCGGTTCCTAGGAACTCAGCTACTTGACCCTCATATGTCGAATACGACGTGAGAGTTCACTGTCGCCTCTGAGTGTTGACTTCAATGTTCACTTTTATATTTATATTTTCATACGCTCTACCTCTGATATTGAGCACTTTATTCCAAAATATATCACACCTTAAAACTATATTTCTTCATATATATATATATACACACATATATATATATATATATATATATATATATATATATATATATATAATATATTATAATATTTTTTAAAAATATGATTTCTTCGCTACATAAGAGTTCTCATGTTTCAAAAGCGAGAGCCGAGACCCCTAATATAATTGTTGAAATTAAGTTGAATTAAGGTGTCTTAATTCAACTTAATTTCAAAAATTATATTAGGGGTCTCGGCTTTCGCTTTTGAAACATGAGAACTCTTATGTAGCGAAGGAATCATATTTTTTTAAAATATTATAATATAAGCTCTACTTCTGTATGGAGCACTGTCTTTTTAAAAATATAAGCAAAAATACTAAGGAACTCCGGAGTATTTACCTAACGTGTTCTTTCCTATTTTTCTGCATACCTGCACATATATATATATAGACAGACAGACAGACAGAAATGAACATTTTAGAATAGATTGATAGATCGATTTGAACAGTATAAATTAGATAGATAAATAGTGTGGACATAGAAATGAATACTGTATAGTGACTGCTTGTTTCCCGTTTTAAGCAATTGTCAGACGATGCCGATGTTCGGTTTTAGACATGAAATTGCCAGTTTACGTCCTGTTTTCCATGACTGAAATGTCTCTCTCTAAAAACGCCCTCTTCCCAATACTGAGCACTCCTCCTCCGTAATTATAGCAAATTTTATAATTTTATATATATATATATATGTGTGTGTGTGTGTGTGTGTGTGTGTGTGTGTGTTACGTAATTGAATGAGAAAGCGTTCTTAAAGACAATGTCAGTTCGTACTACTACTGAATCTCCCGACAGATTGAAGGGGGCGGGGTCCAGGCAATGCTTTGTGACCCGCGCTATCTTAGCAACATTTGCTTTTTTTCTACCTACATTTATATACGTTACAAATTAAACTAAGCACAGCAGAATATTAAAGGATGAAAAATTTTCGCGGATTTTGAAGTCATTCTGGGAACTTTGGTGCTGGTAAGTTTTGCATCAACGAAATTAGTATCAATAATTAGAGCCATTTCATTTAAATATCATCTTCCTTAAAAGTAATCTTCCTTTACCTTATCTGTTCGTTACCCCTTCGTCACCGGGGCCCGTGGTACAGTTGGTATGACGTTTGCTTAATAACGTACCTGACTGGGTTTCTCAGCGGTTTTGAATTTGCAGTTTTTCTTCTCCTAAATTGGTTTCCAATGAAGGCTAGAGTGCCCAGTTTACCCTAAAATTTGGCCAATAGCTAGAGAAATTATTGCCATAAACACCTGATTAATTGGTCCTATGGTCAAAAATATCCCTTGGCCACTGTTTAATTTATGGAACCCCTCGGACAAGTAATTATTTGGCAGCACCCATCACCTCTAATATTTCGCGATATGTAGTAATGGATTCAATGTTTCTAATGTCAAGATAGAATTGCTGGACTGATTGTATCCCGTGGAAAAGCAATGTGTTTGGCAGCGCCCATCTCCTCTTCACAAAACGGAGAAGGATCTCTGACTTTACTTAATTTTTTCCATTAGTGAGTTTGACTTTATAGCGAAGAAAACGGCGACTTACCTCGTCAAACCAAGCGACAGCGCGTCGCGTGTATCATACGACGGATAATGTGGCGAAAAAGAAAATTACCAAATAAAGGGCACGTATTCTGCGTGACATGTTGAAGACGGAACATTTAAATTAAAAACAAGTCCGTCGCAGGAGTCGCTATAAAAGTATTTTGATATGCAAAAACTGGGTGTCGTCTCCCAGTTGTCGACGAATGAACAAAATGCTCGGCCGATAAAATCAGTTGATGTTCTCGAATCGGGTGAGAATTCGGGTATTTTGGCTACTGCGTTCGTCGTAGAGTGAGTTATTTTTCTGACTGTTTACGTGCATTGGGATTTGTGAGATAGTACCTGCGAATCGAGTTTTCGGCATTGCTTTCTGCCCCCGATATTCGAGTGTGAACTTACAGTGATTTATTCTCTGCGTTGTGGAATTAATCTGCGACAAATATTTCCTTTGCTTTCAGAACGCTTACATTTATTAATGATAATAATCTAGTTGTTAATGATAATAATTATTATTGAATTATGCAGACGACACACCCTCTCAAAATACTAAACACTAAATAATAATACTAATAAATAGCGAGAGGAGGCCTGACCCCTTGAACATCATGGCCCACCACGGTATAAATGTGCTCTGGCACCCGAATACCTGCCCCCACGTGTGGGTAAATACGAACTAACTCTAATGTAGACACAACGAAAAATATTGACAAACCGCATCGGTCGTCACGCGGGTCAACAAAGACCGCGATCCCCAATGGGGAACCAGACTGGGATCGAAAAGTTAGCACGTATTCCGCATGACATGGTTAAAAACAAGTACGTCGCAGGAGTACTCTATAAAAGGACTTTCATATGCAAAATACTAGGCGTCCTCTCCCAGCTGTCGACGAATGGAAAAAATGCTCGGCGGATAAAAGCTCTTGGTGTTCGCGAATCGAGAAGATTTGTATTTTTGCTACTGCGTTATTCGGAGAGTGAGTTATTTTTCTGACTGGTTACGTGAAATGGGATTTGTGAGATAATACCTGCGAATCGAGTTTTCGGCATTTCTTTCTGCCCCCGATATTCGAGTCTGAACTTACAGTGATTTGTTCTCTGCGTTGGGGAATTAATCTGTGACAAACATTTCCTTTGCTTCTAGAACGCTTACAGACTTGCTTGTGTTTAGACCTTGGTGAAGACATTAACATGCATTGACATATTGTATCGATGGTGGATTCATGCCTTCCTAAGACACTTGGATCGATGTCAACACAGGAATATTTGCGTGTTGGGTATGACGATGAAATACATCTGACAGTAAGGCCTCTGGTCGGGAAGTTTTGAGGGGCGTGAAACCACCTCTTAATTACTGTTGTTAGCAGGTTCACTCTGATCCGTGGTGGTAGTACCTGTTAGCGCCACAGCAATCGGTAAATAGTAAATCCAAAATCGTGTCATAGTACTGTGAAAATATAAAAATATATTTTACAATAAAAATACAAACAATACATTAATTAAAGCAAAAGTTACCAGCAATACGTTTTTGAAAAAAACAAATTACCAGCAATACATTTGACTCTCGACAAAAAAACCTGTTTACAAAAATACGTCAACGAAACCTGATCTACAAACTGATTCCTTGCAAAAATACATCTTCTATTCATACGAATCTATCCTAAAAAAATTTTGGCATTAAATAACCCATTGAGGTTGATATACCGTAAAACAAAATAAACCAAACCGGACTGTCTACAAACCCTCTTTATAAAAATACGTCAATTTAAAATTGATCTACAAATTTTTTTTTGTTTTTTTTTTTGTTTGAGGTTTTATGGCATATCAATCACTATGGATTATTTAGTGCCAGATCCAGTATTTACTAGATATATCAAAAATGTATAGCTGGCAACATCATTGTTTCAAAAACGTATAGCTGGCACCATCATTGTTTCAAAAAGGTATAGCTGGCAACATCATTGTTTCAAAAAATGTACAGCTGGCAACATCATTGTTTCAAAAACGTATAGCTGGCAACATCATTGTTTCAAAAAGGTATAGCTGGCAACATCATTGTTTCAAAAACGTATAGCTGGCAACATCATTGTTTCAAAAACGTATAGCTGGCAACATCATTGTTTCAAAAAGGTATAGCTGGCAACATCATTGTTTCAAAAACGTATAGCTGGCAACATCATTGTTTCAAAAACGTATAGCTGGCAACATCATTGTTTCAAAAAGGTATAGCTGGCAACATCATTGTATAAAAAACGTATAGCTGGCAACATCATTGTTTCAAAAAGGTATAGCTGGCAACATCATTGTTTCAAAAAGATATAGCTGGCAACATCATTGTTTCAAAAACGTATAGCTGGCAACATCATTGTTTCAAAAAGGTATAGCTGGCAACATCATTGTTTCAAAAAGGTATAGCTGGCAACATCATTGTTTCAAAAACGTATAGCTGGCAACATCATTGTTTCAAAAACGTATAGCTGGCAACATCATTGTTTCAAAAAGGTATAGCTGGCAACATCATTGTTTCAATGTGCTGGAAAAGACCTGGAAGTTCACTATTCTCCCATAGCTGGGACCCCAACAGGTGCTACCATCCCGTGTCAGGGTGGACCTGGGAACACCAGCAATTAAGAGATGGTTCCACGCTTCCTCAAAACCTCCTGATCAGAGGCCTTGGTGTTGGATGCAGTTTAACGTCGTACCCAGGACGACAAATTGATTTGTTACAAAGAACACATATTCTATTCATAAAAGTCCAGTCGGCATTAAATAACCCACTGAGGTTGAAATACCGTAAAACAAAATAAACTAAAACAGGAATATTTGAACAATCGCCTGTTCCATTTTTGCATCGAAATTCATTGCACGGTTGCCGACATTGTGGTCTGTGTTCGAGCCCATATAAAAGCTCCCATTTAGAATGAAGATTTTTCAAATCAAAGAGAAGCATTCTGCTTGGAAGATATGAGTAACATGATCTTCCTACACATTCAGTGCCGCTAAAAGTTTTGTGCCGTATGTTACTAAGATTGCCACTGGGAATATATATATATATATATATATATATATATATATATATATATATATATATATATATATATATATATATATATATATAAAAATATATATATATATATATAAAAATATGGCCGCCACTTTCGAACATATGCAGGACTATGTTGTCTTTAACATTCAACACAACATGTTTAAAAGAAAAGTTGCTGCCAAATTACATATATATATATATATATATATATATATATATATGTAATTTGGCACAACATGTTTAAAAGAAAAGTTGCTGCCAAATTACATATATATATATATATATATATATATATATATGTAATTTGGCAGCAACTTTTCTTTTAAACATGTTGTGTTGAATGTTAAAGACAACATAGTCCTGCATATGTTCGAAAGTACTAGGTTATCATACGGACAATTTTTATTTCGATATCATTTTCAAATAAAAAGTCTCATTAGAAAATATGAGAAAATTCAAAAGAAAATATGCAGGACGATGTTGTCTTTAACATTCAACACAACATGTTTAATATATATATATATATATTTGTTATCCACACACAGACTGTTTCGCAGCTAATCAGTGTGGCTAGAATCGAAACCTGACTGAATTGGCGTCAGTCGAAACTTCTACCACTAAGCCGTCGGCTCACGGCAGGGATGAAGGTGAATTTTAGCGTGTTTATTTTTAGATTTAGATAAACACACAGTGACTGACAGTGACAGATAGATAGATAGATAGATAGATAGATAGATAGATAGATAGATAGATAGATAGATATAAAAGTGAACATAGAAGTCAACACTTAGAGGCGACAATCTGTTTAATGATAGGCCTGACGATTTCATCTATCATGAAACAGACTGTCGTCTCTAAGTGTTGACTTCTATGTTCACTTTTATATTTACACACGCTCTATCTCTGATATTGAGAACTTTATCCCATAAATATAGCACATCTTAAGACTATATATATATATATTTATATATAAAAGTGGACATGGAAGTCAGCACTTAGAGGCGACAGTCTGTTTCATGCTAGTGCAATCGTCAGGCCTGACGATTGCACTAGCATGAAACAGACTGTCGCCTCTAAGTGCTGACTTCCATGTCCACTTTTATATTTACACACGCTCTATCTCTAATATTGAGCACTTTATCCCATAAATATAGCACACTTTAAGACTATATTTCTGCATATATTTATATATATATATATATATATATATATATATATATATATATATATGTATATATGTGTGTGTGTGTGTATATATATATATATATATATATATATATATATATATATATATATATATGTGTGCGTATGTAGTCAGATCACGTCTTCATACATTCTCAGACGTAATCTTAAACATCTTCCAATTACACGCAAATAAAGTCTCGTACACTTTCCTCTGCGACGTATATTCTCGCGCTACTTAGCGAAAAAAAGTGGCGGCCATTTTTTGTTTGACTTAAGCTTTTTGTTCCAAAATGAGGCATCTTCATTGAGGGAAAGACAAGTGTATTTTCTTTTTTAAGATGAAGAGATCTTTACCGACCACCCATGAGGCCGGTCGGTTGGTATAAAGGAGGCGAAGGTATGAAAGGCTTTTAAATGTTGGCCTGGTGGATTCACCACTTTTTTTCTTTCTTTCTTTTTTTTTATTTATTTTGTTGAGGGCAGGGAAGGAAATGTTTCCCACAGTTCGAAGCGGCCGAAGAATCCACTCATGGACGGAATTTAAAGAAATTAGTTTTGTTGTGATTATAAATGGCTGAAAGAGGTAAAAAAAAAAAAGAAGTAGATGAAAAAACAAAATAAGATTAAAGCCTTCTCTCAAGACGAAATTTATAAACAACCAACAGGAATATACACTTCATAAAAAGAATTTAAGTGTGTGAGTGTTGCTACATTAATTACAGCGCACCTCTTATTCGATGTGCCGTGTCCCTTCAGGACGTTGGCGATTATGACTCTCCACAATTTCCCCTCCCTTGTAGCTCTTAATAACTTTTATCTTTTTGCCATCTCTCCTAAACACAGCTCAGCCATCCATTTGTTCAAACTTCAGATAGATTACGCGTTGTTTTCCTCTGACCCTATTACCTTCAATCTGTCCTGTGAGTATCATTATCCAAGCCCTCTTTCCTCATTATGTATCCCAGAAATTTCATCTGATACTTCCTGATGTTAAGCATAAGTGTCCCTTTTTTGTTGGCATTGTTTCTACAACTTTGTCGTTGCTCACATGCTCGGTCCATGGTATTCTGAGCATACTTCTGTAGAACCACAATTTTGTTGCTACAAGTCTCTTCTTCATCTGTGAGGAGATTATTCAGCATTCATTGCAATATAAAAGAACTGATACTACATCACTGTACAGTACTCTTCTGTTTGTTTCTAACAAAATTTCTTGTTTCATAATACTTTGTTTAGCATTTGGAAGACATCTTTTGCTGTCCCAATGCGACTTCGGATTTCTGTGACTCACTTTCCGTCTTCTGTTAATACGCTTCCTAGATATCTGATTTTTTTGTACCTGTTTGATTATAGTATCTCCAATCTGTAATGTGCCGGTTAAGCTGTTCCTTTTGCTAGCAACCATGGGTTTCAATTCTCGGTAGTGGATGCGCACTGCTGATGAGTCCCAAATATAGGACGAAACGGCCGTCCAGTGCTTTCTGCATTCTAAAAACTCGATGAATTACTTAATTATGATTATCTCAAATCCTCCTAACAATTTCTTGTATATCCTTGCTTGAACCGGCTTCTAATGCTCTGGATGGAGCGGTTTGGTGATAGTAGTCGTGGCTCTCGGGGACACAATCCTTGGTTAAAGGAACTTGGATGAGTTCCACCACCGAATATGTGAATGAGCGGCGCTATGTCGTTTAATGACGTTTGCTTAATAACGTACCTGTCCGGGTTTCAATTCCTGGTAGTGGATGCTCACCGCTGATGAGTCCCAAACACAGGCTGAAATGGCTATCCAGTGATTTCTGCATACTGTTGAGGTTTCTTCTAGACTCGATGAATTACTTAATTATGATTATTTCAAATCCTCATAATTATATATATATATATATATATATATATGTGTGTGTGTGTGTGTATGTGTGTGTATGTATGTATATATACACACACACATATATATATATATATATATATATATATATATATATATATATATATATATATATATATATATATATATATATATATATATATATATATATATATATATATATATATATATATATATATATATATATATATATTGAGGAATCGGAGAGACGGGTTCGAATTGCAGTCGAATCCATTACATTCACTTACGTGTTTATAACTTTGGGAAATATACGAATCCTTTTCTTTTACCCCAGCTATGGATGAATAGCAGGATATATAGACTTCGGTGGCAACTGGTCTAGGAGAAGGTAACTCTGAATTTTAAAACCGCCCTGGATTCGCGACCGCAATATGTATACGCTCTCACACACACACACACACACACACACACATATATATATATATATATATATATATATATATATATATATATATATATAGGAAATCCGACATATTGTTATTCTATTTTGTTTAAATGTTATTTCTTCTGAATACTCATGTTCGAGTAGAAACTTTGTTTTTTTAATTAAACGGTATTTTTTTATCTAACCGGCCTGAATATTTGAGAAATCTTGTCTTCTGGCAGGATTCGAATCTGTTTTCCATATGGGGAACAGCTATTGGATCTGACGTTCCTAACCGACTTACAGACAAACTAAGCCCGAATAGTGCCTTTTGAACACACTCTCTGCCAAGCATCCATCGTATTCCAATGTAAACAAAGACAATTTTTAGAAAATGGATTAAATCCGATATATTGTCATTTTTAATTTACGTTGTTTAATCATTTTTTTTATGGATACTCACGTTCGTGTAGAAGCTGTTTTTTTTTTTGTTTTTTTAAGTAAACAGTAATTTTTATCCAACTGCATCTACCGGCCTGAATATTCGAGAAATCCTGTCAGAAAAATATGTGTCCTCCGGCAGGATTTGAATCTGCATCACCTATGGGGAACCGTCACTGGATCTGACGTGCCTAACCGCTCGGTCGCGTAGGACTTACGGTCAAACGATGCTCGAATAATGCCTTTTGAACACACACTCTCTGCCAATTCTCGAAACATCCATATCTGCTCTGTATGGTATTCTAACGCAAAGAAAGAAAGTTTTTGTTTCTTAGTATTAAAGAGTACAATGCATATGGTCTATATGGCCTACATTTATTGTCCCTTTTAAGGGAGGAGTGTAAAGTGAGTGAGAGAGACTTTCCTAGTTGTAAATATGAATGTTCCTATCAAAGAATAAATTTTGGTGAGAGAAACTTTTATTTATTCATTTTTTTTTAGGGAAATCTCACCTTAATTGCTGATTTTGTCAATTCAGGATTTATCACAAATGGAAAATTTCAGAAAGTACTGATAATGTTCATTGGTGATGTGCTGCTGTTGCAAGTGACCTCATATGCCCTGGGTAGGGGTTCCCCAGCCCAGCTACATAGCCTATGTTAGCGCCAGTTTTTTGTTAGTGATTGTCACAAAATAAAAACAACACCTTCGTTCGTGGATTACTTACCAGGTGTTTCTTGCTCAGTGAAGATAGTATTCAAAATGTCAAAAATATCCTGCATTTATATATTTTTTGTAAGTAACGATCATGTTTTTTGTACACATACAGAGAATAAAAAACATTAATTTTACGTGAAATCTTAATTTCACTTCTTAAAAATTCATGTGTGCATTACATGACTAGTGTCTGTACGGACATAAAATTTATTAAATTTTATATAAAACTACTTTCAGCGTATATTTTATCTATATGAAACTACATTCATAGTATATGTATAAGCTGTGTTATGAAATGTAAAGGGATATTATGTTTAGGCTTGGGTTCCATTCTCAAGCTACCCTATTTTATAGATACAGTGTGCGGCTGGTATTTGAGGACATACAGATTTAAGATTAATACTGCTTCCTACTAATTTCTAATGCTTTTATTTTTCCGAAATCAAGAATGGCAAACCCTATAATAACAAATGAAATGAAAAGGCCTGCTGTGATTGTGGCATTAAAGGCTGATCATAGCGATTTGGATATTGCACGTTTCCTCAGAGTTGCAAGAATGGATGGCTGAACATTTGTACGACCACATGACACCCAACATTTGGCCTCCTAACTCTCCAGATCTCAATCCACTAGACTATTATGTGTGGAGCGTTGTGGAGAATGAGGTTAATAAACAGCCTCATAAAACCAAAGACTCTCATAAAGCTGACATAAATAAGGACCAATTAATCAGAACTTGCAGCCGATTTCGACCTCGTGTAGTGGCAGGTATTGATGCTAGTGGTGGTTTTATTGAATAAAATTAAATAACAGTTAGCTAAATTTCATGTTTACCTGTTTGTAATCAAATATAATTATATTCATTTGTTCAGCAAGTTTTTTTTTACTAATCCATAAAATCTGTCCTCAAATACCAGCCGCACCCTGCAGATACAAATTGAAGAGTCTCTATTCCAAAATCAAAAAAATCTGAAAACTGAAGCAGTTGCATACCCAAGAATTTTGGATAAAGGTTTCTCAACCTGTAATAAAAAATAATATTGGATTTTTAAAAAATCCATTCAATTTCAGATATTTAACGATGTGATACGGAGACCCTTTCGTAGAATTCGCCATGTGCTTATTCAATCATTAAGAGAAAACTAAAATAGGAAAACCGTGGTATTTCCCGTATAAAAATAATAGAGTTCCCTTTCTATATATGAGAATAAAAGTTGTTTATGTTCTGTTTTTTTGTTTGTTTTTTTTATCTAGGTTATTTTAAATCCGAATATCACGGATGTAATCTGTTTATATGGCACTTGGCGCATTCAGAAAAGCTGTTTAATTGGAGCAAACTGAACCTGAATTCCAGTTGTGTTAGATTTTAACTGAAACTATTCTCTGTCTGTTTGACGGTGGGCGCATGCGTAGCACACAAAATGCGAGGATTTTTAAAGACGACTGCGAAGTTAATTTAGTACGAATTTTGATGCTACTTTTTGTCAGCAGTAATTTATTCTACATCAACCGGCATATGGAGACTCATTCGAAGGAGATGAATGATAGGTCAAGATAATAGATAGATAGATAGATAAACAGGCTGAGATAGATAGATAGATAAACAGGCTGAGATAGATAGATAGATAGATAGATAGATAGATAAACAGGCTGTGATAGATAGATAGATAGATAGATAGATAGATAGATAGATAGACAGATAGATAGATAGATAGATAGATAGATAGTCTGTACATAAATACTTATCTGAGATAGATAGACAGATAGTCAGTTCATAGATAGAAACTGAGAAAAATAGATAGAACTGGCTTATGTATATAGATAGATAGATAGTCTGTTCATATCTATTTATCTGAGGTAGATAGATAGTCTGTTCATATCTATCTTAGATAGATAGATAGAAAGAAAGAATCTTACATATATAGATAGATAGATAGATAGATAGATAGATAGATTGCATCTAGCAAGAAACAGACTATCGCTTCTAAGTTTTGACTTCTGTGTTCACTTTTATATATATATATATATATATATATATATATATATATATATATAGTCCTAACTCAAGAAAACACAAGAACGATCAAGAATTAACAACGACAGTATATGTCTGGAAAACTGGAAGTCAAAATGGCTACAATTGAAAGAAAAGAGGAAAAAGATAGAAAAGGAAAAACAACAGGAAGGAGTCAGTATAAAGTGAATATAACGATGAAAAGGAGAAATAACCACGACCTTCTACCCATACGCACGTACGCACAGACGGGCGAATGGGCGTGAACGCACGCACACATGCACTATGAAAAAATTGTAGCAATGAAAACTGCATATAAAAAGAAAAATCGACAAGTAAATCAGTCAACTGCTAATACCCCTGGCGAGTGAACGGGGTAATTGCCCGATGGTCCGTCTACGAAACTCTAGAGTCGGGATACGGAAGGTAACATCAATCAGCAAAGTGACAAACCTTTTACTTGTATTAAGTGTGTAAGTGTGTGTGTGTGTGTGTGTGTGTGTGTGTGTGTGTGTGTGTGTGTGTGTGTGTGTGTGTGTGTGTGTGTGTGTGTGTGTGGTTTAAATAATGAGACATTACATTTTTTTTTAAATTAATCAAAGAGGTCAGACGATTTCAGGAATAAAAATTCTCAATATTTAAGAATTTGATTTGTAAATCAGAGTGTAATAGGCAGATTTTTAAAAAGCCTTTTCACATCAAGAAAGGCAATAAAAATCGCTAAAACTCAAGTGGATACTAAGAGTGATGCTTAACGACAGATAGATAGATAGATAGATAGATAGATAGATAGATAGATAGATAGATAGATAGATAGATAAGAACGGACTGAGATAACGGACGAGAGAAAACTTATATAGATAGATAGATAGATAGATAGATAGATAGATAGATAGATAGATAGATAGATAGATAGATAGATAGATTTGAATAGACCGAGATAGATAGATATATAGATAGATAGATAGATAGATAGATAGATATGAATAGACCGAAATAGACACACAGATAGATTGATTTGAATAGACCGAGATAGATAGATAGATAGATAGATAGATAGATAGATTTGAATAGACCGAAATAGACAGACAGATAGATTGATTTGAATAGATAGATAGATAGATAGATTTGAATAGACCGAAATAGACAGACAGATAGATTGATTTGAATAGATAGATAGATAGATAGATAGATAGATAGATAGATAGATATGAATAGACCGAAATAGACAGACAGATTGATTTGAATAGACCGAGATAGATAGATAGATAGATAGATAGATAGATAGATAGATAGATAGATAGATAGATAATGAACAGAATGGGATAGATAGATAGATAGATAGATAGATAGATAGATAGATAGATAGATAGATAGATAGATAATCGGTTTATAAGTGATTTTGCACACAAGTGTTTGTGTTAATGATCTTTCGGCACAGATTGCTTAACATTTTTACAAATCCTCATATGTCTCTCGTCTCTCCACGTCCTCACAATCTCTCCATCTTTCTTCCAGTTTCTTCTTTACTCGACATCAATACGCAAATCTTTTCCCTCCACTCGCGTTTCACGTGAATAAGAAAGAAAGAAAGAAAGAAAGAAAGAAAGAAAGAAAGAAAAAAAGAAAGAAAGAAAAAAACAAACAAACAAACACACAAACAAGAAAAATAACACCTAAACAATTAAAAAAAACATTACATCGTGATGGACAAGAACCAAGTTTGAGAGCCACACTAGAGATATCAAGCAAAGGATTGCTAACTTAAGTAGGGAAAGTAATTCCGCTCTATCTGTCTTGTTTCACCTCACATATAATGCATTTTAACTGTTTTTAGATAGATAGATAGATAGATAGATAGATAGATAGATAGATAGATAGATAGATAGATAGATATGAACAGACTGAAGATAGTATTGTGGGAACCTGACATACCTACAAATGGACTCTTCCACACTTATATAATGTGGCTACCAATTTTTAGTAAGGAGGAAGTCACCGCGTGTGACTCCTGTCGAACTCCCTGCTTTGGTAGAGAGGAACTCGGACGTTTACACGGGTTCTAATGGGCATATTTTTGGTCGAGCCTACGGGCTCGGAGAGCCCACATTAAACCGGCCTTGTGCCATATACGACCCATGTGGTGGGGTGTTAAATATCGGAAGTCACCAGGTGGGAGTCTCCCAGTGAGGTGACGACAGCTGTCAAAGTCTCTGCCTCGGCGGAGAGGAACTCGGACGAGGGTTTGCCGCAGGGCAGAGTTTCGTCCAGAGAGGTAGACAGTCCCTGAACCCATTTATGCGGGTTCTAAGGGGGATATTTTTGGCCGAGCCTACGGGCTCGGAGAACCCACGTTAAGCCAGCCTTGTGCTACATGCGACCTACGTGGGAGGATTGTTAAATATAGGAAGTCACCAGGTGGGAGTCACCAAGAGTGTATCACCGAGTGAGTGTATGAGTGAGTCAGGACACCAGTGAGAGAAGTGCTCACCAGTCCACATACTTTGTACTACGTTTCCGTGAATAATATACCCTTTAACTTTATAACCGAGTTTGTGTTATTTTTCTATGGTTTCAACACCATAACAACTGGCGACGAGATTCGAAACGGCCCCACGAAGGGAAAGACCAAATTTCACTCTTGCCGGCCATAACAACTTGCGACGAGATATTCCGAATCACTCAAAGGAAAGAACAAAAATATCCCGTGCCGACCATAAGAACTGAAGAACCAAAGAGAAATCTCTACCTGAAGAGAAAAAAAGGGTTATGCCATAACTCTAAAGACGTCTAAAGATCCCAGTGTGTTAATCTCAAGTCTGGCAAAACAAAGAGAAATCTTTCACGAAAAAAAGTTACATATACAACAGTTATATGTTAATACTCAACTGAAAAAAAAACGAACAACACCAACCGAATGACAGACAACGTAAATACGAAAAAAGGCTTTGATGCGGACGTCGGATATATTTAGAAAAGTATAAAAGAAATATTTACTCAATCTAAAGTAAACCAACAATTTGAAAATACTTACTAGTGAAAAATTGTAAGTAAGATTTTTTCCCCTCATTGCTATAATTGTTCTTCGCTGCTCTTGACCACACAGAAAAAAAAGAAAAATATATCTGTTTGGCAGCGTGGTGTTTATGCCTTTTTTTCTCCTTTTAGAGAAAAATTGAAACACTCAGACTGTATTAGAAAAAAAAAGTTTTTTTTAGTATTACCAACCAGAGCTGAGAAATATTAAGGAAAGGAATTACTTTCTTTTTTCCCCCACTTTGAGAAGGAAAAATTGTCTAAATTTTGTTTTCTTCCTTTCAGAAAACACGTATTTGAAGTCATTATGGAAGACTTTAAAACAATTATTGTTCAGATGATGAGGGCACAATTTGAACTGCAACAGAAAACTGAGGAACGGCAACAGAAGACTGAGGAACGGCAACAAATGTTGGTAGAAAAGTTGCTTCTACAACAAAAAGAACAGGAAGAAAAATTGCTCCTACAACAAAAAGAACAAGAAGAAAACCAAAAAGAACGGGTAGAAAAATTTCAAGAATTATTTCTAAAGACTTTGGGTAAAAAGGGTGTTAGTGAAAACAACACTGCATTTTCTCACAACACAATTTGGAATTCTATGGAGACATTTAATTATCTCCCTGAATAAGATAAAACATTTGAAGCTTCTTATAGAAGATATGAAGACCTTTTGCGGTTGATTGTGAGGATTGGACGAGCGCTAAAAAAGTTCGCTTACTTTTGAGAAAGTTGGGAACAGCCGAACATAGTAAGTTCGTCGATTACATTCTTCCGAAGAAAACAAGTGAATTAGGGTTCGATGAAGTAGTAAAACGTTTGTCTGAGTTATTTAGCCCTAATACAAGTTTATTCCACAAAAGATGGAAGTGTTTTAACTTGTCAAAACGGGATGACGAGGATTATCTTACATTTGCGTCCATTGTTAATAAGCACTGTGACGATTTTCGTTTGGCTGAACTGACAGCTGACGATTTCAAATGTTTAATATTTGCCCAAGGTTTAGTCTCTGCAAAAACATCGGAGATTAGACGGAGAGTTCTATCAAGACTAGAAAGCGAACCAGGTCTCACATTACAAAAACTAGCGGAAGATTGCCAGCGAGTAATCAGTGTGAAAAGCGATTCTAAAATCATCGAGGAATCAGGCATACCGTATGTTAGGAGAATTAAGTACAAGCCAAAAAATTACTCCCCTAAAAAAGGTAAAGAAAACAAAGAGTACGCCCACTCACAATTTAAAAATAGACGACCCTGTGAAAAACAAAAATTACCCCCTAGTACATGCGGACGTTGTGATGGACAACATTGGGGGACAGACTGTTTTTACCGAAACAGGACATGTAATAATTGTGGTATAATTGGTCACTGTAGAAATAAAAGGAATAACAGAATCAGAGTCAGACAAACTATATCAAACGAAAAAGTAGATAAGAATCTACGAAAATACGTTGTAGTTAACATTCTAAACAAAACAGTTAAGCTCCAACTAGATTCTGGCTCGGATCTCTCAATCATTAATCTTCATACTTGGAGGAAATTAAAAAAACCAACAATGAAAAAGGCAAACAAAACAGCACGTGCAGTAACTGGTGACAAAATCAAATTTGAAGGTGAGCTAACGTTACCTGTAACACTGAATGGCATTACAAAGAAATTAAAAGTTTTCGTCCATAAAAATTCTGAGAATTTGTTTGGAACGGTTTAAGTTGTGGGATCAACCAATCAACAATCTTTGCCAAAAGATGGAAAATATGACAACAGGTGCCCAAGACCTGAAAGAAGAATTAAAAAGAAAAATTTCCCGAAGTTTTCTCGGCGGGACTAGGAAAATGTAATAAAACAAAAGCCACATTTGAGTTGAAAGAAAACGTTCAACCCGTTTTCAAAAGTAAAAGAAATGTCCCATTTGCATCAGTTGAAAAAAACAACAAAGAACAAGAAAATGCCGGTATACATCCAAAGTGAGTTTTAGTGAATGGGCTGCCCCCGCTGTATACGTAAGAAAAAAGTCCAACCAAATTCGTGTTTGTGCGGATTTTTCAACGGGCCTCAATGCGGCTTTAAAAGATTACCATTACCCTCCCCCCACACCGGAGGAGATATTTAATAAACTAAATGGTGGGAAATATTCTCCAAATTGGACTTAAGCGATGCATATCTTCAAATCCCTTTTGAGGAGGAGTGCGCAAAACTTCTATGTATCAACACCCACAGGGGTTTATACAAGTTTGACAGATTGGCTTTCGGGGTCAAAGTTGCACCCGCGATATTTCAGCAGGTCATGGATACCATGCTGGGCGGCTTGGACTTTGCGTGTGCCTATCTAGATGACATTGTTATTGCAAGCAAATCTACCGAGGAACATCGCAAACATATCCACAAGGTTTTTGAAAGAAAAAGAATCGAAATGCGATTTTTATGTGAATGAAATAAGATATCTCGGGCATGTCATTGATAAGAATGGAAGACGACCTGACCCAAGGCGAACAGAAGCTATCAAAAATATGCCTGCCCCAAAAAACGTCAACGATCTCCAAAGTTTTCTGGGACTTGCCAACTATTATCAAGTATTCATAAATAATATGCACGAGTTACGAGATCCTCTGAATTAATTGTTAAAAAAGGGAAAAAGTTGGAACTGGACAACGGAGTGCCAGTCAGTTTTCGAAAAAATAAAAAATATTTCAACTTCAGAACTATTTTTAACTCACTTTAACCCTCAATTGGATATCATTGTGACCTGCGATGCGAGTTCATACGGCATCGGTGCGTGTATCTTGCATATTATGCCGGACGGTACACATAAACCCATAGCACACACATCAAGAACATTGTTACCCGCAGAAAAATCGTATAGCCAAATTGAAAAGGAAGCCCTCCGTATCATATTCGCGGTAACAAAATTTCACAGATATCTGCATGGAAAGTATTTCATTCTACAGACCGATCATAAACCATTACTAACCATATTTGGCTCTAAAAAAGGGTTACCGGTTTATACGGCGAATAGACTTTTGAGATGGGGTACCATCCTTCTCAATTATAATTTTAAAATAAATTATTTACCAACTAATAAAATTGGCCATGCAGATGGTCTATCCAGACTAATAGCTAATCAAAACCAACCACTTGAAGACTCAGTTATGGCAGCTCTTCGTTCAGACTGTGAAATAAAATCAATAATAGCGAATACCGTTCGGAAATTACCTGTAACTTTGTCGGAAATCAAAAACGACGCGCTAGAAGATGATTTTATTTGCGAGATAAAACGTAAAATCGCAACAAAAGATAATAGCGTGTCAGAAGTCTACTCACTGTGTGATAATGTTTTATTATACAGTGAAAGAGTTGTAATCCCGAAAAAATTACAGAAACGAATTTTGGAAGACTTCCACGGTGGACACCCCGGTAAAAACCGTATGAAGAGTCTCATGCGGAGCTATGTCTACTGGCCGGCAATGGACAATGACATAATGGAAATGATAAACATATGCAGAGGATGTGCCTTGGCAACCAAAGCTCTACCTACCACTTTCAAACCCTGGCCAAAAACGGACCAGCCTTGGTCACGTATACATATCGACTTTGCTGGGCCGATTGACGATTACTATTACTTAATCGTTGTTGACAGTTACACCAAGTGGCCGGAAGTTTTAAGATGCAAGAGGCCGACAACGGATGTAACAATCAGTTTCCTACATGAGCTGTTTGCGGGATTTGGAGTAGTGGACTGCGTTGTCAGCGACAATGGCACACAGCTTACTTCAGCAGAATTTAAGAACCTTTGCGACATTTTCCAAGTCAAGCACATAACTACGCCTCAATACCACCCTAGATCTAATGGACAGGCTGAGAGGCTCGTTGACACGCTGAAAAGAGCATTTAAGACAGCTCAAGGAACTCCTACTGACATAGAATTACAGCAGTTCCTGCAAGTTTATCGTATAACGCCGAACCCGAATACACCTTCAAATGGCTCACCGGCAGAAATCATGTTTGCCAGAAAGGTGAGATCTGTTTTTGACAAACTAATCTCAAAACAGTCAAAAATATGTAACACCGAAAAAGGAACAAAAAAAACGATTTCTCCCAGGTCAGAAATTTTTTTTATAAGTTTTCAAAAGAATATGCCGTACTGGGAGGAGGGCACGATCACTAGAAGGATCTGCGAAATGGTGTATATTATACAAGGACCAAGACATACACATAAAAGACATATAAATCAAATCAAAAAACGGCATGAAATAGATTCTAACAGCATACAGGATGAAGGGGAAGAACCCATCGAGATCATTTACGACACATTTGACCTCGAACCCCCGCAACATACGCCAGAACAACGAAGGTCGGGGAGAAAAGGGAAATTCACCGAACCTTTGACAATTAACCCAAAGAAGAAAAGTTATTAACCCTTTTTACCAAGTAAAAGGCTTGGAAGGGGGGTATTGTGGGGACCTGACATACCTAAAAATGGACTCTTCCACACTTATATAATGTGGCTACCAATTTCTAGTAAGGAGGAAGTCACCAGGTGTGAGTCACCAAGAGTGTATCACCGAGTGAGTGTATGAATGAGTGAGTCAGGACAGCAGTGAGAGTAAGTACTCTCCAGTCCACATACTTTGTACTACGTTTCCGTGAATAATATACCGTTTAACTTTATATCCGAGTTTGTATTATTTTTCTATGGTTTCAACACCATAACAGATAGATAGATAGATAGATAGATAGATAGATAGATAGATAGATAGATAGATATAGCAGAATGTGATAGATTGCGAACTCAAGTAGGAAAAATGATTCCGCTCTTTCCGTCTTGCTTCTCCTCTCCTATAATGCATTTTAACTGTTTTTAGATAGATAGATAGATAGATAGATAGATAGATACGAACAGAATGAGATAGATAGATAGATAGATAGATAGATAGATACGAACAGAATAAGATAGATAGATATATAGATAGATAGATAGATAGATAGATAGATACGAACAGAATGAGATAGATAGATAGATAGATAGATACGAACAGAATGAGATAGATAGATAGATAGATAGATAGATAGATAGATAGATAGATAGATAGATAGATCGAAGCGTGAAAGTGTTAGCCTACATCCATTCTGCTAACAGATAGCAACGTTCCTTTTTTCCTGTCAGAAACAAGTGACCTGAAAATGTGTTTGGGAAATGCAGATAACGTAGATATTCATAGTTGGGATAAGACAACAAATTTTGAACAAGAAAAAATCAACATTCTGTACCAAGTAGGAATTACGATAAACTTTTTCCAAAACAGAAACTATGATCTGGAATTGGAATAAAAGCTATAGTGTCGCCTAACCTGAATCCACCATAAAAATGCAGAAGCGGAATAAGTAAATCCTAAACACTTAAAATAAATTTAGTATAAAATTAAATGAAATTTAACAGACTAGATTTTTTTAACACTTTAAAAGCATTATCCTAAGAAATCCAGCCTCGTCCTTAAATAACCGGTTCCTTTCCTCATAAACCACATCTCTTACCTCCTCTTACGTCTATAGAACAAACTCTAACTTGAGTATCTCTTGTGCCTTGTACAACAGGAAAATACTCAGAGGAAACTTATTTAATAAAAATCCTCCCGTTGAAGAGTAAATCGGATATTTTTTAACATCCCCCATTTTTTTCATAAGTGTAATCAAAAATCAATTCTTGAAATTCTATGATCTTTTTAAAAATAATTCATTTAGACGCAGAAAGACTTACAGCCATATCTCGTTGAAACACCGGTTCCCTTAGGCTCACCAAACTTAAGCAACGCCGAGCTTGGCCAGTAACTACATGGGTAACCGCTTGGGAATACCAGGCACTGTAAGCTTGGATGTGCAGGTGGTGTAATGGATAATGTCTCGGAATTGTTAATCGGGGATTAAGTTACGCAACGTTGAGCCTGTTCAGTACCTAGATGGGTGACCGATTGAGAACACTAGGTGCTGTAAGCTTGGATGTGCAGGTGGTATAATGGATAAGACGATAAACTACATCCGCGTCCAGGGTAAGACGATAAACTACATCCGCGTCCAGGGTAAGACGATAAACTATGTCCAACAGCAAGGCCTCTGATCAGGAGGTTTTGAGGAGCGTGGAACCACCTCTTAATTGCTGGTGTTCCCGGGTCCACCTTGACCCGGGGTGGTGGCACCTGTTAGGGTCCCAGCTATGGGTAAATAGTTAGCCACCTCAAAAGGGGTCAAACACCGTGAAAGTATAAAAATAAGTTTTAATACCAGCAATACATTTTTTGTAAAAATTATTACCAGCAATACATTTCTGAAAAAAAATTACCCACCAATACATTTTTGGGAAGAAATATGACCAGTAATAAAAAACCTTATCGGTATTAAATAACCCATTGAGGTGTTGATATGCCGTAAAACAAAAAAAAAATAATGATTGACAATACATTTAACTTTTGGGAAAATAAATTTGACTGAAAAGCAAAAGGCAACAAGAGACTTCCACAAGTGAGAAGTGCGATAGAAGAAACTGTTAGCATAGAACTTACGGTTACCTATGCTAAATCGTATGTAAAATGATGAGACCAAGCTACCAATCGAGTACTGCGCTTAAATTTGTGAAGACGAGGTGCCAAAGAATAAAATTCATCAGAACAATTACCAAAGGAAATATTTATAGAAAAAACATAAGGAAGCTTTGTTACGATGGTAGAAAAATGACTGAAGCAGAGATGCCAGGTCAGGACCGACAATATTGTATATTCTTCTTTGGATTTTATCAAGAATCTCTAAATGCATAGCAGAAGCACCAAACCAGATGTGAGAGCAATATTCTATGCATGGAATCATTTGATAATTAGATATATATAAAATAGATTCTGATAAAGAAATGTTTATCACGACACAATGAACCAACTTTCCTATCAATTGATTCAATAGAATCATTTCACTTCACGTCAGTGGAAAACGTTAGCCCGAGGAAGCGCAATGAGTCACTCTCTTAAAATTAACAAGCCATTACTTGCCCCAGTTAACAACAGGACAAAGCTCTTTGCAACAACGTGTGAATTCTGGAATTCAGGGCGATTAACATTCGCCACCAATTGTGGCGGGAAAAACGTGACGATATAAAAATATCAAAAGCCTTATCAAAAACATTAAATGAATGGATAATATTCGACAAAAATGAGATTTAAAAAAAAACTGTATTATTTCAGAGATGGATTTTGGTGAAGAGAGGCGGTTCCACTTGTGAGGACCTTCCAAATATCACATTCTCACGAGTAGAAGAAAATGGAAGAGTGTTAGTGTTGAAACTTGACTAATGCATGGAATAATAATGCAACACAAAATGTACTTAGAACAAAATGTATTGAAACAAGAAAGTGTACACAATATTTACATATAGTCTTTTGTATATTCCTGGGAAGACCGTTCCTGGAGAATGTGTTGACTATGTCGCAGTCGGGCAGAGTCTCTAGTTGAATCTCTTGATTCGCCTCCCTTGTCTTCCCGGTACCAACCATATTTATATAGTCGGTACTCCACTATGCAAATTAGGTGGATCCTACCGCAACAGTTAGTAAAGCCGAGATTGATGACGGGTGTTTAAAATTACTGTAGAGTGACTGGCTGGAGGCCCCCTAGATTTTGAGGCCCTTGGCTTCAGATTGCTAAGACTAGATAAACCTGGCATTGGGTACAATGGCTTAAGGCAGAATTGTTCTGAAATGGAATATAAGGAAAATTACTGAAGGGTTGTTTAGAGTCGACAATGCGTTATGCCAGCATGTGTAAAAAAGGCCTATGACATTGTCGAAAATATTATACACCTTCGCTGGAGGTCCCCTAGATTTTAAGGCTTCTGTCTGCCAAGTCTACAGGTAAATCCGGCACTAATTTTTATTGTCATTCCATTCACTTACGTGCTAATAGCCTTGGGGAAAGGTATTAATCCTTTTCTTCTCCTTCGCCCTAGCTATGGGTAAATAGCAGGACAAACCGGGTTCTATAGCCTTGGATTGCAACTGGTCTACCGCAGAAAGAAATGGCAACCTCCTGCGGAAAAAAATCTGCCTTGTCATGCATATATCGAAAGATACAGGATCTCCCAAACCTGTATCACGTATGGCACTTAACTGAATAGCATACGACGCTGGGGTGTCACCCTTAGAACTGATCGAGGTAATGGATCTGTAGGTGACGTTTTCCCTGGGGGCTTCAGAGGACTGAGGTACCATTGTTTGGGTCTTCCCTTTGTCCCCACCAACGACACATTTCCATTTTTTCCTTTTCCTTATTGGCGTCGGTTTTGTGGGAAATGTGGGACGGGGCCCAAAAGAGACTTTGTCCGCACCTATCTGAATCGCTGGTATGCCCATTACAGGCGCCGCGGAAATATTAGTATCTACCAGAGGGGAATTTGCGTAGGCTGCGTCTGGAAGTCCAGGGACCTTCTTCTCTGGACTGGAAGAGATGACCAGTCTCTCCTACTTTAAAATAGTAGGTTTTCTGAAAGAAATGGCAACCTACTGCGGGGAAAATCTGCCTCGTCAGTCATTTATCGAAAGATACATGATCGCCTAGGCGTGTATCACGCATGACACATAGCTGACTGATAACTGAAACAAGACATGCTAATTCCACAGAACTGAATCACTCCTTTTTTTTTTCGTATTCCAAATGTAAAGATAATGTTCCACTCAGACGACGTTTTTTTCAGCAACTGCTTTGTAGAACAGACTCCGGTGTGGGTGCTTCCTTGAATACTATAAACTCAATCTGTTTAAGTCAAGGGATAGTAGTTATCTATATTATTCATGCTAACAATTTTCACATCTTGGTATCTCCTCTTTCATTCATATCACATACATCGTAACTATTTTAACAATAACTCCTTCTTGGGTGGCTCTCGAGTTTCATATTAGGGGAAACCTAGTTTTTAAAAATAAACGAATTTGTTCTTTCTTCATTGCATTTTGTGATAGGAGATTGTTTTTGCTTTTGTTCTTTTTCTTTCTCTTTCATTAAATGACAAGCCGCGAGATTTAAGAAAATGAAGTTACAAAAAGATGCCATTATCAGAAGATTAAACGGAATGGCGCGATAAATATTTCTTATTCAGGAACAGGTGACCCCAGAGGCGTATAAATAGACGCATGCGCAGACAAGTATACTATCGGAATAGGCATGCGCATGAAACCTGCCAAGTGGAAGCTTTTCAAAAAGAAGGGCAGATTGAGTTGATGAAAGAAAATCTCGGTTGCAACTTTTGTCTAAGTAGATTTTTTAAAAAACTATTGGAAGGTAATGTTTTATTATGTTGGTTGCTTAAACGGAAGAAAGAAAATAAGAACGTACAGAAAGAAAGAAAGAAAGAAAGAAAGAAAGAAAGAAAGAAAGAAAGAAAGAAACGAAATATGCAACAAAAGAAAGAAAGAAAGAAAGAAAGAAAAAAGAAAGAAAGAAAGAAAGAAAGAAAAAAGAAAGAAAGAAAGAAAGAAAGAAAGAAAATACTCAGAACGAAACTAACAAAGAAAGAAAGAAAGAAAGAAAGAAAGAAAGAAAGAAAGAAAGAAAGAAAGAAAGAAAGAAAGAAAGAAAAATGTTCGAAACAGACATGGAAAGATTCAGAAAAAGAAAGAAAGAAAGAAAGAAAGAATGTAAAAGAAAGAAAGAAAGAAAGAAAAATGTTCGAAACAGACATGGAAAGATTCAGAAAAAGAAAGAAAGAAAGAAAGAAAGAATGTAAAAGAAAGAAAGAAAGAAAGAAAGAAAGAAAAATGTTCGAAACAGACATGGAAAGATTCAGAAAAAGAAAGAAAGAAAGAAAGAAAGAATGTAAAAGAAAGAAAGAAAGAAAGAAAGAAAAATGTTCGAAACAGACATGGAAAGATTCAGAAAAAGAAAGAAAGAAAGAAAGAAAGAATGTAAAAGAAAGAAAGAAAGAAAGAAAAATGTTCGAAACAGACATGGAAAGATTCAGAAAAAGAAAGAAAGAAAGAAAGAAAGAAAGAATGTAAAAGAAAGAAAGAAAGAAAGAAAAATGTTCGAAACAGACATGGAAAGATTCAGAAAAAGAAAGAAAGAAAATAAGAATGTAAAAGAAAGAAAGAAAGAAACGAAATACACAACAAAAGAAAGAAAGAAAGACAGACAGACAGACAGACAGACAGACAGAAAGAAAGAAAGAAAGAAAATAAGAATGTCAAAGAAAGAAAGAAAGAAAGAAAGAAAGAAAGAAAAATACTCGAAACAGACATGGAAAGATTCAGAGAAAGAAAGAAAATAAGAAAGTTATTAAGGAAGGAGTTGTAACCTAGGGAAGGCTACTGAATAGAATAATCGAACGAAGGTTGGTAATGAAGAATAATACTTAGAACAAGAACAACGCATATAAGATTCGCCAGCGGCGCGTAGAAGTAGTTCAAATTTTTAAAAATTCAACCTCAGCGTTGCGTCTGCACGCTCCAAAATTATTCTTACATTTAACAATATCTCATTGCCAAAAAAACTCTCTTTCGGACCGCACTATCTTTTGATGTCGCATTACTACTCGGAATTTAACAAAAACACACTGAAATGTCTACCTGAAGATGGT
The DNA here is from genome assembly GCA_964036315.1 of Acanthosepion esculentum. Taxonomy (NCBI): domain Eukaryota; kingdom Metazoa; phylum Mollusca; class Cephalopoda; order Sepiida; family Sepiidae; genus Acanthosepion; species Acanthosepion esculentum. Next base: position 15,695,073 of record OZ038499.1, on the reverse strand, counting down.
CGTTCGGAACGACTGAAAGCCCGGCTCTTAGAAAAAATAAGACCTGATAAACCCGGAATTTATGAACAAGGATCACACCATTCATTAACAGATTCGAAGTTGATTGTAATTCATTAGTAAATATTGTTTGTGAGAGTGATTCTCGCCATATAACTAGCTTCAGTATTTGTTTTTCGTTTGAATGATTTACGTTACATAAATTGAATACGCACTACAAAATCGATATATATATATATATATATATATATATATATATATATATATATATGTATATATGTGTGTGTGTGTATATATATACATATATATATATATATATATATATGTATATAGGTTTTTTCTTGACATAGTGGCCTTCTTTGTTCCGATAATCTCAGCTTTTTCTTAATCATTTCACCCCAAGCTAGACGATAGAACCACTAAGACGCAAAGTGTTCACATGTGAATAAAGTAACCGGGAAAGGTTTGTAGGGATAAAGAAGATACTAAAAGAACAGGGTTGAAAGCGAAAGGTGATGACGATTAACGTGGCATTTACATCTTTTGAAGATTGTAACGGACTGGAAAGCCGGAAGAGATTTTCACACGCCGGAACTGCGGGAAAAGAAACCGTTTCATTTATCACTGTCAACGGTAGAATGATGAGACCTAATTGACAATCTGGTGCCGCGTTTAAATTTGTTAAGTAGAGCTGTCAAAGAGGAAAGCTCACCAGAACAAATGACGTAAAAATGTACATTGAAAACCATAGGGAAGGTATGCTTGTGAAGTGAGAAAGTCTTTGAAGCCAAGATGCCAGGTCAGGTCCGATAACTTTGCAGATACTTCTATGCATTTTTTAACAATCTCATACATTTCTTTCCTTCTTTCTTTCTTTCTTTTGCTGTGTTATTTAATGCCGACAACTTTTTCCTGGTAATATTTTGTTTTGTCAAAAATCTATTTCTGGTAATTTTTTTTCCTCAAAAATGTATAACTGGTAATATTATTGTAAAAAAAAATGTATCGTTGGTAATATTTTTTTTTAAAAACGTATTGTTGGTAATTTTTTTTTTTTTTTAAATTTATTTCTAGTAATAATTTTTTACAAAGTATTTCTGGTATTAAAACCTATTTTTACACTTTCATAATGCTTTTTACCTCAGTTTCAGGGTTATCTATTTGCCCATAGCTGAGACCCTAACAGGTGCTACCACAACAGGTCAGGATGGACCTGGGAAAAACAGCAATTAAGAGGCGGTTCCACGCTCCTCAAAACCTCCTGATCAGAGGCCTTGCTGTTGGACGTAGTTTATTGTCTTACCCGGGACGCGGATGTAGTTTATCGTCATACCCTGGACGCGGATGTAGTTTATCGTCATACCCTGGACGCGGATGTAGTTTATCGTCATAACCTTGACGCGGATGTAGTTCATCGTCATACCCAGGACGCGGATGTAGTTTATCGTCATACCCACGACACGGATGTAGTTTATCGTCATACCCAGGACGCGGATGTAGTTTATTGTCACACCCAGGACATGGATGTAGTTTATCGTCATACCCAGGACGCGGATGTAGTTTATCGTCTTAACCTGGATGCGGATGTAGTTTATCGTCTTACTCTGGACGCGGATGTAGTTTATCGTCATATCCTGGACGCGGATGTAGTTTATCGTCATACCCTGAACGCGGATGTAGTTTATCGTCATACCCAGGACGCAGATGTAGTTTATCGTCATACCCTGGACGTGGATGTAGTTTATCGTCATATCCTGGACGCGGATGTAGTTTATCGTCATACCCAGGACGCAGATGTAGTTTATCGTCATACCCTGGACGTGGATGTAGTTTATCGTCATACCCTGGACGCGGATGTAGTTTATCGTCATACCCTGGACGGGGATGTAGTTTATCGTCATACCAGGACGGAGGGAATGTAGAAGATTCGTCCCAATCGTGGCATGATGGATCCTAGATGTGAAGGTCGGAACTGGTGGAACTATGTAATTGTTTTAACCATTTCAAAAATTCATTGCTGGTAGTATTTTTTTCCTTCAAAAATGTATTTTTGGTAATAATATATTGCTGGTAATAATTTTTCATCAAAAAATTTATTGCTGGTATTAAAACCTATTTTTACACTTTCATAGTTTTTTGACCCCAGTTTGGGGATTAACTATTTGCCCATAGTTTGGACCCTAACATATATGCAAATACCCTTTAGAAAGATATAAATCCATCCATCCCCACCCCAGCTATAGGCAAATAGCAGGACAGACTGGGTCCTATATCCTTATGTGGCAACCGCTCGAGGAGGACAACTCTGAATTAGCCTCACTAACCCGCAATTTTCCAAGCATGGTGAGTACGGAATACCCATGAAAGGAAGGGTTCTTTCAACAGGAGTGAGAAGGCAGCCCTGGCTTTGAAATGCTGTCATTTGTTTCTCCTCACCGTTACTTGTCTCGTAGCCGATCTGGGACATATGTATACCTCATGTACTGCAGCCAGAGCAGCAGTAAGCCTGTTTTGCGGACGATAACCTAATGGAACCCGTCCCTCAGAATGGTTTTGAACGCAGGGTTGTCCTTCTCCAGCATTGATGGTCACCTGATGCTAATGCAATCTGCTCAGCTAATTATTTCATAGCTGAGGGAAGAAGGAACGGATTCGAGCATTTTACAAGGATATTTATGTAGAAGTGAACGCAACTGAATATAGCCTGTAATTCGAACTCGGCTCTCGGAGCTCACTACGCCGATATCTATTACACTATCTATTATCATTCTGCCTTAGTTAGTTCCTTAGTTGGTTTGCACGACTGTTACGCCCTATCAATACTTCATAATTAAGGAAAAGGCGGAAGTGACATATCAGAGATGCTACTTGGTTTCAGTGAAAGAAAGAAAGAAAGAAAGAAAGAAAGAAAGAAAGAAAGAAAGAAAGAAAGAAAGGTAGCTTTAATGTCTCCTGTCAATACCTCATAAATGATGGACTACACGATTTTGATTGCGTGGAAAGACATATCAAAGACGCTACTCGGTTTAAAGAAAGAAAGAAAGAAAGAAAGAAAGACAACAAATTAATTGAAAAAATTAAGAAAAAAGAAAGAAAAAGAAATCAAATGGAAAGATTATGAAAGAAAGAAAAAAGACATCAAATGAAATGAATAGATTAAAAAAGAAAGAAAGAAAGAAAGACGTCAAATCTAATGAAAAGATTTAAAAAAAGACAGAAAAAAGAAAGAAATCAAATGGAAAGATTAAGAAAGAAAAAAGAAAGAATGAAAGACATCAAATCAAATGAAAAGATTAAAAAAGAAAGAAAGAAGTACCAAATCCAATGAATATATATATATATATATATATATATATATATATATATATAGAGAGAGAGAGAGAGAGAGAGAGAGAGAGAGAGAGAGAGAGAGAGAGAGAGAGAGAGAGAGATAGATAGATAGATAGAAGGGTTTCAAGTCTGTTTCAGTGAACTGGGAAAAGTCAATTTCAGATCTTTTCCTGGTTGTTATTGCAATATTCCGTTAAAGTTCTTAAGCTCAAATATTTAACAATGCGATAAGTGGAATTTCTACGGTTATTTTATTTTTGCAGAACTCACCGTGAGCCTATTCAATCCCTGAAGTAATATTCATCAGAAATTTCAAATAGCAAAAATATGCCCTCCCTTCGTTAGCCGAGTCCATAGTTCGCACGACCTTTACCCCTTGCCATTACTATTGCATTGCTGGTCCTGCTGTCAAAATATCAAGGATATATATATATATATATATATATATATATATATATATATATATAAAGAATGTCATTGTAATTATGCTATAAAGCATAAAAAATGTTTACATTCCATGGAGTTAAGTGACCTCAAAACTATTAATTTCAATGAAAAACATTAAAACCGTAGAATTTTCTTGAATTCCGCTAGTCTAGATAAAACAAACAGATGGATTCTTTCACACGTAAACAAAATAAGAACAGTATAGCTGTATTTTTATTGTTCTGTTTTCTATTTGATTCCATTTTGGGAGAAGGCACGTGAACTTCCGAGATAAAGTTAGAATCCGCTAAGTCCATCCATCGTACCGGGATTGAATTTTCTCTCGCGCCTTATCATCCACAATAATTGAGTTTACCCTCTTCTTTCTCACCTGAATAATTTGCAGGTGTCGGCCGTCGATAAGAAACGAATAAAAGAAATTAAAAGCGAAAGGGAAAAATAGCCTCACCTTAACATCCAACAACATGTCCTTCATCTTTCCAATCTCCGGGTCAGTCGATTAATACTAGTTTTATTACTCTGACCAATCACTGGACTTTATGGAGAACCAGATGAACAACATCCGAACATTTTTACGAAGATCATTGTCGACCGTAGCGCCGCGAAAAATAAATAGATCAGCTGGCGGAGATCGGCCGGTTCGCTTTCATGAAATACAATAGAAATGCGTGCAAGATTGTTCAGGCAATAAAAATGTCCTGAATTTCCAAGTATGGAACAAGGTCATCTGAGTACCTATTTACGATTATACATATTAAGATGCAAGTAATTACATTTTTTACTGTTATGAATTATCGGCCAACGAACCAGTACGTGTAGTCCTGAGTATAGCAATAAACTACATCCGACTGCAAGGCCGATGATGGGGAGTTTGGGGATTTTGAGCAACGTAGGACCTTTTCTTAATTGTTGTTCTTCCAAAATCTCATCTATTAGGGTACCATCTATGGGCAAATAGTTAACACCCAAAATGGTGCCAAAACACTATGAAAGTATAAAAATACATTTTTATAGTAAAAATACCAGCTATATATTTTTGTAAAATAAATCACTAATGCTCCCACGAAAATTAAATTTCGGCATTAAATGACCCCTAAGGTGTTGATATGCCGCTAAACAAACAAATATTTTTTAAAGAAAAATGACCAGCAATACATTTTATCTCTAGTTGTAGACGTACAATTGCGTTCAAAATTTAGATGAAACCATAACATAGTGTTGTAATTATTTAGTTTTCGGCATTAAATGACCTATCGACGCTGGACAAAATCAACCAACATACAACCGACACAAAAGCAAGACTGAATGACAGCAAATTGTGTCATCATTTTTCTTTCAAAAAAACGTACTTTACGAATTATGAGTCAACCGACCAAGTCAGAACCGAGGTTGAATGATACGAAACTGTGTCTAGAATTAGTTCATCATTTTTCTTTAAAGGTGTTTGTTAAGTAATTACGTATTTTAACGCTATGAATTAGTAGTCAACCAACCAAGTCAGAACAAATAATGAATGATACGAAACTGTGTCTAGAATCAGTTCATCATATTTTATTTTACGGCGTTTGTTAAGTAATTAAGTATTTTACCGCTATGAATTATGAGTCAACCAACCAAGTCTGAACAAATAATGAATGATACGAAACTGTGTCTAGAATTAGTTCATCATGTTTTCTTTTACGGTGTTTGTTAAGTAATTACGTATTTTACAGCTATGAATTAGGAGTCAACCGACTAAGTGAGAACCGAGGTTGAATTGTACGAAACTGTGTCTAGAATTAGTTCATCATATTTTCTTTAAGGCTGACTGATGTTCGTTAAATAATTACGGTGAAATAATGGATAGCGTCTTGGACGGGGGAATCGTAGAGCCGAGTTCTAATTCCAGTCAAGTCCATTACATTCACTTACGTCGTAATACCCTTCGGAAAGTTATGAAACCTCTTCTTCACCCCCCTCCCACTCATCTGTGGGTAAATAGCAAGACAGACCGAGTTCTATAGCCTTGGATGGCAACTGGTCTACCGCTGAAAGAAATAGGAACCTACTGCGGATAGAAAAGCTACCTGGTCAGTGTTGTATCGAAAGATATATGATCACCCAAGCGTGTATCACACATGGCGCATAACTGGCTGGCGACTATGTAAATTAACCAACCAACAAGGCAGACGATGGTTTGAACGTTAGAATTGTTTTATTATTGTTGAATTATATCATCTCTTCTATTGGCATGTTCGGAAAGTAATGACGTATTTCACCGCTATGAATTAGGATTCAACTAACCAAGGTTAAATGCTAGAAAACTGCGTCTAGAATTAGTTGATAACCTCTTCTCTCCGACAGTGGGGTAGTTTATAGCGCTTCTCAAACCCCCTGGAGCTTTATAACTTTAAAAAGCAACATATTTGCCAGTATTTGAGTAATATAAAAACTCCTCTACACATTTTCAGAGGAAGACAAGCAATATTAGAAGGACGATTATAACTTATCAGCAATATGCTCCAATAAGCCGAGCTCCCCCAAACTTGGTCACAGTCCTGTGGAGATTGATTTCATTTCTCTGCCCTTGCCGTTGGCTTCTGTCTTGGAAGCCGTCCTCCCAGCAATGCGTCGTGTTATCACTGCACTGGCTACAGGCATAGCTACGAATCCTAGTGTATATCATTATGCAAGATGGCTGTTGACCCTATAGCCGCCAATTCAAGTCTTCTTTTTAATCCTGCTCATTGTCTAGCCATCCCACCCCTTAACCCCCCAAAAAAAGCTTGGTGGTGAGGGTGAAACAATTTTAGTAACCAATGACTCGACCATGACTGGTTGGTTGTTTTTGTTTAGCGGCATATCAACACCTCAGTGGGTTATTTAATGCAGGAAATCATACGGGTATTTGCGCGTAAGTGAATATAACGGACCCAACTGAAATTGAAACTTGGCTCTGTGATTAACATTTTTGATTACACCACCCGCACTACATGCAGTATTTGTTATTCCCAAAGGCGTCACCCATCTAGGTACTGACTAGTCTAAACGTTGCTTAACTTCGGTGATCGTACGGAAACCGGTGTTTCAACGTGAGATGGCCATAAACCTGACCGCTAGTATTGAGTTACATGGTAGCCATGGCTCTCGAAGATTAACCTGACATAAAATGATTCCAAGAAGTTGTTGAAAGAAAATATTTTGTTAAAGAAGAGATGTCAATTATTATAGGTCCGATCGTTACTGGGTACCCCTATATTTAGTCTTGAACCAGAATTGAACGAATCGTTACAGTCATTGCTATTAATTCAATGTTTGAATAGAAAAGAAAGTTGACATTAAGTTTTTTTTCCAATTGGAAAGATCATTTATAAAAACTAGAAAATTTGTACTCAAACTACGAAATCTTTTTAGAACGTATCCAGAACCGGTTGCGTGGCCTTGAAATAAGTTGGCAGAATGTACCTTATTGCGCTAGCGGGTGATGTCTACTCAATGGCAATGAGGAAAGTTGTGTAGTGTGTAACTATCATATACACAAAGATCGAACCAGTTGATTGTTCACGTCTTGTACAGGGTTTTTCTTTCCTTTTCCTTTTCTTTTCCTTCTTTCCTTTTTTCACGTTTTAAGCATTTTCTCCCAAGATTATCATCCTCCCCAACTTAAAGACTAGACTTAGCTCCGTCACGACCCTGACTTTCGCCAAAGTTAAAATCTCCGTGGAAACTTCGTGAGTAGAGATTAAAGAAAAATACTACTTGGTAGCTGATGGTAATCCCGAACGAAAAGTTAAGAATTTGTTTTAAAAATCTCAAGAGACACTGTATTAAGTGCGTGTGGACCCAAGAGAGAACTCCGAAATGGTCTGAGGTGCCATTGCTCTAAGTCGACTATTTATACATTGATAATACAGAGCTGGATATTTTCTCGGCATAATTTTACTTTTTTCTTCCTTTTCTCTTTTTTGTTAAGGTGCATTGTCAAGTACTTTATCTGAGTACTGTTTTGTAAAATTATATTGGAATAATAAAGAATACGGCGCATACTGTAAGTAGGTAGGTAATTAAGTACAAACAAGTGTATTATTATATAGATTTAAAGAGAGGGGTGAAAAAAACAAGAAAGGTGATATTTCTTGGTTAGGGGTACTGCGGTGCGTCCGTCAGAATAGGTACCACAGACGAGAAACATTTTCGGAGAAACTTGTCTTAATGTATTAGGTTACGAAATTTGGGGAAATCGTTCATCCCTACACCGCTAATTATACGATCTGTTGCGTTTGGCTCCGAAGAAAATCTTTTCTTTTCTTTGCTTTTCTTTTTTCTCTTTTTTTCGGAAGCATTTCAAAAATAGGGAAGAAAAGAATCAGTAAAGAAAGCTTATGACGTTGAAAGGAAAAACAATTAAGAAGGTAAGAGAAATATTAAGACAAGAAATCAATACTTCCAAAATGAACTGCTAATTATTGTTTTCAACCATTAATTAACGCGAGGAAATAAAAAATACATAAGCAGAGCGAATAGAAAAGAAAGGGACAGATTAGATATTAATTCAATCGAAAAGATTTTGGCGCTCATAGGCGAAGTGGTATTGGCACTCAATCCAAACGATATCGACATTCACAAGCGAAAAGGTTTGGTTCTCATAAGCAAAGTAGGATTGGCACTCAATCCAAACGATATCGACATTCACAATCGAAAAGGTTTGGTGCTCATAGGCGAAGTAGTATTGGGACTCAAACCAAACGATATCGACATTTAAAAGCGAAAAGGTTTGGCGCTCATAACCGAAGTGGTATTGGGACTCAAACCAAACGATATCGACATTCACAAGCGAAAAGGTTTGGTGCTCATAAGCGAAGTAGTATTGGGACTCAAACCAAACGATATCGACATTTAAAAGCGAAAAGGTTTGGCGCTCATAACCGAAGTGGTATTGGGACTCAAACCAAACGATATCGACATTTTAAAGCGAAAAGGTTTGGTGCTCATAAGCGAAGTAGTATTGGGACTCAAACCAAACGATATCGACATTTAAAAGCGAAAAGGTTTGGTGCTCATAACCGAAGTAGTATTGGGACTCAAACCAAACGATATCGACATTTAAAAGCGAAAAGGTTTGGCGCTCATAACCGAAGTAGTATTGGGACTCAAACCAAACGATATCGACATTCACAAGCGAAAAGGTTTGGTGCTCATAAGCGAAGTAGTATTGGGACTCAAACCAAACGATATCGACATTTAAAAGCGAAAAGGTTTGGCGCTCATAACCGAAGTGGTATTGGGACTCAAACCAAACGATATCGACATTTAAAAGCGAAAAGGTTTGGCGCTCATAACCGAAGTGGTATTGGGACTCAAACCAAACGATATCGACATTTAAAAGCGAAAAGGTTTGGCGCTCATAAGCGAAGTGGTATTGGGACTCAAACCAAACGATATCGACATTTAAAAGCGAAAAGGTTTGGTGCTCATAAGCGAAGTAGTATTGGGACTCAATCCAAACGATATCGACATTTAAAAGCGAAAAGGTTTGGTGCTCATAAGCGAAGTAGTATTGGGACTCAAACCAAACGATATCGACATTTAAAAGCGAAAAGGTTTGGTGCTCATAAGCGAAGTGGTATTGGGACTCAAACCAAACGATATCGACATTTAAAAGCGAAAAGGTTTGGCGCTCATAAGCGAAGTGGTATTGGGACTCAAACCAAACGATATCGACATTTAAAAGCGAAAAGGTTTGGTGCTCATAAGCGAAGTAGTATTGGGACTCAATCCAAACGATATCGACATTTAAAAGCGAAAAGGTTTGGTGCTCATAAGCGAAGTAGTATTGGGACTCAAACCAAACGATATCGACATTTAAAAGCGAAAAGGTTTGGTGGTCATAACCGAAGTGGTATTGGGACTCAAACCAAACGATATCGACATTTAAAAGCGAAAAGGTTTGGTGCTCATAAGCGAAGTAGTATTGGGACTCAAACCAAACGATATCGACATTTAAAAGCGAAAAGGTTTGGTGCTCATAAGCGAAGTGGTATTGGGACTCAAACCAAACGATATCGACATTTAAAAGCGAAAAGGTTTGGTGCTCATAAGCGAAGTAGTATTGGGACTCAATCCAAACGATATCGACATTTAAAAGCGAAAAGGTTTGGCGCTCATAACCGAAGTGGTATTGGGACTCAAACCAAACGATATCGACATTTAAAAGCGAAAAGGTTTGGTGCTCATAAGCGAAGTAGTATTGGGACTCAATCCAAACGATATCGACATTCACAAGCGAAAAGGTTTGGTGCTCATAAGCGAAGTAGTATTGGGACTCAATCCAAACGATATCGACATTCACAAGCGAAAAGGTTTGGTGCTCATAAGCGAAGTAGTATTGGGACTCAATCCCAACGATATCGACATTCACAAGCGAAAAGATTTGTCGCTCATTAGCGAAGTGTCACTGAGACTTAATCCAAAAGGTATCGTCATTTACAAAGGCAAATATTTGACATCGTTATTGAATACCCTGATGATGACTTTGTGCTATGTTGAAAGTACTCGTAATTTATGTACAGAAAAACATTTAGTTTTATTTTTATAAATTCAAAATCTATATTTTTTCAGAATCTAAGAGAGAAATAAAAGGGCGCCTGTAATGATTTCTAAACATTTTTATCGTAAAAGAATTCGAGAACACATTAATGATAGTGAATCTAAGTCTTGATGATATCGCATCCGCTGGTGAAAGTGAAGATGAATTTGGGGGTTAAAATTTTTCTTTTACCAAGTGAAAGGTTATAATCATTTCGATAAAGTAGAAAAATAGAGATCTTTGATTTGAGCACTATTTACATTATTCAGAACATATGCTAGGCCACAAAAATCTCCTGAGCCGACCAACCATAGAAATGAATATGATATAGTAACCAATAATAAGGAGTGCCATGGAAAAGCGAAAACAACATAAAATTGCAAATTGAGCTCTGGTAAAAAACATGCAATGATAACAGCAAAAAATTGCAATATGAACACTAGTAAAAAAAAAATTGTTGCTGAGACATTAGTTTTATAATACTCAGAAATTCATACACAGATATCCTCAAGGACACATGGCACTGTGGATAAAGGTGGTAGGACCCAAAGTGTGTGGGTTCAATACCCGGTTAAGGCAGTGAAAGGGGAATTAACAGGAGATAACAGATAACTGGCATCCATCAAACATGCCGCGTGAAACTAGAACAGTGAGCGAAATAAAGGGTTCATTTCGACATTCCAACCACCGGAAACCGGCTGAAACGTTGTTATAAATATGGCAACAATATTCCGAATAATGCAAATAGTGTACATAATACCTCATCTCAGAAATATAGGCAGATACTGAAAGGCCGAAACGTTGTAATAAATATGGCGACAAAGATGAGGACAATAGAGCGAACAATGTAAATAGTGTACATAATACCTCATCTCAGAAATATAGACATATACTGAAGGGCCATAACGTTGTAATAAATATGGCAACAAAGATGAGGACAATAGACCGAATAATGTAAATAGTGTACATAATACCTCATCTCAGAAATATAGACAGATACTGAAAGGCCGAAACGTTGTAATAAATATGTCGACAAAAATGAGGCCAATAGACCGAACAATGTAAATAGTGTACATAATACTTCATCTCAGAAATATAGACATATACTGAAGAGCCGAAACGTTGTAATAAATATGGCAACAAAGATTAGGACAATAGACCGAATAATGTAAATAGTGTACATAATACCTCATCTCAGAAATATAGACATATACTGAAGGGCCAAAACGTTGTAATAAATATGGCAACAAAGATGAGGCCAATAGAGCGAACAATGTAAATAGTGTACATAATACCTCATCTCAGAAATATAGACATATACTGAAGGGCCGAAACGTTGTAATAAATATGGCAACAAAGATGAGGACAATAGAGCGAACAATGTAAATAGTGTACATAATACCTCATCTCAGAAATATAGACAATACTGAAGGTCCGAAACGTTGTAATAAATATGGCAACAAAGATGAGGCCAATAGACCGAATAATGTAAATAGTGTACACAATACCTCATCTCAGAAATATAGACATATACTGAAGGGCCGAAACATTGTAATAAATATGGCAGCAAAAATGAGGCCAATAGACCGAATAATGTAAATAGTGTACATAATACCTCATCTCAGAAATATAGACATATACTGAATGGCCGAAACGTTGTAATAAATATGGCAACAAAGATGAGGACAATAGACCGAACAATGTAAATAGTGTACATAATACCTCATCTCAGAAATATAGACATATACTGAAGGGCCGAAACGTTGTAATAAATATGGCAACAAAGATGAGGACAATAGAGCGAACAATGTAAATAGTGTACATAATACCTCATCTCAGAAATATAGACATATACTGAAGGGCCGAAACGTTGTAATAAATATGGCAACAAAGATGAGGTCAATAGACCGAATAATGTAAATAGTGTACATAATACCTCATCTCAGAAATATAGACATATACTGAAGAGCCGAAACGTTGTAATAAATATGGCAACAAAGATGAGGACAATAAACCGAATAATGTAAATAGTGTACATAATACCTCATCTCAGAAATATAGACATATACAGAAGGGCCGAAACGTTGTAATAAATATGGCAACAAAGATGAGGAAAATAGACCGAACAATGTAAATAGTGTACATAATACCTCATCTCAGAAATATAGACATATACTGAAGGTCCGAAACGTTGTAATAAATATGGCAACAAAGATGAGGCCAATAGACCGAATAATGTAAATAGTGTACATAATACCTGATCTCAGAAATATAGACATATACTGTAGGTCCGAAACGTTGTAATAAATATGGCAACAAAGATGAGGCCAATAGACCGAATAATGTAAATAGTGTACATAATACCTCATCTCAGAAATATAGACATATACTGAAGGGCCGAAACGTTGTAATAAATATGGCAACAAAAGATGAGGACAATAGAGCGAACAATGTAAATAGTGTACATAATACCTCATCTCAGAAATATAGACATATACTGAAGGGCCGAAACGTTGTAATAAATATGGCAACAAAGATGAGGCCAATAGACCGAACAATGTAAATAGTGTACATAACACCTCATCTCAGAAATATAGACATATACTGAAGGTCCGAAACGTTGTAATAAATATGGCAACAAAGATGAGGCCAATAGACCGAATAATGTAAATAGTGTACATAATACCTCATCTCAGAAATATAGACATATACTGAAGGGCCGAAACGTTGTAATAAATATGGCAACAAAGATGAGACCAATAGACCGAACAATGTAAATAGTGTACATAATACCTCATCTCAGAAATATAGACATATACTGAAGGTCCGAAACGTTGTAATAAATATGGCAACAAAGATGAGGCCAATAGACCGAATAATGTAAATAGTGTACATAATACCTCATCTCAGAAATATAGACATATACTGAAGGGCCGAAACGTTGTAATAGATATGGCAACACAGATGAGGACAATAGACCGAACAATGTAAATAGTGTACATAATACCTCATCTCAGAAATATAGACATATACTGAAGGTCCGAAACGTTGTAATAAATATGGCAACAAAGATGAGGACAATAGAGCGAACAATGTAAATAGTGTACATAATACATCATCTCAGAAATATAGACATATACTGAAGGGCCGAAACGTTGTAATAAATATGGCAACAAAGATGAGGACAATAGACCGAACAATGTAAATAGTGTACATAATACCTCATCTCAGAAATATAGACATATACTGAAGGGCCGAAACGTTGTAATAAATATGGCAACAAAGATGAGGCCAATAGACCGAACAATGTAAATAGTGTACATAATACCTCATCTCAGAAATACAGACATATACTGAAGGTCCGAAACATTGTAATAAATATGGCAACAAAGATGAGGACAATAGACCGAACAATGTAAATAGTGTACATAATACCTCATCTCAGAAATATAGACATATACTGAAGGGCCGAAACGTTGTAATAAATATGGCAACAAAGATGAGGCCAATAGACCGAATAATGTAAATAGTGTACATAATACCTCATCTCAGAAATATAGACATATACTGAAGGGCCGAAACGTTGTAATAAATATGGCAACAAAGATTAGGACAATAGACCGAACAATGTAAATAGTGTACATAATACCTCATCTCAGAAATATAGACATATACTGAAGGGCCGAAACGTTGTAATAAATATGGCAACAAAGATGAGGACAATAGACCGAACAATGTAAATAGTGTACATAATACCTCATCTCAGAAATATAGACATATACTGAAGGGCCGATACGTTGTAATAAATATGGCAACAAAGATGAGGCCAATAGACCGAACAATGTAAATAGTGTACATAATACCTCATCTCAGAAATATAGACATATACTGAATGGCCGAAACGTTGTAATAAATATGGCAACAAAGATGAGGACAATAGACCGAACAATGTAAATAGTGTACATAATACCTCATCTCAGAAATATAGACATATACTGAAGGGCCGAAACGTTGTAATAAATATGGCAACAAAGATGAGGACAATAGAGCGAACAATGTAAATAGTGTACATAATACCTCATCTCAGAAATATAGACATATACTGAAGGGCCGAAACGTTGTAATAAATATGGCAACAAAGATGAGGTCAATAGACCGAATAATGTAAATAGTGTACATAATACCTCATCTCAGAAATATAGACATATACTGAAGAGCCGAAACGTTGTAATAAATATGGCAACAAAGATGAGGACAATAAACCGAATAATGTAAATAGTGTACATAATACCTCATCTCAGAAATATAGACATATACAGAAGGGCCGAAACGTTGTAATAAATATGGCAACAAAGATGAGGAAAATAGACCGAACAATGTAAATAGTGTACATAATACCTCATCTCAGAAATATAGACATATACTGAAGGTCCGAAACGTTGTAATAAATATGGCAACAAAGATGAGGCCAATAGACCGAATAATGTAAATAGTGTACATAATACCTCATCTCAGAAATATAGACATATACTGTAGGTCCGAAACGTTGTAATAAATATGGCAACAAAGATGAGGCCAATAGACCGAATAATGTAAATAGTGTACATAATACCTCATCTCAGAAATATAGACATATACTGAAGGGCCGAAACGTTGTAATAAATATGGCAACAAAAGATGAGGACAATAGAGCGAACAATGTAAATAGTGTACATAATACCTCATCTCAGAAATATAGACATATACTGAAGGGCCGAAACGTTGTAATAAATATGGCAACAAAGATGAGGCCAATAGACCGAACAATGTAAATAGTGTACATAACACCTCATCTCAGAAATATAGACATATACTGAAGGTCCGAAACGTTGTAATAAATATGGCAACAAAGATGAGGCCAATAGACCGAATAATGTAAATAGTGTACATAATACCTCATCTCAGAAATATAGACATATACTGAAGGGCCGAAACGTTGTAATAAATATGGCAACAAAGATGAGACCAATAGACCGAACAATGTAAATAGTGTACATAATACCTCATCTCAGAAATATAGACATATACTGAAGGTCCGAAACGTTGTAATAAATATGGCAACAAAGATGAGGCCAATAGACCGAATAATGTAAATAGTGTACATAATACCTCATCTCAGAAATATAGACATATACTGAAGGGCCGAAACGTTGTAATAGATATGGCAACACAGATGAGGACAATAGACCGAACAATGTAAATAGTGTACATAATACCTCATCTCAGAAATATAGACATATACTGAAGGTCCGAAACGTTGTAATAAATATGGCAACAAAGATGAGGACAATAGAGCGAACAATGTAAATAGTGTACATAATACCTCATCTCAGAAATATAGACATATACTGAAGGGCCGAAACGTTGTAATAAATATGGCAACAAAGATGAGGACAATAGACCGAACAATGTAAATAGTGTACATAATACCTCATCTCAGAAATATAGACATATACTGAAGGGCCGAAACGTTGTAATAAATATGGCAACAAAGATGAGGCCAATAGACCGAACAATGTAAATAGTGTACATAATACCTCATCTCAGAAATACAGACATATACTGAAGGTCCGAAACATTGTAATAAATATGGCAACAAAGATGAGGACAATAGACCGAACAATGTAAATAGTGTACATAATACCTCATCTCAGAAATATAGACATATACTGAAGGGCCGAAACGTTGTAATAAATATGGCAACAAAGATGAGGCCAATAGACCGAATAATGTAAATAGTGTACATAATACCTCATCTCAGAAATATAGACATATACTGAAGGGCCGAAACGTTGTAATAAATATGGCAACAAAGATGAGGACAATAGACCGAACAATGTAAATAGTGTACATAATACTTCATCTCAGAAATATAGACATATACTGAAGGGCCGAAACGTTGTAATAAATATGGCAACAAAGATGAGGACAATAGACCGAACAATGTAAATAGTGTACATAATACCTCATCTCAGAAATATAGACATATACTGAAGGGCCGATACGTTGTAATAAATATGGCAACAAAGATGAGGCCAATAGACCGAACAATGTAAATAGTGTACATAATACATCATCTCAGAAATATAGACATATACTGAAGGGCCGAAACGTTGTAATAAATATGGCAACAAAGATGAGGTCAATAGACCGAACAATGTAAATAGTGTACATAATACCTCATCTCAGAAATATCGACATATACTGAAGAGCCGAAACGTTGTAATAAATATGGCAACAAAGATGAGGACAATAAACCGAATAATGTAATTAGTGTACATAATACCTCATCTCAGAAATATAGACATATACAGAAGGGCCGAAACGTTGTAATAAATATGGCAACAAAGATGAGGAAAATAGACCGAACAATGTAAATAGTGTACATAATACCTCATCTCAGAAATATAGACATATACTGAAGGTCCGAAACGTTGTAATAAATATGGCAACAAAGATGAGGCCAATAGACCGAATAATGTAAATAGTGTACATAATACCTCATCTCAGAAATATAGACATATACTGTAGGTCCGAAACGTTGTAATAAATATGGCAACAAAGATGAGGCCAATAGACCGAATAATGTAAATAGTGTACATAATACCTCATCTCAGAAATATAGACATATACTGAAGGGCCGAAACGTTGTAATAAATATGGCAACAAAGATGAGGACAATAGAGCGAACAATGTAAATAGTGTACATAATACCTCATCTCAGAAATATAGACATATACTGAAGGGCCGAAACGTTGTAATAAATATGGCAACAAAGATGAGGCCAATAGACCGAACAATGTAAATAGTGTACATAACACCTCATCTCAGAAATATAGACATATACTGAAGGTCCGAAACGTTGTAATAAATATGGCAACAAAGATGAGGCCAATAGACCGAATAATGTAAATAGTGTACATAATACCTCATCTCAGAAATATAGACATATACTGAAGGGCCGAAACGTTGTAATAAATATGGCAACAAAGATGAGACCAATAGACCGAACAATGTAAATAGTGTACATAATACCTCATCTCAGAAATATAGACATATACTGAAGGGCCGAAACGTTGTAATAAATATGGCAACAAAGATGAGGCCAATAGACCGAATAATGTAAATAGTGTACATAATACCTCATCTCAGAAATATAGACATATACTGAAGGGCCGAAACGTTGTAATAGATATGGCAACACAGATGAGGACAATAGACCGAACAATGTAAATAGTGTACATAATACCTCATCTCAGAAATATAGACATATACTGAAGGTCCGAAACGTTGTAATAAATATGGCAACAAAGATGAGGACAATAGAGCGAACAATGTAAATAGTGTACATAATACCTCATCTCAGAAATATAGACATATACTGAAGGGCCGAAACGTTGTAATAAATATGGCAACAAAGATGAGGACAATAGACCGAACAATGTAAATAGTGTACATAATACCTCATCTCAGAAATATAGACATATACTGAAGGGCCGAAACGTTGTAATAAATATGGCAACAAAGATGAGGCCAATAGACCGAACAATGTAAATAGTGTACATAATACCTCATCTCAGAAATATAGACATATACTGAAGGGCCGAAACGTTGTAATAAATATGGCAACAAAGATGAGGACAATAGACCGAACAATGTAAATAGTGTACATAATACCTCATCTCAGAAATATAGACATATACTGAAGGGCCGAAACGTTGTAATAAATATGGCAACAAAGATGAGGACAATAGACCGAACAATGTAAATAGTGTACATAATACCTCATCTCAGAAATATAGACATATACTGAAGGGCCGATACGTTGTAATAAATATGGCAACAAAGATGAGGCCAATAGACCGAACAATGTAAATAGTGTACATAATACCTCATCTCAGAAATATAGACATATACTGAAGGGCCGAAACGTTGTAATAAATATGGCAACAAAGATGAGGACAATAGACCGAACAATGTAAATAGTGTACATAATACCTCATCTCAGAAATATAGACATATACTGAAGGGCCGAAACGTTGTAATAAATATGGCAACAAAGATGAGGCCAACAGACCGAATAATGTAGATAGTGTACATAATACCTCATCTCAGAAATATAGACATATACTGAAGGGCCGAAACGTTGTAATAAATATGGCAACAAAGATGAGGACAATAGACCGAACAATGTAAATAGTGTACATAATACCTCATCTCAGAAATATAGACATATACTGAAGGGCCGAAACGTTGTAATAAATATGGCAACAAAGATGAGGCCAACAGACCGAATAATGTAGATAGTGTACATAATACCTCATCTCAGAAATATAGACATATACTAAAGGGCCGAAACGTTGTAAAAAATATGGCAACAAAGATGAGGCCAATAGACCGAATAATGTAAATAGTGTACATAATACCTCATCTCAGAAATATAGACATATACTGAAGGGCCGAAACGTTGTAATAAATATGGCAACAAAGATGAGGACAATAGACCGAACAATGTAAATAGTGTACGTAATACCTCATCTCAGAAATATCGACATATACTGAAGGTCCGAAACGTTGTAATAATTATGACAACAAAGATGAGGCCAATAGACCGAATAATGTAAATAGTGTACATAATACCTCATCTCAGAAATATAGACATATACTGAAGTTCCGAAACGTTGTAATAAATATGGCAACAAAGATGAGGACAATAGTCCGAACAATGTAAATAGTGTACATAATACCTCATCTCAGAAATATAGACATATACTGAAGGGCCGAAACGTTGTAATAAATATGGCAACAAAGATGAGGCCAATAGACCGAACAATGTAAATAGTGTACATAATACCTCATCTCAGAAATATAGACATATACTGAAGGTCCGAAACGTTGTAATAAATATGGCAACAAAGATGAGGCCAATAGACCGAATAATGTAAATAGTGTACATAATACCTCATCTCAGAAATATAGACATATACTGAAGGGCCGAAACGTTGTAATAAATATGGCAACAAAGATGAGGACAATAGACCGAACAATGTAAATAGTGTACATAATACCTCATCTCAGAAATATAGACATATACTGAAGGGCCGAAACGTTGTAATAAATATGGCAACAAAGATGAGGCCAACAGACCGAATAATGTAAATAGTGTACATAATACCTCATCTCAGAAATATAGACATATACTAAAGGGCCGAAACGTTGTAAAAAATATGGCAACAAAGATGAGGCCAATAGACCGAATAATGTAAATAGTGTACATAATACCTCATCTCAGAAATATAGACATATACTGAAGGTCCGAAACGTTGTAATAAATATGGCAACAAAGATGAGGCCAATAGACCGAATAATGTAAATAGTGTACATAATACCTCATCTCAGAAATATAGACATATACTGAAGGTCCGAAACGTTGTAATAAATATGGCAACAAAGATGAGGCCAATAGACCGAATAATGTAAATAGTGTACATAATACCTCATCTCAGAAATATAGACATATACTGAAGGGCCGAAACGTTGTAATAAATATGGCAACAAAGATGAGGACAATAGACCGAACAATGTAAATAGTGTACATAATACCTCATCTCAGAAATATAGACATATACTGAAGGGCCGAAACGTTGTAATAAATATGGCAACAAAGATGAGGACAATAGACCGAACAATGTAAATAGTGTACATAATACCTCATCTCAGAAATATCGACATATACTGAAGGTCCGAAACGTTGTAATAAATATGACAACAAAGATGAGGCCAATAGACCGAATAATGTAAATAGTGTACATAATACCTCATCTCAGAAATATAGACATATACTGAAGGTCCGAAACGTTGTAATAAATATGGCAACAAAGATGAGGACAATAGTCCGAACAATGTAAATAGTGTACATAATACCTCATCTCAGAAATATAGACATATACTGAAGGGCCGAAACATTGTAATAAATATGGCAACACAGATGAGGACAATAGACCGAACAATGTAAATAGTGGACATAATACCTCATCTCAGAAATATAGACATATACTGAAGGTCCGAAACGTTGTAATAAATATGGCAACAAAGATGAGGCCAATAGACCGAATAATGTAAATAGTGTACATAATACCTCATCTCAGAAATATAGACATATACTGAAGGGCCGAAACGTTGTAATAAATATGGCAACAAAGATGAGGACAATAGACCGAACAATGTAAATAGTGTACATAATACCTCATCTCAGAAATATCGACATATACTGAAGGTCCGAAACGTTGTAATAAATATGACAACAAAGATGAGGCCAATAGACCGAATAATGTAAATAGTGTACATAATACCTCATCTCAGAAATATAGACATATACTGAAGGTCCGAAACGTTGTAATAAATATGGCAACAAAGATGAGGACAATAGTCCGAACAATGTAAATAGTGTACATAATACCTCATCTCAGAAATATAGACATATACTGAAGGGCCGAAACATTGTAATAAATATGGCAACACAGATGAGGACAATAGACCGAACAATGTAAATAGTGGACATAATACCTCATCTCAGAAATATAGACATATACTGAAGGTCCGAAACGTTGTAATAAATATGGCAACAAAGATGAGGCCAATAGACCGAATAATGTAAATAGTGTACATAATACCTCATCTCAGAAATATAGACATATACTGAAGGGCCGAAACGTTGTAATAAATATGGCAACAAAAATGAGGCCAATAGACCGAACAATGTAAATAGTGTACATAATACCTCATCTCAGAAATATAGACATATACTGAAGGTCCGAAACGTTGTAATAAATATGGCAACAAAGATGAGGCCAATAGACCGAATAATGTAAATAGTGTACATAATACCTCATCTCAGAAATATGGACATATACTGAAGGGCCGAAACGTTGTAATAAATATGGCAACACAGATGAGGACAATAGACCGAACAATGTAAATAGTGTACATAATACCTGATCTCAGAAATATAGACATATACTGAAGGTCCGAAACGTTGTAATAAATATGGCAACAAAGATGAGGCCAATAGACCGAATAATGTAAATAGTGTACATAATACCTCATCTCAGAAATATAGACATATACTGAAGGGCCGAAACGTTGTAATAAATATGGCAACAAAGATGAGGCCAATAGACCGAACAATGTAAATAGTGTACATAATACCTCATCTCAGAAATATAGACATATACTGAAGGTCCGAAACGTTGTAATAAATATGGCAACAAAGATGAGGCCAATAGACCGAACAATGTAAATAGTGTACATAATACCTCATCTCAGAAATATAGACATATACTGAAGGGCCGAAACGTTGTAATAAATATGGCAACAAAGATGAGGCCAATAGACCGAATAATGTAAATAGTGTACATAATACCTCATCTCAGAAATATGGACATATACTGAAGGGCCGAAACGTTGTAATAAATATGGCAACACAGATGAGGACAATAGACCGAACAATGTAAATAGTGTACATAATACCTCATCTCAGAAATATAGACATATACTGAAGGTCCGAAACATTGTAATAAATATGGCAACAAAGATGAGGCCAATAGACCGAATAATGTAAATAGTGTACATAATACCTCATCTCAGAAATATGGACATATACTGAAGGGCCGAAACGTTGTAATAAATATGGCAACAAAAATGAGGCCAATAGACCGAACAATGTAAATAGTGTACATAATACCTCATCTCAGAAATATAGACATATACTGAATGGCCGAAACGTTGTAATAAATATGGCAACAAAAATGAGGACAATAGACCGAACAATGTAAATAGTGTACATAATACCTCATCTCAGAAATATAGACATATACTGTAGGGCCGAAACGTTGTAATAAATATGGCAACAAAAATGAGGACAATAGACCGAACAATGTAAATAGTGTACATAATACCTCATCTCAGAAATATAGACATATACTGAAGGGCCGAAACGTTGTAATAAATATGGCAACAAAGATGAGGACAATAGACCCAACAATGTAAATAGTGTACATAATACCTCATCTCAGAAATATAGACATATACTGAATGGCCGAAACGTTGTAATAAATATGGCAACAAAAATGAGGACAATAGACCGAACAATGTAAATAGTGTACATAATACCTCATCTCAGAAATATAGACATATACTGTAGGGCCGAAACGTTGTAATAAATATGGCAACAAAAATGAGGACAATAGACCGAACAATGTAAATAGTGTACATAATACCTCATCTCAGAAATATAGACATATACTGAAGGGCCGAAACGTTGTAATAAATATGGCAACAAAGATGAGGACAATAGACCCAACAATGTAAATAGTGTACATAATACCTCATCTCAGAAATATAGACATATACTGAAGGGCCATAACGTTGTAATATATATGGCAACAAAGATGAGGACAATAGACCGAATAATGTAAATAGTGTACATATTACCTCATCTCAGAAATATAGACAGATACTGAAAGGCCGAAACGTTGTAATAAATATATGCGACAAAGATGAGGCCAATAGACCGAACAATGTAAATAGTGTACATAATACCTCATCTCAGAAATATAGACATATACTGAAGAGCCGAAACGTTATAATAAATATGGCAACAAAGATTAGGACAATAGACCGAATAATGTAAATAGTGTACATAATACCTCATCTCAGAACTATAGACATATACTGAAGGGCCGAAACGTTGTAATAAATATGGCAACAAAGATGAGGCCAAAAGACCGAACAATGTAAATAGTGTACATAATACCTCATCTCAGAAATATAGACATATACTGAAGGTCCGAAACGTTGTAATAAATATGGCAACAAAGATGAGGACAATCGTCCGAATGATGTAAATAGTGTACATAATACCTCATCTCAGAAATATAGACAGATTCTGAAAGACCGAAACGTTGTAATAAATATGGCAACAAAAATGAGGACAATAGTCCGAATAATGTAAATAGTGTACATAATACCTCATCTCGGAAATATAGGCAGATATTTTCATTTTAGACCTTACATTATCAGTTAAGCGTCCAGTGGCCATATATGATGCACAAAATATTAGATTAGGCCTTTCCTCAGACGTCTTGCTCTGTCGTAGACTCTTTTCTTAAGAGTCCTTTAAAACTCATGGCTCGTGTACATTACACATGATGTACGAACGTGGAAATCATATGTCCTGTGCGTCAATATATTCTGCGCAGGACAGGAAAAAGTGTTAATATTATTTATATGCGGGCTATTGTCCTCATCTTTATTGTTATGGTCACATTTCGGCATTTGCGAACCCTAAAGGCTTCTATCAGATGCTTGGTGATTGGATTTACCCTTCATGAAATGTCGGAATGGGCCATTTCTTCAATCAACTGGATGAGGTTGTTCTTGTTAAGCTGTGTCCAGGTATATTTTTTCTAGGTTTTATTTAGTACTATTCTGTTATTGTGCATCCTGTTTCCATCGTGTTTAAATCTATACTATCCCTCACAGATCGTCGTCGTCGGCATCCGTCCGTCACGAGAGACGATGGAGTAGCGCGGTGTACTACGTGCCTGGGCGGCATATATGGAAAACTAGGGCTGCCCAGGCGTTTAGTTCCCCCTCTCGGCCTTTGCTAGCAGAGT
This sequence comes from Acanthosepion esculentum, assembly GCA_964036315.1. Taxonomy (NCBI): domain Eukaryota; kingdom Metazoa; phylum Mollusca; class Cephalopoda; order Sepiida; family Sepiidae; genus Acanthosepion; species Acanthosepion esculentum. The sequence continues at coordinate 15,671,019 of OZ038499.1, read as the reverse complement.
CCAAAGGAAAGGATAAACCAATACAGTGTGGTACCAGCGCGGATGCGGGAGTTACCGGAAGGTACACAAAATGCCGTCCATCCGCCTTCGGGGCTCCATTCCGGGTTTGAATTCAGAGTTGTCTTTCTTCTAGACCAGTTGCCATCCAAGGCTATAGAACCCAGTCTGTCCTGCTATTTACCCATAGCTGGAGGGAGAAGAAGAGGATTCACACCTTTTCCAAGGGTATTAGCACGTAAGTGAATGTCATGGATTCGACTGGATTTCGAACTCGTCTCTCCGATTTCTCAATCCGGGCAGCTATCCATTACTCCACCGTGATTCACACCCAGCACAGATACTGAACTTACTATTACTAGGCCGTCAGATCCAGGAAGCAACACTTTAATCCAATAGCCTATTGTCTTGTGGGAGAATCTAAGCGTATAATTTCGAGCCTTCAACCTAATCTGCTTATAATACAGAATCTCCAACCTAAATCCCTAAATCTTTGTAGCGCTAATCCAACTGCTGATGAAGAACACCGTACACCGTCTCAAAATTTCGGCTCTTTTATACTTCAATAAATGTTATATGGAGTAGAACACAATCGGAAGTTTTTCTTCATTCTGTAAAACAGGAAAGTAAAGAAACCCGGAAAAAAATCTACAGTGCTGTTCGATAAAAGTGACTCACCTGATGTTTTTACTAAATGTTCTCTTCTCCGATGAGCTAAATTCAAAAGGATAAGCGATCTAAAATCCGAAGAAGAAGCTTTGAAAGCTCTTTGAATTTAGCAGTAAGTACTGTCAAGCATCCGTTCAGTATAATGTTCTGGGGATGCTTTTCTTTTCATGGAACTGGTTTCTTAAAACCTATTGAAAAGACCCTCAGGAGCGAGCAGTACAAGAGAATTTTAGAGTCTTGTCTGCTCCCTTCTGCTGAAAGGGTGCCGATCGACACCACCAAGCCCATTTTTATGCAGGACAATGCTCCCTGTCACAAATAAAAATCGATGAAGGAATACTTTGATGAGAAGCAGGTGAGTGTTATGACATGGCCGCCCCAATCTCCTGACCTCAACCCCATAGAAATCTTATGGAGTATTATAAAGTACAGGCTCTCGAGAAAGCAGTTGAGCAACAAAGAGGATTTGATTGTGAATTTCATATCCGAATGGAATTCAATCCTTGGAGATGAGATTTGCCAGAACCTAATCAAGTCAATGACAAAAAGGTTTGAAAAGATTATTCAAAATAAAGGAGGACCCATAGATTATTAAATATTTCGAACTATATTACCTATTATAAATAAATTATACCTCTATTATTCTTTGTTTAAAGCTGTTCGGTTATGTTTCTATTGATTACTAGTTGCAGGAAATAAGTGAATCAGTTTTTTGCACAGAGTTTTTCCCTAAATCTCATTTATATCCAAAATTATAATTAACTTAGGGTGAGTAAACTTTTTTACTAGGTGGTCGGAAAGGGGTCTTTTATATTAGTAAGATTAAAAATTAGCTTGACTTCAAAAACAATAGGCGAAAAAATTTTAAGTAAAAAAAAATCAGGTGAGTTACTTTTATCGAACAGCACTATATTTGAATATTGGACTCACTTTTTCTCTATCTGAATTTCGTAAATAAGTAATTATCATTAACCCTTTGCCTATCCATGGTATTTTCGTATGAACTATCCAAACGTCCATGCTTGTTTTCAGATGCATAACTATTGCAAAGCAACTCAGTTTATTTGGCAAATAAAATGTGTTAATATATAGTGTTTCACATAATAAATACTTGTGCAAATCATAAGTTTACACGATACTAAATATAAGTCTCCTTTTTTGTTTCCATTTTCTCTAGGACTTCCTCGTAGCTCACATGATCAGTCCATGGTATTCTCAACATCCTTCTGTAGAGCCACATTTCTGTTATAAAGCAACAGAGATGCTGTTCTACAGAAATGCAATTCTCAATAATCTCTTTTCAATCTGTGAGGAGATTATCCAGCATTCACTGCCATATAGGAGGACTGATATTTAAAAAAAACAAGTGGGTAATCTTGTTTTTATTTCTAACGAAATTTTCTTGTTTCTTAATATTTTTCTTGGCTTTTGGAAGGCAACTTTCGCTATCCCTTTTCGCCTTCAAATTTCGGTTCCACACTTCGCAGATATTGTTGTAAAGAAAAAAAGATCTTCATGAATTTCCTTGAAAGCTTAATAGTTGGCCGGGCTTCAGACACAGTTCTAAGTTTACGCGTGAACTGGCGGCGCTCGTTTTGCACACGAGACTTGACTGGCAATTATCCACTGTTAAATTGCCGTGTAAGTGGACGAGAAAACATCGTCCGTTTACTTTTGTGTTCCCTCACCACTCGCACCTAAACGCCCCTCTTGCGTACACACGACTGAATGCTCGTGTATCGATTTAGCGGGTGGACTAGACTAGTGAAATTAGTTTAACTAGAAAGAAAAAGAACTCAACTTCACATAGTGGGAAATTTACTGGGCAGTCCTAATCACCGCCATTTTTTTCTGACTATTTCTCGCCTCTCGTTCCATTCCAGAAAATTAGTGTTTGCGATTTCAATCATCTCAATTTACAGAGACTTTTGCGAGAATGAACCTTAAGAAAATCTCGGACTTGTTCAGCAGATCGTGATCAACAAACATATTTGTGTTTGAGTTTGTTTTTTTTGTTTTTTTTAAATACTAAATATTGGGTGTCGGACTTAACGATCAACATTTAAATAGATGACTTGCAAATATGAATTAAAACCAACACAATGATTAAATAAGGAATAAAAAGGAAACTATTTAAACTAGAAAGACCCGTGAAAATTTCACGGTTTTTGTAACACTAGAGAAAGTAGCTTATCACCGGAACGGAAACGAATTCGTATATGTCTCACGTGTAAAATATTCCCGAAAAGAAAATGGCGGCTTTAATAGTCGTATATTTAAGAAAAGAAATAGACCTCCGCTTGAATCTCATTTAATCCATGCAAAATTTGTAACTGTCGCACAATCCATAATAATTGCTTAAAGAGGCCACAGACAAAATTGCATCTACTGTAGCGAGTAGGAGATACGGGTTGATAGATTGTCTGACTAACGCTACTCTGTTGGTTGAAGGTTGGAGGAAACGAATTACGAAACTTTATTACAGGCCAGAAAAAATTACTACAGTTTTCATATTTGAAACTTCTGATGATTCATAATTCTTCATTTAATGACTAAATAAGCTCATGGCGCGTTCTACGACTATAAACTTATCTGTAGGAATCCCCTCACCGCGTCGTTAAATATTTGAGCTTAACAACTTTAACAAAATATTGCAATAACAATCATGAAAAGATTCGAAATTGATAGCTTTTTCCATTTCACTGAAACAGATTTTAAACACTGCTATTTTCTTCCCTTCCTTCCCTTAATTCATTTCATCATTTTACTACTGATTTCCGACTACTGACTCTAATATACTGCGCGGTTGACAAAATCAAACACAAACAACGCGCATGCGCAAAATTAAAATGTCGACAACTTCCCCATCGCATCCTGTATATATAGGCATATATCATTATATATTGACTGATTGATTTGTTTATTACGAATTATCAACCCTGTTTGGATTATTTAAAGCCGAAACATATTTTGGGCGGTGGCTAGTGTTCCCAAACGGCCCCCCATGTAAGTACTGACCGGGCTCTACACTACTTAACTTCGATGATTGAAACATATATGTAGTGAGAATTGGGGAAAAATACAGGCTACGCCAGTTTCCCGAGGATACGTTTTTCAACAACTTTTACTGTCTTCTAGTTAATCTTTATTACCTTCTCTTTTCAGATAAATAATGGCAGACATCAAGTTGACTCGACAAATGAAAGCCACTCTGTAATCACTGCCTTAAAAGCGTAACACGGTAATATAGAGATAGATTGCTTTCTGAAAGTTGCTTGATCTTTCGTTATCAAAGTTCGAAAGGAACTTGAAGCGGTTGACGGAGATTAAATATCTGTAGCCAAACGCAAAACGCATGGACAGGGTCCTATAAACATCATAAAAACTGAGTTTTTGCGAAAGGTTCAGAAAATAATTGATGGACCCCAGGAGGGTAAACAGAGCCATTTTAAAGTACCTTAACGTGTCAGAGTACCCCATCAGAAGAGTTGTGAAGTCGTATGTGATGTGGAAAGGTCTGTACATGTTGGAAAAGACAAGAGAAAAAGACAAATATGTTACAGTTTTTTGGATAGCTATGTAACTAGATTTATTTTGTAGGAAAATACAAAATTATGGTACAAGGCCGAAAAATGGGAAGGGCACAGGCTGGTCTTCACTAACTATCTTATACCTAGCTAATCAGATTCATGACCCTTTCATACGTTACAAATTCCACATTCACCAAAAGAACTTGTACATCGCCATTCAATCCTCCATACACCATAATACCACATCCTCACAAAGGGAACCTACAAAACGCGCCCCACACCATAAAATTTTGATGATAATAAATACATAAAAATTTAATAATGGAAAAATGAGAGGGGAGGGAGATGAACCCAATAATCAACTAAAAATCAACACAAAATAAATTAAGCATAACTGATGTTAGTAGGGCCCGTCCGACCCTCAAAACAGAGAGGCCGCTGTATTCTGCCCATAGGACAAAATCAAGAAGTACTCTCGCTACGGGTATGGGAAGGAAACAAAAAATCACACGGACATGTGGAAATAAAAGGCTGACCCAGTCGAGATAAAAGGGGGCCAAAAACAAACTGGGGAAGTTGGGAATCTCTACTTGGATCATAACAAAAGAGGTAGCCGGGAACAGCCCAGGAACAACAGCATTAACTAGGTACACTGAAGCTTGTCTAACCTAACCAAGGGGAGGGTTCCACAGGAAACCACCCCGATATGACCTAGGTTGACCTAAAAAAGAAAATCAAGGCTAGCCCCGTTCAAACGAACCAAGCTCGCCTCTTTCAAAGAATCGGATTAGATCCTGATGAGAAAGACGGTTGCCTCGCAAGACTTCCTCCTTTCGTGTCGTCCAAATCACCATTCGGGTCGTGGCTAGCAGCGTCAGAAACACCATTCGTTTCACCCCGGAATACAGGGGCGACACATTGTCACAGGCGAGGTGGGGGTGAACGGGTGGGTAGGTGTGGACTGGGAAGGGGATGAATCAGACGGTATGGGGGTGAGCGATTGTGGGGATGTGGGAGTGGAGGGGGGAGTGGGAGTGCTTTAAAGAGGAAGACCGCATTGGAGGTAATTCTTCTACCTCCATCTGTATCTCTTGTTGCCCTTGTTGCCGCTGCTTCTTTTTTCCTCTTTTTTGTGTTTTTGTTGCTGCTCTGTTGTCTGTTTCTTCTCCTCTTTGTTTAGTTGTTCCTTGGGTGGTTGCTGCTCCCTCTTCGGTGGGGCCTCTTTCAGGGGGATTGCTTTGGATTTCCGCCCCTTCGCCACCACTTCCTTCCAGCCATCATTGGAAGACTTGCCCGTTTCGACTGTTTTAGTAGCAGTCGTTGTTGTTGCTTCTGTTGTCGTTGTTGCTGTGGTTGCTACTGCCATAAGATTTGGTTGTGGCGGCACCGACTTTGCGGGGAACTCCTTTGCCATGTGCTCCGACTTTCCACATGACCAGCAGAACGGTTTCCTGCCCTCCACCACCACCAGCATCCTCCTGACTCTACACGTCAATATATTCGGTATATTTTCAAATGCTTGGCGTCTACGGTGATTTCTATTACAATATCGCCATTTGCGATGCCTGCCTTACTCCTTACACTGGCGACCTCCTCTATTCTTCCATACTGGGAAAAGAAAGCCCCCATCCTGTCTTCCGAAATATCTATGGGCACCCCATGAACCGTTACTTTCGTTCTACGGGTGCCCATGTATTCGGTTTGTAGGCGAAGCGTTTTAGACGTCAGTACTTTGCCAGCAAACTTCTTAGCCTCCTGCTCGGACGTCAAAAGCAGGTCCCACATTGCTCACGAACGTCTGGCAAGAATCTTGGGATCGCTTTTTAAGCTTTTTAAGGCTTCTTCCATCGTTTCCCTGCTGACACCGATTAGATTACGACTTTTAACGTCAGCTGTCAGCAGGGAAATAGTCCTTGCTTCGACTGCATTTAGCGCTACCTTAATGGTGAGTAGTTCACTGCCATTTGTGTATTGCGCGTATTTTTTTTTTTTTGTATTTCCGCCTAATACTCATTGTCTTTTTTCGGCCTGGTTCCCGTCCAGGCCGTTTTAACTGGCGAGACATTTTCCGTCGTCACCGGCGGTGTTGTAGATTCCTCCATAATAGTGCTAAGGACTATTACGACACAAAACCGTTCTACTTTTTCTTTTACAGTATTTTTTTTTGTTATGAATGAAACACAACAAACTTAAATTTAAACCACAAAATAAAGACCGGGCTAGAGTCCTGGGTATATAAACAAAACAAAAAAACGAAATTAATAAGCTAGAATAGAAAAAGAATTAAAAGGGGGGGGGAAACACGAAAGAAAATGCGGTAAAGTTGCAAACAAAGAAAATCAAACAAAAAATCAAATGCAAAAACTGTTAAAAAATAAGTAAAATGTAAAAAAAAACACTTAGCGTATGCTTCGTCTAACGAGTTTGCCGGACAAAAACAACACAGTCAAGAGGGATACTATGTAACTAGTGAGCCAACCAAAATGAGCTGACTCATTTTATAGTTTACCAGGAGAAGTTTAATCAATCAGAAGACGTGGAATATTCAATCCGACGTGTATAAAGGCGGCCATTTTGTTTTTTTTCTTGTCGGAATATCCACTGTTAACCTGTCAGATGAAAGACCTGCAGAACTACGTTTTCCTACTCTCTCCGAATATCCACTGCCAACCTCTGATATGGAAGACCTTAAGAATTCCTTAATAGCTGCTACTAGACATTGGTGCTGTCTCATTGAACAAATTAGTTACTACTTTGGATTTCTACATTCAGACTATGGTGAACATGTTTTACATTGGTTATGAGCCCAGATTACGACTGTATTTTGATGGAAATGAATCCAGTTATGAATTACAACATCCTTTACCAAGATGACAAGAAGGAAGACGATGATTTTATGGAAAGAAATGCGACCGTGTTCGCTGAATTAATACAATGCCTGGATGACAGAATTTTGTCTTTAATAATGCGAGAAGCCAAGGAAAATGGACGCCGAGCGCTACAGATATTGCGGGAATACTACTTACCAAAAGGTAAGCCTAAAATTATTGCTTTATATATTGAACTAATTGCGTTAGGGAGACGAAAGAATGAATCCGTAACAGATTATATTATACGGGCTGAGAATGTCACAAATGCCTTAAAAAGTCAGGTGGGGCTATTTCAGATGGGCTTTTAAGAGCCATGGTTTTAAAGGGATTACCACTGACATTTAAACCATTCACAGCTGTCATAACTCAAAAAGATAAAAAACTAACTTTCACTGAGTTTAAAGTCGCATTACGTAGTTATGAAGAAACTGAAAAATGTGCAACCCCCGGAATCAAGAAAAAAACGTAATGCAACTAAGGATGTCATTTTTTTAAAATTCAGGAAAGTAATCCCTCCAATCTACCAGACCAGGAATTATGATATTAAAAATAGGGGGCCTAAAAACAACAACAACAACAACAATAGCAGGAATAATAATAATAGAAAATCAAATAACATCTGCTTTCGTTGTGGTAAAGTCTGGCGTATACGTGCGAAATGTCAATTTTATAAAAGGAGTGATTTTTGTAAAAATGTAAAAGCTTTTTCGAATGAGCGAACATATGCCTTTTCGTTTGAGTTGGATACTATACCCAATAATAATAATTCTTACCTAGTCGATACGGGTGCGACAAATCATGTAATTACAGATAAAACAAAATTTATTAATTTTGACCCCTATCGGAACTAGAGTTAATAATTTGGTTTTAAAAAGAGGAAATGCCTGTATTTATTTACGAGATACTAATGGAAATATTTGTAAATGTTTATTAAAAAGGGCTTTATATATCCCTAAATTTAAACAAAATATTTTCTCGGTTCATTCTGCTGTTAAAACTGGTGCTAAAGTTAATTTTCACCGAGACAATGCAAAGTTAATATACCCAAACGGAACTGAATTTAATATACAACAAAATGGACGTTTATATTATTTGAAAAGTATTAAATCTGTGAAAACAGCCACCCACAACTTAGCGACTTGGCATAAAATATTAGGTCACTGTAATAGTACGGATGTTAAAAAATTACAAGAACACGTTACTGGAATGAAAATTACATCCTCAACATTGTGACACGTGTATTAAAGGAAAAATGACAAAGTATAGAAATAGAGATCGAATCCCAAAATCAACAGATATCTTGTTCAGAGTGTATTGCGACTTAGCGGGTCCAATTTCACCAATGGGTATAGGTACTTAGGCATATGTATTAAACTTTGTGGATGAATATTCAGGACTTATTATGATATATTTTCTGAAAAACAAATCTGATACCTTACAAGCTACAAGAACGTATTTATCTGATATTTCACCTTATGGAAGAATGAAAATAATTAGAACAGATAATGGTGGAGAATTTACTTCTGATGATTACGAAAATCTCGTAATAAATGAAGGCATTAAACATGAGAGGACCAATCTCTATTCGCCGCACCAGAACGGAATCGCTGAACGTAGTTGGCGGACGCTTTTCGAAATGGCTAGATGTTTGCTAATAGAATCTAAGTTACCCAAAAATCTGTGGGCCTATACATTAAATATAGCCGTATATATAAGAAACCGTTGCTATAATAGTAACATTAAAAAAGACTCCTTACGAAGTTTATACGAATTACAAACCCAACAGTTAGTGGTATGCATATTTTTGGTATAATTTTGCGACCACATGACAAAACTTGATCCAAAAAGAAAACGAGGCATATTTATTGGTTATGACGGGGCAAGTCTGGCCTATATGATTTATTTCCCAGAAAGTAAAATAATAAGGAAAATAAGATGCGTCAGATTTACAGATTCCTTTGAGCAAGTAAAGGATCCCGAAGAAAAGAATATTAATTGTGAGGAGCTGGTCCCACACGAACCAGTAGGACCTAATTATGAGATAAGGCCTATAAATAGAAAACCCGTTCAAGATCCACAATTAGGGGAAGGTGTTATATTAGAAGATATAGATGAGGAAAAATCAGACGTAAACCTGAAGGTGGGGGACAAATTCCGCGTTATCCGACTAGAATTAGAAGAAAGCCAGACTATTTTGGAATGGATCAATGTCCTATTGACATTGACCTGTTGCTATTCGGTGCAATGTATCCCGAAGAACTATTAAGGAGCCATCAATTCTGATAATTCCAAACGATGGATAGCCGCCATGCAAAAAATAAATGGAATCTTTAGTATCAAATGATACTTTTGAACTGAAAAAAAAAGCCCCGGATGATAAAAATATTATCGGCACCCGTTGGGTTTATACTGTAAAGCGAACTGAGGATGGTTCACCAGTGTAAGGCTCGTTTTGTAGCTAAAGGATTTTTTGCATATATACGGGGAAGATTATGTAGAAACATTCAGTCCAACAACAAACATGACAACAATAAGAATTTTAATGCAAATGGCTGCGCATTATGGCATGGATATACACCATATGGATGCCAAAGGAGCATATTTGAATGTGCCGATTGACTATGAAATATACATAAACCGCCAGAAGGTTTTGAAAAAGGTGACAATTATATATGGAAACTCAAAAAGTCACTATATGGGCTGAAGCAAAACAGAAGAACGTGGAATAAATTACTACATTCCTATTTAATTGAACAACTTTTTGAACCCTTCCCAGTAGACCCATGCCTGTACATAAGGACATTTAATGAAATATTAGCAATTCTGATTATTTGGGTCGACGATATGTTAATTGCTTCAAAATGTAAAGCTACTCTATTAAAAATTAAAAATTCTCTAAATATAAGGTTCAAAATGACCGACTTGGGTCGACTGTCATGGTTTCTTGGTATACAGTTCGAATTTAAGGGCAACACTATTACAATGAATCAATCCAGATACATCGAGAAACTCTTATCAAAATTCGACATGCGAAATTGTAAAACGCGGACTACTCCATGTGAAATGGATTTAAACACAATTATGAATAATGAAGATGGTATAGCGGCGCGTGAGAAAGAATACAGAATGTTGATAGGAAGTCTTATTTACGTTGTGACATCAACAAGGCCAGACATCTGCTATACGGTTACTAAGTTGTCTCAAAATTAAATAAACCGAGGATTGTGCATTTAACAAGAGCTAAGCAAGTATTACGGGCTTTCATTCCTCTCATATTTGGTACTGACTTATAAGGTTCTCCTATAGTCCTGGGTAAGACGTAAAACTGCATCCATTAGTTATTGTCTTATATTGGGGTATAAATGTGAATAGTCCTACTTTTAGCCCAATCCTCCTCCTGAATAACTCTCAGAATCACTCTGACCCGGAGAGATAGTGACTGTTTTAATGGGTCCCAGCTATGTGTAAAATAACAACTTTTTCTACCTTTTTTGTCGTGATCACAACCTAAATTTATAATATTGTTTTTAATTTTTATTAACATGAAGTACTTAACAGTGGATAAATGATGTAACTAATTTTTGTGGATATAAATGTTTCATTTAAAAAACAAATCATTTTACGAATATTAAGAAAAGAAAAAAAATAATTATTTTATAAATGCTAAAAAAAAATATTAAGAAGATAAAAAATAATTATTTGATGAATGCTAAAAAAAATAAAGAAAGAAAAAAAGAAAAAAAATTATTTTTATTAATACTAAAGTATTTGTTACATATAAATATTGACTTTACTAATATTTTGAAAGAAGATTCCATAATGTACCCCAAAAGGGCGGGTTACAAAATACGAGACAAGAGAAAAACAAGACAAGAGAAAAACGGGACAAGAGAATAAGTGAAAAACAAGACAAGGGAACAAAAGAAAAATGAGACAATAGAAAAAGAGAAAAACGAGACAAGTGAACAAGACAAATACAAAACAGACGAAGAGAAAAATGAGACAAGTGAACAAGAGAAATACGAGACAGACGAAGAGAAAAACGAGACAAGAGAAGAGAAAAACGAGAACAGTGAACAAGACAAATACAAAACAGACGAAGAGAAAAATGAGACAAGTGAACAAGAGAAATACGAGACAGACGAAGAGAAAAACGAGACAAGAGAAGAGAAAAACGAGAACAGTGAACAAGACAAATACAAAACAGACGAAGAGAAAAATGAGACAAGAGAAACACGAGACAGACGAAGAGAAAAACGAGACAAGAGAAGAGAAAAACGAGAACAGTGAACAAGACAAATACAAAACAGACGAAGAGAAAAATGAGACAAGTGAACAAGAGAAATACGAGACAGACGAAGAGAAAAACGAGACAAGAGAAGAGAAAAACGAGAACAGTGAACAAGACAAATACAAAACAGACGAAGAGAAAAATGAGACAAGTGAACAAGAGAAATACGAGACAGACGAAGAGAAAAACGAGACAAGAGAAGAGAAAAACGAGAACAGTGAACAAGACAAATACAAAACAGACGAAGAGAAAAATGAGACAAGAGAAACACGAGACAGACGAAGAGAAAAACGAGACAAGAGAAGAGAAAAACGAGAACAGTGAACAAGACAAATACAAAACAGACGAAGAGAAAAATGAGACAAGTGAACAAGAGAAATACGAGACAGACGAAGAGAAAAACGAGACAAGAGAAGAGAAAAACGAGAACAGTGAACAAGACAAATACAAAACAGACGAAGAGAAAAATGAGACAAGTGAACAAGAGAAATACGAGACAGACGAAGAGAAAAACGAGACAAGAGAAGAGAAAAACGAGAACAGTGAACAAGACAAATACAAAACAGACGAAGAGAAAAATGAGACAAGTGAACAAGAGAAATACGAGACAGACGAAGAGAAAAACGAGACAAGAGAAGAGAAAAACGAGAACAGTGAACAAGACAAATACAAAACAGACGAAGAGAAAAATGAGACAAGTGAACAAGAGAAACACGAGACAGACGAAGAGAAAAACGAGACAAGAGAAGAGAAAAACGAGAACAGTGAACAAGACAAATACAAAACAGACGAAGAGAAAAATGAGACAAGTGAACAAGAGAAATACGAGACAGACGAAGAGAAAAACGAGACAAGAGAAGAGAAAAACGAGAACAGTGAACAAGACAAATACAAAACAGACGAAGAGAAAAATGAGACAAGTGAACAAGAGAAATACGAGACAGACGAAGAGAAAAACGAGACAAGAGAAGAGAAAAACGAGAACAGTGAACAAGACAAATACAAAACAGACGAAGAGAAAAATGAGACAAGTGAACAAGAGAAATACGAGACAGACGAAGAGAAAAACGAGACAAGAGAAGAGAAAAACGAGAACAGTGAACAAGACAAATACAAAACAGACGAAGAGAAAAATGAGACAAGTGAACAAGAGAAATACGAGACAGACGAAGAGAAAAACGAGACAAGAGAAGAGAAAAACGAGAACAGTGAACAAGACAAATACAAAACAGACGAAGAGAAAAATGAGACAAGTGAACAAGAGAAACACGAGACAGACGAAGAGAAAAACGAGACAAGAGAAGAGAAAAACGAGAACAGTGAACAAGACAAATACAAAACAGACGAAGAGAAAAATGAGACAAGTGAACAAGAGAAATACGAGACAGACGAAGAGAAAAACGAGACAAGAGAAGAGAAAAACGAGAACAGTGAACAAGACAAATACAAAACAGACGAAGAGAAAAATGAGACAAGTGAACAAGAGAAATACGAGACAGACGAAGAGAAAAACGAGACAAATGAAAAAGAGAAATACGAGACAGGAGAAGAAAAAAACTAGACAAGAGAACAAGAGAAAAATGAGACAAGAGACAAAAGAAAAACGAGACACTCGAAAAAGAGAAAAACGGGACAAGTGAACAAGGCAAATACAAGACAGAAGAAGAGAAAAGGGAATCAAGAGACAAGAGAAAAACGAGACAAATGAACAAAAGAAATACGTGACAGAAGTAAAAAACGAGACAAAAAAACGAGAAAAACGTGACAAGAGTCAAGTGAAAACGAGACAAGGGAACAAGACAAAAACGAGAGAAGAGAATAAGAGACAAATGAGACGAGAAAACAAGAGAAAAACGAGACAAAAGAGAAGAGGAAAACGAGACAAGAGAAAAACGTTTGATCCAAGAGGTTGGAATAGAATTTTTTTCTTACATCAGAAAAACTTTGGTCAGGAGTACTCAAAAATAAACTAGTGGAACAACAGATGTTTTTGCAAAGACTAGACTGAGGTTCCAAGGTACATACAGACCAAATTCCCAGCAACTGGTGATGGTTCTGGGAATCGTCAGCAATGAGAGAGAGAGAGAGAGAGAGAGAGAGAGAGAGAGAGAGAGTGACCATGCCTCCTCGTTATTTTTTCCCGGGGCTTAGTCAATGTTGCTGTCTTTCAGGGGGCGATGGAGATTTGCGAAATCCTGGATAGATAGACAGCGTACACAACAGAAGACCGTACACCTCCCCGCAAGAGTCTGAAGTATCTCATATGGCTAAGGCAACCCAAGCATGGATGAATAACAATCTCCATGATCACGTTCTTCCAAAAGTATGGCTTCCTAGTTAACCCTAAGCCTGAATCCACTGGATTACTACATACAGGGCGTAGTCGAATGAGGGGCCAACCAACAACCCTATAGCAACATAAAATCTGCCAAGTCCGTCATAACAAGGACCATACCCAAAATTGATAGCGATCATTTGATTTAAACAACGCTTCCGACCCCGTATCGAAGTAGCCATCGATGATAACTGTGGATTCATTGGATAGGTGGGATAGAGGCTTCCGCAAGATTATTTGTGGCAATTTTTTAAAAATAAACCGTTTCTTTCATGAGCAGTCCGTCTTATTATAAATCAGACGCACCCTGTTTAGACGAAAACGGCAGTTATAATTAAGAAGCGAGAGTAATCGATGTAGGAACGCTAGAATTTAAATTTCATTTTTTTTTTTGCCCCCAATCGTGTCTAGGTAGAAACGCTCATCAGATGCAATTTAATTTTTCAAGGTTTTTGTTTGTTTTTGTTTTTTATCAATGCTGCTTTTAAATCAATGCGAAACAGAAGATTTGTTAAGAAAGGTAAAATGACTTAAAAAACTGACCACAAATTTGCAGAAGACTTAGGAATTCTAGGCATTTTCGCCTTAGTAAATCAATTTCTATTTTAATTAAACCGACACTTTCTAAGTCGAAATTGTAATCAAACTCATAAAGGTGAGCAACTAATCCACTGAGTGTTTTGTAAAATATATCTTTTGTGGTTATAAAATCTTTCTCGGGGTTTCTCCTATATAATCCTTTTGACAAGCATTACAAGTGATAGAATAAATTCTTCTTTTAAGTTTTAGCCTATTATTTTGTTTTGCATTAAGTCTGTTATTGATTTAAACATAGTTGTAACAAACATAATATTAGATTTAGACAATATTTTTCAGTTATAGATTTGATGGAACTCGTAGATATTACAAGTGCCTGGTTTTATTGTGTTTACGTATTTACTGCCCGATCACTTATTTTTATAAATTCTATGAGCTTTCCGTTTTGCATTAAATATATAATAAATTTGATATTATAAAGTAAATATAGGAATTAATAATTAGGAGTAATATATCAATAGCTTTATTTAAACTATTTATATTCGGCCTATTGACCACATCTTCATTGTTGTCATCCCGACGCTTCGGCCATTGTAACCTTCGGCATTCCTCAGGTGTCTATCAATCTGGGTAATTTACAGGGAATTCTGAACTGAAACATTTATTTAATCTATCGAGGTAGACGGTTCTCTTCCAACTGCCTATGTGTAGGGATATCTCGTCTCGTTCATATCTTTAGTACTGCTCAGTTATTGCTCGCCTGTTTCCACTGAGTCCAGGTACACACTGCCCACATAAGGAATTGAAATCAGAACTTTGTCCTAGAACTCAGCGAAAGCTGAACAGTAGTAAAAATACGAACTTGAGACATGGGCAGTGGAACGAGAACCGTCTACCCCCCCCCCCCCCCGTAGATTTAATAAAGTGTTCAGTTCGGAATTCTTTGTAGGTTACCTAGATCGCTATACACTTGAGGAAGGCCGGAAGACACAACGGCCGAAACGTTCGGATAACAACAACAAAGATGAGGACAATAGTCCGAATATAAATAGTGTAAATAATGATAACTCCACATCCGAGAAATCAAGACAGAAACAATAGCTTTAGATCTGCAGATCTATACAGCATAGAATTTATTGTGAGCTTTCCTTGAGGACACATGGTACGGTGGATAAAGGCGTTGGTTAGATCCAGTAACAGACCCAAAAAGAGTGTGAGTTCAATACCCGGTTCAGGCAGTGGAGAACTTTCAGAGGGAAAAATTACCAGGAGATAACTGATAACTGACATCCATCAAACATGGCTCGTGGAACTAGAACAGTCTACCCCAGTGATCGAAATAAAGGGTTCGGTTCGAAATTCCAACCACCTGAAGAAGGCCGGAGCGTACAACGGCCGAAACGTTGTGACAAATATGGCGACAAAGATGAGGACAATAGTCCGAATAATGTAAATACTGTACATAATACCTCATCTCAGAAATATAGACAGACTCTGATAGAATTTATTGTAATTACTAATTTGTAACTCGTGATATAACAACAGGTAGGATTTATTAAATAAAAATTCCATAAATTATTAGTCGCATGCTTGTATATATAGTGTGTAAAGCTGCAACATTTGAAACCAAAATTGAAGAAAAAAATGAGAGATCAAGAAAAAAAGAAAAAACAGAACATATATGGGTTAAAGTACGTTACACTTTTTATTATGGTATTATGTATTATGTATTATGCATATGTATTATATATATGTATTATGTATATTAATCATGCATTATGTATTATGTATATTATGTATTATGTATATTAATCATGCATTATGTATTATATATATTATGTATTATGTATATGTATTATTTATATTAATTATGCATTATGTATTATTTATATTAATTATGCATTATGTATTATGCATATTAATTATGCACTATGTATTATGCATATTAATTATGCATTGTATATTATGCATATTATGCATTATGTATTATGCATATTAATCATGCATTATCTATTATGTATATTATGTATTATGTATATGTATATATATTATGTATATTAATTATGCATTATGTATTATGTATATTATGTATTATGTATTATGTATATTAATCATGCATTATGTATTATATATATTATGTATTATGTATATGTATTATTTATATTAATTATGTATATGTATTATTTATATTAATTATGCATTATGTATTATGCATATTAATTATGCATTATGTATTATGCATATTAATTATGCATTATGTATTATGCATATTAATTATGTATTATGTATATTAATTATGTATATGTTTTATGTATATTAATCCTGCATTATGTATTATATATATTATGTATATGTATTATTTATATCAATTATGTATTTTGTATTATGCATATTAATTATGCATTATGTATTATGCATATTAATTATGTATTATGTATATGTATTATGTATATTAATTATGCATTATGTATTATGTATATGTATTATGCATATTAATTATGCATTATGTATTATGTATATTAATTTTGTATTATGTATATGTATTATGTATATTAATTATGCATTATGTATTATGTATATTAATTATGTATTATGGTAGTAGTTATGAAAGAAATTTAAATTTTTAAAGAAATAACAAAACAAGTGTTTCAGATATATCACATATTAAACAGTAAGTACAGCAGAAGTGTATCACACGACTAGTGAGTGTGTGTCGGTTGACCCAGCGTTCAATCTATTCGACTGTTCCCCCAAGGCCTTCTCTCCTACTAATTTTATAGTAGGTGGAAGAGTCCAACATAGACTCTTTAGAAGGAGGACACAACAACAAATGGTATGAATCCACCGCTTATTCGCCCAGTTATGGGTTAATTAGTAAGATTTGTATCACTAAACAATTATTATCTAAAAAAAATTCTTACATTCTAAAACTTTCTATGGCCTTAAATAATCTTCAAAGGGTTGATAAACCGTAAAAAACGAATCAATCAAGCAATTGTTTTTAAATCCCCCTTTTCATCCAGTTCACAATCAATAGGATCCCTCATTAGTGAAGGGCTAAATTAAACTTGAATAATATTGAAGAAAACACATTAGATGTATAAAATTATAAAAGATGAAAACAATATATGGCCAGTTTACCATTTTAAACAATTTCTTTCTTCCCTTTTCATTTCCATTTCACTGAGGCAGACAGTAAGAACATGACAGCATTATCGCTTCCTCTATCTTTTTTCTTTATTTATTTCTTTGTTTCTCTCTTTCTTTCTTCTTTCCTTTCGTTCTTTCTGATTTCTTTTGCTAAAACCGCTAACGTCTCTGATATATTGCAATCAAAATGTGATGGTCCATTATTTATCTGAAGCAATGGCAGGTGCTAACTAACTTATAAACTAGCGCGAGAATAAGCAGAATTATATGATGGTTTTTCCTCTATTCTGAATTTTAAAATAACTTTGTTTTTCAGAATTCGATTTATACAGAAAAAAAAGAAGACAAAAGTCGGGCATCCAGCTGGATTGCGTGTCAGAAAATAATATTTTCCTCGCCTATCAACGATTATTTGTCGAGTCAACAAGATGAAAAGATAAACAAACATGATAATTAGTTCGAGCCAATGTTCCGGGGGTTTATTGTTGAAAGTTTGGTCAGGCAGAAAAAAAAATGTTTCAGAATAACTCTTACTGTTATGTTGTGATTTTTATTTTATTTTTTATTTTTGGAGTTTTACGCCATCTTATTACCGTTGGTTTTATTCCAAAACTTTTGTCTTTAAAAAAAATTAAAATCACGTAACTTTTACTTGGTGAAAACAAAAAAAAATCAAAGAAAAATCCAAGAGAAGAACGAGGAAGCAATAAAAGAGAAAGTGAGAAAAGGAGGAAAAAAGCAATCAAGAAGGAGAAGAACAAGAAGAAGAAGAATAACAACAAGGAGGAGGAGGGGGCACAAAGGGAAGAACGCTGCAAAAGAGAAGAGGAAACAAAGAAGAGGAGGAGGAGGAGAAGGAAGAGGAGCACAAATGGGAAGAACGCTGCAAAGAAGAGGATGAAACGAAGAAGAGGAGGAGGAGGGGGAGGAGTACGAAGGGAAGAACGCTGCAAAGAAGAAGAGGTAACGAAGAAGAAGAAGAAAAAGAAGAGGGGTGAAGGAGGAGAATGAGCACAAAGGATGAACGCTCAAAAGAAGAAGAGGAAACGTAGAAGAAGAAGAAAAGGAGGAGAAGGAGGAGTACGAAGGGAAGAACGCTGCAAAGGAGAAGAGGTAACGAAGAAGAAGAAGAAGAAGAAGAAGAACAACAACAAGAAAAAGAAGAAGGGGAGAAGGAGGAGAATGAGCACAAAGGATGAACGCTGCAAAGGAGAAGAGGAAACGGAAGAAGAAGAAGAAGAAGAAGAGGAGAAGGAGGAGCAGGAGCAGGAGGAGCACAACGGAAAGAACTCTTCAAAGAAAGAAGAAGAAGACGGGGAGAAGGAGGCGAATGAGCACAAAGGAATGAACGCTGCAAAGAAGGAGTAGAAACGAAGAAGAAGAGGAGGAGGAGGAGGATGAGGAGGAGAACAAAGGAAAGAACGCTTCAAATAAAAGAAGAAGAAGAAGAAGACGA
>OZ038499.1:15484684-15647184 GCA_964036315.1 Acanthosepion esculentum | reverse complement strand
TATTCAATGAAACATTTTTGAATATATATATATATACACACACACACACACACACACACACACACACACACACACACACACACACACACATTCACAGATAGATAGATAGATAGATAGGACCAGACTGAGATAGATAGATAATAAAATAATAATGCTAGCTATTACATTACTTACATTATTCGGACTATTGTCCTCATCTTTGTCGCCATGTTTATCACAACGTTTCGGCTATTGAACGCTCCGGTCTTCTTCGGGCATTTGGAATGTGGAACTGAACCTTTTATTTCGCTCACTGGGGTAGTTCCACGTGCCATGTTTAATGGATGTCAGTTATCAGTTATGTCCTGTTAATTACCCTATGAAAGTTCTCCACTGCCTTAACCGAGTATTGATCTCTTTGGGCCCTGTCATTGGATCTAACCAACGCTTTTATCCACTGTGCCATGCGTCCTTGAAGAAATTCTGGGTATTATAAGCCTAATGTCTTCAGCAACCATTTTTACCAGTGCTTATATTGCAATTTTTTGCTGTTATCGTTGCATGTTTTTACTAGCTATTAATATGAGTAATATATGTTAAATACGTAATATGATATATGCCCCCCTCCTGTGTAAGACGATAAACTACATCCGGGTCATCGATAAGACGATAAACTACATCCGGGTCATAGCTAAGACGATAAACTACGTCCAACAGCAAGGCCACTGATTAGGAAGTTTTCAGGAGAGTGGAACCATCCTTTAATTACTGGTGATCCTAAGACCACCCTGACCCAGGGTGGTAGAACCTGTTAGGGTCACAACTATGGGCAAATAGTTAATCCCTAAACTGGGGTCAAAACATATGAAAGTGTAAAAATAGGTTTTAATACCAGCAAATAAATTTTGAAGAAAAATTATAACCAGCAATAGATTTTTGGAAAAAAATATTACGCGCAATAAAAATATTATCGACATTGGATAACCCATTGAGGTTGATATGTCGTAAAACAAAACTTATCCTAAATATCTTGTCGGCATAAATAAACTAAAGTTGGGGGAGAAAAAACGAAGAAGATTCATACCTTTCGCAAGGGTATTAGGATTTAAGTGAATGTAATGGATTCGACTGGAATTCGAACTCGGCTCTCTGATGCCTAAATCCGATTAACTATCCATTCTTCTACCGCGCCTCCTTATTAAAATCGACATCATAATGTTCAATTCTAATCGATGGATGATTCATCTGGTCTTTCGAGAAGGATTCTAGCAAGAAACGTGACAAAGTGCTCAACTGTAAATGATTTTCAGGAGCAACAGTGATATCAAAGTGAGTATGAAGACCAACAATCTAACAGTCAGTGGGATAACGAGAAAAGAGACATATAGGGTAAGCGGTAAGTAATATCAGTGATATAGCGTATGAAAATACAAAAGTGTGGGCGCTAAGGTCAATACCAAGCGGTGATGATCTGTTTCATGCTTGAACACAAACAAAAATATACAAGGCCTGACCCTTGTATATTTTTGTTATTATATACTGCGCTCTCCCGTCGTTTTCGACGTATGAGGGTCAATCAGTCCAGTTTTCAGAATCAACAGCCAGACTACCCGCACATATCATTTGATTCTAATGGTGAAGGCTTGTGTATAACCATCCACACTTTTTGGAAGAGTCGAATACAGAGAACTGGTGCACAGTATGCCACAAGGTCCTCCGCAGGTTTTGAATTCAGAGTAGTCCTTCTCATAGACCAGTTGCCACCTAAGGCTATAGAACACAGTCTGTCGTGATAATTGGCCATATACAGGGTGATTGAAAAGCAATTCCTTATTTTATGATGGACTCTCCCGTCTAACTATAATTTTTACATAACAGGAGAGTCCATCATACATAAAATATGGAGTTACTTTTCAATCAGCCGGTATGTATATATATATATATATATATATATATATATATATATATATATATATATATATATATATATATATATGTTATAAATATGTTATAAATCCAAAGCTACCTCATTCGGAAAATAGCTATTTTGATCCACAGATTTTGTTGTGGACCTTGTCAATTTAGAGATGTTAGGAAATACATTGAGCTCTTTTTGTGGATCAGTTTTCAATTTCACATTATTAGGATTCACTTGGATTATATACCTTCGGATATATATATATATATATATATATATATATATATATATACGTATAGCAAAATTACACAAAACATATCTTCAAATACTATGCAGGATATTTACCAACCGCCCCACACGGCCAGATGTGGCACAAAGCCGAATTTAGTGTGAGGTATGCGAGCCCTTAGACTCGGCCAAAAATTCCCCGAAGACGCTGTTTAAAACGGGATCGTGTAACTGTTTCGGGGACGAAACTCTGCTTCGTCTAGGGATCCTCTCTACCCGGAGGCAGAAAGTTTGACCGGCACAGCTAGAGACGATTCTCCAACTATAGACCAACATACAGTATTTACTACTGTATTTATGTGAATGGGGACATGCCCATTATCGTCCGTAGGTGTGCTACAACAGGTTATCTTCTCGGATTTTAGATACATATAAGTTTTCCAGTACTGCTTCAGAATGAAGTCCTGTTATTTTTAATTGTTTTGGTCGATTATTTGTATGTCTTATCAGAATTTTGTAGGCTATTTAAAGCTAAAAAATATTTTTGAATTGTAAGAACTTTTTTTTCAGATACAAGTTTTACATTTTAACCCATAGCTGGGGTTGAGAAGAGGCGGATTCTTACCTTTCCCCAGGGGCATTGGCGCGTGACTGAATGTAACCGACCCGACTGTAATCAGAATCGAACTCGTCTCTCCAATTCCTCTTTCCGAGCCGTTATCTACGACCCCAAGCGCACATCTAAACTTACAGTACCTAGTATTCCTAAGTGGTCACCAATCTAGGTACTGGCCAGGCTCAACGTTGCTTAACTTCGGTGATCGACCGGGAACCGATTTCAGCGTGTCTCAGCTATGTTTGGCAGGGTAGACTGAGTTTTACAGCCTTGGTTGGCAGCCAGTCTAGGAGAAGAAATACTCTAAATTCAAAACCAAGAGTATCGTTCAATAAGATTGCACACTGCAACAGAGATACTTTAAGCAAAATCTCGATTAGGTTTCCGACCAAAGTGCTCAACCAAAAACAACGTTTCATACGAGCAGATCCTTTCCACGAACTTTGTGGAACCAGCTCCCAAGAGAATGCTTCCCCGGTCGCTACTGTTCAAGTTTAGGGTTAACCGTTATCTTTCCTACATATCCACATAAACTGTGCCTGTTACTCTGTAACTATTTACTTCGAGTGACTCTTAGGCCTTGTAAAAAAACACATTGAGTTGTGCAAGGACCTTTTAATGAATTATACAAGTGATATGAAAAATAATGCTTGTCCAAAAAACAAAATCAGTTAAATTAAGAATATTAAGTTGGAATCGTCTATTTTCAAAAATTAATTCTTATTTAAGGAAAAATAAGACATTGTTAGTGAACTTTTAACATTGTAATTATTGAGAAATTAATTTGTCATAATGTTCTCTGTTGATGCACTATTTTCTGCTATCTACCAATTTCGTAATTCCGTCTGCCATTTAAACCTACGGAACAAAATATAAGCTTTAAATATATTCTGAAATCTTCTGTTGCGTTTCGTGACGTCCCCGTTGTCAATTCTTCAGATCCCACCTTTACGTTATAGACGGGATCAACCACGGACAATTTTCTTTTTCATCTCTCGCTTTAACTTACGAGGAACAAGAAATCGTAGGATCGTTTCTGGGAAGAAGCGAAAGTAAGAGATCCAGAGAACGTATGTCAACCGGTTGACCAAAACCTCATCGCCACGCGCTGTCTTGCCTAAAAAAAAAGTATCTTGGTGCGGTAAGACATCTTGATCCCACACCGCCTCTAATTCTTGCAACCGTCTGAGTACCTTGCCGGCTTTTCTGATCTTATATCAAAACTTAAACAAAAGCATTCCATCATTGTCAGAATTCCTCGCCCACGTTTGCCATTCAGGGTCAGCCTACACATTCTGTAACACTTCCGGAAAATCAAAACATGTGCATTAATAGAATTCCACACAAAACAAGAATAAAGGATTATCCGAATGCTCGAATGGGCGAATGCACAGTATCTCTTGAATGCAGTCGAAAGGTAACAGTTTTTACTTGAAAAAAGAAATGTGTGATACAACGTTATCTTGAATGAATGTTTCATCCTTTTAATCAAAAAATATCGAAGAAATGTTTATCCCCGGTTACTCACTTTAGTTATTCCAACTGAAATACTAAATCAAGTCAATTATTTATTACATCGCAAGCGCTTCATTGTACAGGAATTCCAGCAGAATACTACACCCTTGTGCAAATTAATTGAAACAACCGCTTTAGTTTCCTTTCTTTCGCCATTCGGTCAGTTTTAGACCCACTGGAGTGACAGGGTTTAATCGATTTCTATTCTTTCCTCAGATTAGGTCATTTGCAGTGGTGTGCAATAATATGAATCTATTTTCGTGTATAGTTTCTGTGATGTACTCATAAGGTATTTACAAAAGCATTATATACACCTTTGTGCAAATTAATTGAAACAACCGCTTTAGTTTCCTTTCTCTCAGCATTTGGTCAGTTTTAGACCCACTGGAGTGACAGGGTGCAATCGATTTCTAATTTTCCCTTAGATTATGTCATTTTCAATGGTGTGCAGTAATATGAATCTATTTTCGGGGTGTATGATTAAATTTGTTTGGCCTTGAAAAATATTGCGTCATCCGTGATTGCATCAGATTTTCATCACGCCCAGACTCTATTGTCTCGACTGTCCATTAGTTGTTCTGCGATGGACATTACTCCAAGGTGGTGTACAAAAATTGTAACGCTGCACGAACACACTGGCAAGCTTTACCAGTGAGTGAATCAAAGTACTATAGACTGGCCCAAAAACTCCCCTGATTTAAATCCAATCGAGAATCTGTGGTCAATCTGCAATGAACGACTTCGTGGAATGGACAAACGAAGTACAAACCTGTGCATTGGGGTCATGTTTCATTGGAAAATACGAAAAAAAGTAAATAATAACAGAATTATTCGTTCTGTTTCAATTAATTTGCACAAAGGTGGAGGTGATCATGGCCCTCCACATCTTCTTTTATAATTAATTTGCACAAGTATGGAAGTCAGAATTTTCGAACGATTATATCCAGATTGTGTTATATTAAATAACAAATAAAATAAGAACGCTGGTCGAGTTGCTCCATGTTTAACTTTTAATTTAAATCAGTTGAAATCTCTAGGACGCATAATGAAGAAAGAGAGCTAAAAAAATGATACTCACCGGACATATTGACGGCAAGAAGGAGGGAGGAAATAAGCTCAAGGCCGGTGCATACTACCTCCGAACACCCTGAGCGATGAACAAGCCTGATTGAGTTGTGGGGTGGGGGTCTCGAGCAGTGCTTTGTGACCCTCGCTATCCAACATTTACTTTTTCCTCCCCGTATTTATATGCGTTAAAGATTAAACTAAGACCAAATGACTATTGAAGAATGACGAAATTTTCACCGACTGGTGGGGGGGTCATCCTGGAGGGTCATTTTCTTCCAAATCCGTGAGTTTGTTTTGCACATGCTAAGTCTCGAAAGAAACACGATATAAAATTCAGAATATTTTATCCCTAATGTTGAATGTATTAAAACGATCCAGTTTTTAAAAAGAAAAAAACTCATGTTGATGTTAAAAATTTCCGCAAAACATTGTCGTTTTCTTTCAAATGGAATTATCTATTTATGACAGGTCTCTAATCTTTATTTAGACACACTGGATTTATTTTCAGATTTTCTACTTGAATTGTTTACCTATATTGCATATAATCCATTGTTGTACATAATTAGGTTGCAATAAAATTTGTATTTTATATGAATACTAGCTTATGAAAATCAAGATGTAGTAGAGTGAGGGGGCTGTATTATAGATTCAGGGTGCGGGGGACAGAAGATCTTTGCACTGGCACTGAGCTTTTGGAACTGATGCGAGTGAAATCTCAGACCTTAAGAAAGATGTTCTCGTGTTATACAGAATGAGTGTTTCACTGTGTTGATGTTAAATATTGCTGCGAAACATTGTTGACTTACTTACGATGGAATAATCTATTATGACATGTCTATAATTTCTATTTAGATATATCGGATTTATTTTCAGTTTTTCTAGTTGAATTGTTTACCTATATTGCATATGATCCATTGTTGTACATAATTAGGTTACAATAAAATTTGTATTTTATATGAATTATTTTTAAACGAATCTGTGGAGTTACCGACTTTTTATATAAAGATTATTTGATTTAGATTTAAAATTTAGGTAAAAAAAAAAAATGCTGACTTGTATCTTAAAAAGAAAACAATTTTATGCTGAACTGATATCAAAGTTTTTAAAGCAAAGCTCCATAGAGAGTTTTCCTTTAGTTTGACAGTGAAATCCGAGAGAAGTCTTCTCTAAAAATATGATATGAAAATGGGACAATTCATATACCCAAGAATCTTTTTTTTACTACACTTTGATTTTATGATCATTATAAATTTCATATTTATCTAATATTATTTATTTCATGTTTATCTAATATAAAAATATAATTAGATAGTCATTATTAATTAGATTGCAATAAAATTTGTATTTTATATGAATACTAGCTTATGAAAATCAAGATGTAGTAGAGTGAGGGGGTCCTCGTATTATAGATTCAGGGTGCGGGGGACAGAAGACCTTTGCACTGGCACTGAGCTTTTGGAACTGATGCGAGTGAAATCTCAGACCTTAAGAAAGATGTTCTCATGTTATACAGAATGAGTGTTTCACTGTGTTGATGTTAAATATTGCTGCGAAACATTGTTGACTTACTTAAGATGGAATAATCTATTATGACATGTCTATAATTTCTATTTAGATACATCGTATTTATTTTCAGTTTTTCCAGTTGAACTATTCACCTATATTGGGCACCTTGAGGCGGTGTAATGGTTAGCAAGCTTGTCTCGCTAGAACAATTACGACTGAACAGTGAGTTCAATCCTCACTGGGTGCCCCATACTTTCGGCCGTGTATCACATCTAAACTGCGCTTGGAAAATCGCTATTCAACGATATTGCATATGATCCATTATTCTACATAATTAGGTTACAATAAAATTTGTATTTTAAATGAACACTAACGTTCTTTTTATAGATACAAATATGCTTTGGATACGCATTGAGCAGATATGAATGAATGAGAGAAAATCATAGAGAATTATGTTTAAAAGCAATAAAATCGACCTTGCTAACCGAACGCTTCTCTGTGGCCGAATCGGTTAAGGGACGTCAGGCTATATGACGGTTCCGTATAGGATACAGGTTCTATTCCTGTCGGAGGGCGAATATTTTCTATGAAAATTTCTCGGACATTCAGGCCGGTAAATGTTATTTAATACTGTTTATTATAAACAGAGCATTTACTTAAATATTTGTATCTATAAAAAGAATGTTAAACATAAAAATGACTTTAAATAATTGTCGGACTTTGTCCATTTCATAATGTATGTATATATATATATATATATATATATACAGAAGCAAAAATATCGTTAGGTTTTTCAATCTTTTTAAATTTCACAATGATCACATATATCTTTCAGGTTGTGAAAGTCAAGGTAAACTATCTAGGCTGTAAAATGACATAATTTAATGCCTAATAAACGAAAGTCAGTACATATTGTTATTGTTGGTGTTGAATTTTTTTATTTTCTTATTTGTTTATATATGTTTAAGTATTTTTTAACTTAATTATTGAATTCGTAATTAGGAGACACGTAGTAATGGATAGCGGCTCGGTTTGAGGAATCGGAGAGCCGAGTTCGAATTCCAGTCGAATCCATTGCATTCACTTTCGTGCTAATACCCTTGGGAAAGGTATTAATCCTCTTCTTCTCCTTCCAGCTATGGGTAAATAGCAGGACAGACTGGGTTCTATAGCCTTGGATGGCAACTTGTCTAGGAGATGGACAGCTCCGAATTCAAAATGTGAGGAAGGTCGTTTGGAGACCTGGTGCACTACGTGACACAAGGTCTCTGTATTCAGCCCTTCAAAATGTGTGGTTGGTTCTGCACAAAGCCTTCACCACTATCATCAAATCATATGTGCAGGTGTCTGCTGCACGTTCCTAGGAACTGAGTTGGCCAGCATCCAATGTTAAACAAGACGACTGACATTACATAACATTTCACACAACTCAATCTGACATTGACAGCTTCCAAAAAGAAAACAATTAAAAAGAGATGCTCGTCAAAATTCCTAATAACTTTGGATGAAATGTTTTAAGTTTACGTAAACAAAAGATTAACAGTCAGATAAGGATTTTAACAAAACAACTTCTTAGTAGCAAACGAAAAAAACATCGGAGTTAAAAGAAAAACAATTCTTAAACTTATGTTAGAATTAATCAGACAAACATTAATCTTGTCAGCGCGTGTGTTTTTTTTTTGTTTGTTTGTTTTAGAGTTTTATTTGAATATAAAGCAAACGAACAGAATTGGTCAATCCTAGGGAAAATAATTTGGATATAGGTAGGAAGATACTTTTTGGTCTAAAATATCGACTGATGTTTTCTTTTTTATCGATCATGGTTTATTCCACTTGACTTTTAAAAAAAACCGTTGATTGGAGACGCTCCTTAATCTATAAATAGGGAAAGATATTCTCTCTCATTTCTTTCTTTACAGCTCTGGCTATGAGGCAGTCGCACGTGGGGGGAAAAGTGTCCTCCACTTAGGCACGTTCATTTCCAATGTCTTGCTTTTCTATCGTGAATTGTTTGCGCTCAAACACACACGTGTCTATCACGTAGGCCTACACAAATTTTACACAAATATCAACACATTCTCTAGTTTAAATGGTAAAGATAACGGTTGACTTGATTACTCATATACAGTGTAACCCGGATATAAGAGACCCGGATATAAGAGATATTTTCTCTGGTCCCATATTAGAGCCTGTGTTAATGTATATATAATAGACTAAACCCGGATATAAGAGAAACTCGGATATAAGAGACTCCTTCTCCGGTCCCGACGACTCTCTTATATCCGGGTTACACTGTATATAATATTACTAACAAATCCCCTGACGAGCAGATAGCATATCTACAGAACTCCGAGTTGTGAAGATAACTGTGAAAATTTAGTTTCATTTATTGACAGTGATGCTAACTTTCTTAATGTTGAGTTCTTTAATTACAAATATTGCTTGATTATTCCGCTAGAAATACACAAGATTACTGTATTTTTATTTTTTACTTTTTTTGCTTTTTATTTATTTTTTTCTTTTGCGAAACAATTTTTGCTCATTTATATATATATATATATATATATATATATATGTGTGTGTGTGTGTGTGTGTGTGTGTGTGTGTGTGTGTGTGTGTGTGTGTGTGTATGCTGGAATCTGCCGTCGGTTTCCGGCCTATGAGGAGCATGCAACTCAGCTCCTAGGAACCGACAGCCAGAGAGTGGTAAAGGCTTTCTGCAGAGCCAACCACACATTTTGAAGTGCCGAATGCAGAGACCTGGTGCACCACGAGGCATAAGGTATGGTTTGAATTCAGAGTTGTCCTTCTACTAGACCAGTTACCATCCAAGATTATTTGCCTATAGATGGGTGAGAACAATAGGATTCATACATTTCCCAAAGGTATTAGCACTTATGTAAATAGATTCAACTGGAATTCAAACTCGGCTCTCTGATACCTCAGTCCTCCGAGCCCTTATCTAGACACTACTCCACCGTATCTCCTATATATATACATAAATATAAATATATATATATAGAGAGAGAGAGAGAGAGAGAGAGAGAAAGAGAGAGAGTGTGTGTGTTTCATGAAGACGGATTATATATAAGGGTGTTTCATTAAGACGGATTATATATAAGGGTGTTTCATTAAGACGGATCAATGTCAGCAGTAAATAAATCAGTGTTATTGGTGAAAATTTATTTATTTCTCTAATGTTATTTAAGTCATGGCAATTATATGTGAAAAATGATATCGCCCAAACGTCCGCCAAATCTGAAAGAAAAAGAAAAAGAAAAAATCTTCAGACGCTTAAACTTAATTCACATTTAAAATCAGTCCAAGTTCTTGGAACACCCTTTTACACACATATATATATATATATATATATATATATATATATATATATATGAAGGGAAGAGGTTATAGTAGTTCCAACGAGAGAAAAGTGTGTTATTTGAAAAGAAGACAGAAACCACAAACGTCTTTGCTTGTAATGTAGATTTTTTTAAAAATATATTATGCTTTATTTCCTATACTTTTGCTACACGTGTTTCCGGTCTTGTGACATTCATCAGGCAAAGAGTTTATATTTCCACATACTATTAAAAGGAATTAATTTTTCTTATGGTTTTCAATGTTAAATATTCTCGATATTAGGTATTCTCATTTTAGTGTGTTAGTGACCCAAATGTCTTCCTTGAACTGGCAATGAAAAGGTTCTGCGTAAAGGGTAATAAAACAATTAAGATTGGTCCGAGAAAGTGTGTCTGTATTCTTATCTTTTAATGACTCTTGTGTGTTCTTAGATCCATTACCATTTTTTGTGTTTCTGTCAGCATGCGTATGTATACGTATATTCCCTCTCCATAATTCTAATAAATTTGTTTATTCTCCACCACACCTAAGGTGTTAAATAGTATTATATATATATATATATATATATATATATATATATATATATATATATAACTTTTTTATATCTTGAAAAATCATTACCTGTTAGAATTCTTAACACAATATTCAGTCTGAATAAAAAAAATATTCTAACAAAAAATAATACAAAAATTATACAATGCAGAAAAATACTTGTTGAAAACGCCAATATGAAAATAATAAAAGAAATCTTCAAATTCCCGAGGCCCTCTAAATCAAAAGCAACCAACCAACACTGAACAAAATTTATTACGAGTGTAGCAGCAATGTTTTAAAATACATTTGACTAAAATTTAACGCCATATTTCCTTTTTAACATTCCTAGTTAGCTCCCTTACATTAGGGATGCTTGTTTATAATTAAAAAAAAAAAAAACATCGTAGCTACAACTGATAAATTTGAAATTTTAAAATAATTATATCAGAGCGCGTTCTGTGCGTTTAAAAATGTCACCATCACAAAGATCACAATTACATTAATTTTGACTTCGCATTTATTTCCTGAGGATGATCTTGGAAGAGATCGAAAGATTAACAAAAACTACGGCGCCTTCCTTGATGAATTTCAACTTATCAGCAAGAAGCTAATTAGAGAGCTAGAAAGGATTATTGTAAAAATAAATAGTCATAATATGTCTGTATTATTTAATTAAACGTACTTGAATGAAGATATACTGCCAATATATATATATATATATATATATATATATATATATATATATATATATATATATATATATTAGGTTAGTGCAAAAATAATGTCGTTTTCTCACATGAAGTTGAACGTCAAAAAACGACATTATTTTTGCACCAACCTAATATATATATATATATATATATATATATATATATATAAATATATACCTTTTTTACATTATTTTAGAATATGACAATAAAAAACATGTAAAACACAACAAAAATTCAATCATGTTTCTATGTGTATTAGCATATCAGGTGTTAGTAAATAACTGGTTAATAGACAATTTATTTCGATTTAAACAACATATAACCTCTATAATAAGAAAAAGAAAGAAAGACAATATATACTCATCAAGTTCTGATGTAGACATTTTTAAACGCACGTGAATGCGCACTGATATATATATATATATATATATATATAGAGAGAGAGAGAGAGAGAGAGAGAGAGAGAGATAGATAGAAACAGTGTAGACAGATAAATAAGCGCTTGCATGGTGACAGATAGTGTCACTCTTTGAGTGATTATCACCAAAAATTTTATTCTCTTAATTGCAAAGTAAATGTCGTCAAAGAAATAAAGTAGCTGTTATAAAAATTTGATTAACAAAACTAAAATAATTTTGCCGGAACAAATTATTTTAAAACGATTTTATCAACATAAAACAAACGCTTGTTAACCAAAATTTCCACAATCATGTTATTAAATTATTCCGTTGACTACACATACGCCACACTCTCTCGTAGGCTCACTTGTCACTTGTCAAAACCTAGTGTAATTTGTGCACACATCGCAACCGATATATATATATATATATATATATATATATATATATATATATGGTGCGATGTGTAAATTGTCACTATTTTATATATTTCATTTCGCGTATGCGCGTTTTTTGTTTCTAAATTTGTTGACAGCACAGTATAGTAGGGTCAGTTAGGCACCGTCTGTGAGAAAAAGAGCACTGTGGTGCAATTCACTCCGCTAGAAATTTGGAAAAAGCATGCTGTACTGCTTGGCATTCGCACCAGAAGCTCCAATACGAACATTTAAGAGTGTTTGAATGTCAACATGAGGATATTGCAGAAGATTCTTGGGAAAAAGTTGGATGAATCTAATGGTGATTACAAAGGTACAGCAGCTCGGGAAACTTACTCTGATCGTCCTGATAAGAAAAGAACTGTCGAATTTTTTGATGAGGCCCTCAGAGTCAATGCCTGCATCAAGTGCCTAGAGCAGATAGTGCTTCCCTGGTTCAAGAGGGTGGCTGCCGCAAGACCTTATGTCTAGCACCAGGACACTGCACCGTGCCACACAAGCAGGAGAATCCAGTAATGTCTGTCAGATAATTTCTGCAACCACATCACGCTTTGCATCTAGCCGCATAACTCCCCAGACTGCAACATCCTTGATTATGAGTATGATGCAGTTGAGCAAGAGTCCAACAAAACTCCTTGTAGCACCAAAGGCAAGGATTATAGCAACATTCAGCAACTTAAACAAGGATACCGTCCTGAAGAGTTGCAGGAGATTTCGAAGTCGTCTGGAGTCCGTGGTTGAAGCTAACATATATATATATATATATATATATATATATAAATTTTTTTTTTACTACAAGCTTTCGATTGTGCATACAATCATCCTCAGTTATGGAAATAGATATGTCTTTTTTACATTCAGGTAATAACAGGACAACGAAAGTTAAGATGTACTCCGAAATATGTTTTTTAGAAATGTGTTATTGTTAACTGTGAGAAATTTTGGAGCGTGCGGTCGCAACGCTGAGGTTGAATTTTAAAAAACTTTTAAATTGTGCGTTTTTGTACTAATATAGTCATATGAGAATTCTTTTGTAGAGGTAGGTTTTTTTCAGTCAAGGTGGCATGAACTATGCACAATCGAAAGTTTGTAGTAAAAAAAGACCTTATACAATTGGAATTTATAAACAGGGTTTATAACATTCATCTACAGGTTCGAGGTTAATGTATTTTATTAAAAATTGTTTGCGAGAGTGATTCTTGCCATTTATATCATTAACTTCACTATCTGCTTTTTGTATGAATGATTCATGTAATGTAAATTGAACTGCACCACATACTTGATATTAAATATATATATATATATATATATATATATATATATATATATATATATATATTTAGTTTACGAAGTAGACCCAATTTTCGTTTCAATGTTTGGAAGTAAAGTCTGATGATCCGCGGTCCTTTAAAAGGGCTGTGGTGAAATAATTTATTATATGGAACCTTAAAGTGGTCTGTTTTTATTTAAATAAATATATATATATATATATATATATATATATATATATATATATATATATATATATATATGAGGAAATATAGTTTTAAGGTGTGGTATATTTATGGGATAAAGTTCTCAAAATCATAGATAGAGCGTGTGTAAAAATAAAAGTGAACATTGAAGTCAACACTTAGAGACGACAGACTGTTTCATGTTAGATGCAATCCTCAGGCCACTACGTTAATAAAACGCCGATTAAAATTAAAATAAATATATATATATATAAGATAAGAAATAAAAATTAAACATTAAAATAAAAAATTAAAATAAATGAAAACAAGCAAAATAAATTAACGCAAATAAATAAATAAACAAATAAGCGACGTCCGGCAAATTAAACGCCAATATATATATATATATATATATATATATATATATATATATATATATATATATATATATATATATATATGGGGGAGCACGTGGCCGAGTGGTTACCATGAGAACCGGGTTCGAATCTTATCGATTTTTCAGGAAGGAGACTTACTGATGTTATCGGTATGTAGGGAACGATCTCAGTGTGCAGCAAAACCATCGCATGGGTTGACCCAAGCTTTGTAAATGAAATTGGGGAGACGGAACTCTTGGGGACCATCTAGCACGAAGTCACAAGTCTTCATGGCTGAGAGCTTGAGCGTGCTGGCCTTGTTCAAATTGTTGATCACGCTAGATAAACCTCTCTTTCCCAGAAACTGTAACTAAGGTCTGCTCAGCATAGTTGCAGTATAAACCACAGGTGAGCTCTGTGGGTTTTTAATAAACACAAATGCGCTTGAACAAGTGTCTGCAGTAATGATTGGCTAGCCGACCTGGTAGACGGGTATCCTAGAATATGAGTGGCCAGTTATTATATATATATATATATATATATATATATATATATATATATATATATATATATAATTTTATTTTATATTATTACCATGATCGCTTTGAAAATCCTTACAAGTTAATATTAATTTGTAAGGTGAAATGATCATAAATATGAGTTAATGTTAATTTTGAATTCCTATTCTATGTAATATATATATATATATATATATATATATATATATATATATATATATATATCAGCACATATGCTAGGCCACAAAATCTCCTGAGCCGACCAAACATAGAAATGAATACAATATGAGAACCAGTAATAAGACTGCCAGAGAAAAGCAATATTATTAACAATGAAAGTTGCAATATGAGCTCTGGTAAAAGTCATGCAATGATAACAGCAAAAATTGCAATATGAGCACTGGTAAGAAATGGAGGCTGAAGACATTAGGTTTATAATACCCAGAAATTTCTACACAAATGTCTTCATGGACATATGGCACAGTGGATAAAGGCGTTACTTAGATCAAGTGATAGGACCCAAAGAGTGTGAGTTCAATACCTAGTGAAGAACTTGGACAGGTGAATTAACAGGTGATAACTGACATCCATTAGACGTGGCACGTGGAACTAAAACAGTCTACTCCAGCGAGCAAAATAAAGGGTTCAGTTCGACATTCCAACCACCTGAAGAAGGCCGGAGCGTACAACGGCCGAAACGTTGTGATAAATATGGCAACAAAGAGGAGGATGAGCGTCCAAACAATATATATATAATATATATATATATATATATATATATATATATATATATATATATATATATATATATATGAAATTGACCGACAATTATTTTAAGACATTTTTATGTTTATACCTTCTTTTTTATAGATACAAGTATTTAAGTAAATGCTCTGTTTATAATAAACAGTATTAAATAACATTTACCGGCCTGAATGTCCGATAAATTTTCACAGAAAATATTCGTCCTCCGACATGATTCGATCTGTATCCTATACGGAACCGTCATTTAGCTTGACGTGCCTTAACCGATTTGACCACAGAGGAGCGTTCGGTTGGCAAGGTCGATTTTACTGTCTTTAAACTTCAATCTTCCATGATTCTCTCACGTACATTCATATCTGCTCATGGCGTATCCAAATATAAACAAATGACGTCACACCTTATGAAATGGACAAAGTCCGACAATTATTTTAAGACATTTTTTATGTTTAACATTCTTTTTGTAGATACAAATATTTAAGTAAAGTAAGTTTAAGTTTATAATAAACAGTATTAAACAACATTAACACATATATATATATATGTTTCATTAAATAATATAGATAAGTGTTGTCTATATATTTTATGTAAGTTCTTTTCATATCGTCTGATAAGCTTAATAACATTATCATTAAACGATGAAAGAAAATCACAATATTGATACATATTTTTTAATCCAATCTAAGCTTTCGGCTTACATAAGCCATTATCGAAGATGACAATTACACAATATATTTAAGCAATACACGAACAAGAAATTGATGATAGTCTGTTTTTGTTTACATGAATGAAACATGTATGAATGAAAGAATGCTACCTAAATACACACAATTTAAATATATATATATATATATATATATATATATATGGACGATGCTTAGTAAGCTTGCTCAGCGAATTTAATAAATCTGATCTTCTATGAATGAAACAATTCATCTTTATATTTTGTCCAAATTCAACTCTTTCGGATCAGACGGCACACCGTATGATGTCAGATAGAATAACCGAATAATTATATTCCGTATTGTTGTTGGTTCCAAAGACGGCAGGATTCATTCAACTCGAGAAATATGTTTGCGTTACGCGAATTTTTGAGTAGCAGTTTATTTCACCTCTCGTACATTTTTATTTCCTTTATAGTCTCGTTCCCCACGCCGCCCTCACGATGTTTATTACGGCAAACGTAAGAAGCTTCAACGTCCCTGAGGTGTGTTGTGGGGGGGGGGTCTTGTGAAAGCGTAAGGAATAATTGGAAAACTTTGTGTTACATATTTGAAACAACCCTTTACATTTCTTCTAACTGTCAACATAATATTTTATGTCATTCACTGAAATTAGTGCTGATTTGCTGAGGAATTCACACAGGCAAGAATTTATTGGGTAAACATATCTTGGGGGCAATGGAGCAGATTTAGATGCGGAACGAATTTAGGTTAACGATTATGAAAACAAAAAAAGTAAACCGGAAGACATATTTGGAGACATGTGTTTGTGGCTGCTTGAATGATGTGTGAACTTGAAAAGGGATTTCGGTACGAATGATTGTATTGAATCGAACATTGGCTCATAATGCTAATTAAAATGAAAGATGTTCTCCATACCAGTGGCGGAAATAGCGAAGGAAAGATGCAATGTAAGTGCTTTCTCCATTTAGCATCTGATCCAATGGTAAGCTCTCTCTCTCTCTCTCTCTCTCTCTCTCTCTCTCTCTCTCTCTCTCTCTCTCTCTCTATCTCTATCTCTCTCTCTATCTATCTATCTATCTATCCATCCCTTCCCTCCCCCTCTCTCTCTCACTCTCTCTCTCTCCAAATAGATAATGAGCAGACTCAGATAGATAGATAGATAGATAGATAGATAGATAGATAGATAGATAGATAGATAGATAGATATGAATAACCATAGATAGATAGATAGATAGATAAATAGATAGATAGATATGAAAAGGACTGAGATAGATAGATAGATAGATAGATAGATAGATAGATAGATAGATAGATATGAAAAGGACTGAGATAGATAGATAGATAGATAGATAGATAGATAGATAGATAGATAGATAGATAGATAGATAGATAGATAGATATGAATAACCATAGATCGATACATACATACATAGGTAGATATGAATAACCATAGATAGATAGATATGAACGGATATAGATAGATAGATAGATAGATAGATAGATAGATAGATAGATAGATAGATAGATAGATAGATAGATATTAATAGCCATAGAGAGATAGAGAGATATGAACGGACATAGATGGATAGA
The DNA here is from genome assembly GCA_964036315.1 of Acanthosepion esculentum. Classification (NCBI taxonomy): domain Eukaryota; kingdom Metazoa; phylum Mollusca; class Cephalopoda; order Sepiida; family Sepiidae; genus Acanthosepion; species Acanthosepion esculentum. Next base: position 15,629,528 of record OZ038499.1, on the reverse strand, counting down.
TAGATAGATAGATAGATAGATAGATAGATAGATAGATAGATATCCAGAAATGTTTTGCTAAATTCAACCGACAAGTTAATTTTATTTATTTATTTGCATTTTTCCAGTTTTCGAATATGATGCTGTGCCCCCAAATCAGTTAAAATAAATTGTAAAATTCTAAAAATGCCACTACTTCAGGAACAAACCCGTGTCAATCAAACTGACAACATCTGGTCCTAATGAAAATATCTGAGAATAAATAAAGAAATCAATAATTACAGGTAAAACAATAAATATTAGACAGTTTATCCCCAATTTCGATCCCTATCTACAACATCTTATTCGAAAAGATGGGCAGTTCAGCTTAGCGTAATGGTCAGCAAACGTGTGTCACTAGATCAATGACAGCCGAGTATTAAGTTCTGTCCTCTTTGCTTAGTAAATGACCAGAAAAATTGAAAAGGGGAAATAGAAAATAAGAAAATTAAAAAGAAGTCCTTGTCGGTTGAAATGAATAAAACTTATTGGGATGAATAGCGAATGAAAGATGTTGTTTTTTTTAAGTGTTTTTTCCATTTAACATCTTATCAAATGGTAAGCTCTCTCTCTCTCTCTCCCTCTCTCTCTCCCTCTCTCTCTCTCTCTCTCTCTCTCTCTCTCTCTCTCCGGATAGATAATGAACGGACAAAGATAGATAGATAGATAGATAGATATCAATAACCATAGATAGATATGAACGGACAGAGATAGATAGATAGATAGATAGATAGATAGATAGATAGATAGATAGATAGATATCAATAACCATAGATAGATATGAACGGACAGAGATAGATAGATAGATAGATAGATAGATAGATAGATAGATAGATAGATAGATATCAATAACCATAGATAGATATGAACGGACAGAGATAGATAGATAGATAGATAGATAGATAGATAGATAGATAGATAGATAGATAGATAGATAGATAGATAGATATCAATAACCATAGATAGATATGAACGGACAGAGATAGATAGATAGATAGATAGATAGATAGATAGATAGATAGATAGATAGATATGAAATAACCATAGATAGATAGATGCATACATACATATATACATATCAATAAACTCGATAGATATGAACGGAAATAGATGAGTTTTGATGATTTTAATTCAGTTTTGTTTTGATTTTTTAAATTTCACCCTCAACAAGAAATTTACTCCCGCCAGATAAAAAAGATATTCCCGAGGGGCTAAGATCGTGTCAAGTAGACAAGTGGGCAATAGAAATGGACATTTCAACACAAAAGAGGGCGCTGTTAAATCCCTTATTGAAAACAACGTCAGTAGACGGGCGCTCTATAAAAGACCCCCGAAATTTCCCCAAGACTGCTGGGGTAATAACTTGGATTAGGAATACAAGCAGAAATCTTACAGCGTGTGATCATTTACACGAAGCAAAAGACGCCTTTCCGGAGATCTATATGGTAGAAATGGGAACTCCGGACCTTAAAAAGCTAGAACAATATTTTGTGGGGGGGGGGGTCTCAGTAATCCTCCATCCTTCATTATATAGGGCCCTAAAACTGACCTATCCCGTGGACGTCGGCGGCATTGTCCTAGATGGTCGCATGACGACAGAGATGGGGACAGGGAGCCTGGGACAATCAATCGGGGTCCTTTCATCCGCAGATTTCCGTCTAGTCTGTGACTAGGGGAATCAACTTGAAAAATGTCTTTCAAGATAGTTGGAATGCGAGGGGCTTCAGGGATCGGAATAAGGCTTCGTGATCTCCTGTCTTTTGGCATAGATGTAGCTGAGATCCAAGTAACGCACTTTGTTTGCGAGGTTGATTCTCGTGTGCTTTCTAGCGACTACGTTGTCTTTTCAGTATACGTAGACCAGCCGGACAAAGGTGTGTTCTTGCTGGTTAAACGTAGCCTGCATGCGAAGGTGGACCTTGTCCATGTCGATGCTAGGGGCCGGTTGATCGTGGCCGATATTCCAGTGAACAGTAGTTCGTTTCGGGTCGTTGCGGTTTATGTGCCCAACGATCTTTGGGGTTTCGTGTCTCGTTTTTTCCGGCAGTTGGGGCCGTTCCTGGCTGATTCTTCGCGCTTAGTCTTAGTGGAGGATTGATACCATTTTGAACCCCAAGGTAGACAGTGGGCGGGGAGATCAGTGGGTGATGTCATCGTAGCCTAGTTGATCTGATCGGCTAGTTTGGTCTCGTCGATAGATACCGGGTCAATCACCCTGGGCGGGAGATGTGGATGTGGACTCGTAAGTGGCCGTTTACCGATGTAACCAGCTACCTGGATAGAATGTTAGTTAGAAGGGTCGATATAGACTTGCTAGATTCTCCTACGTTCCACTGGTTAGGCTATTCGGACCATAGACTTGTCTGTTCCCGGATAGCGTTAGGTGCTAGGCCTAGAATGGGTGGACACTGGAAGTTCAGTCTGCCTTTATTAGGTAGGTGGGATTTCCAGCAACAGTTAATTAGACTAGTGCAGCGGAAACAAGTGGGATGGTTATTGGCAATAGGTGGTGAGAGAGGTTTAAGGATAGGGTTAGGTCTTTCAACACCGAATATAACCAGCGGCTCACAATAGATAAGGCTAAAAACGTGAAGACACTTAAAGATAGTCTGTCGCAGGCGGAGGCTGGCGCTAGGACTCCCTAGAGATAGGAGTAGCTAGGCAGGCTCTGGAGCGCGCGGCTAGCGAGCGCTACCAGATTCAAGTACTTAGATAAAGGTTAAACAAAGTGTCTAACTAAGACGTGAACATGGGTGCACAGTTGCGCAAGGAAGAAATCCGTCGAGGTTCCGATCGTTACATTCGTGAGGTTAAAACCCCGGAGGGGCGTACTCTGAGGTCGACTGACGACATGCGCGAGGAGTTTCGGCGGCATTCCGAGAGCCGGTTTACCAAGGATCCTGATCTCAGTGACAATGATTTTAGCAGCTATTTGTCTGACTTTACTCGGTTGAAGCGTCTAGCTGCGAGGGGGAAATCACGGAGAGCGAAGTCAAATTGGAACTGAAGACGGTCGGCAATGGCAAGTCTCCGGGACTTGATGGTTTACCCTATGAATTGTACTTGAGGCTGTCGCACATCTTTGTGCCAGGAGTCCATCCCCAATCGGATCACCAGGGGTGTGATCACGCTGTTGAAAAACGGAAAGGATGGTGGGCGGGATTTAGATAATTACAGGCCCGTAAATCTGTAAAACACAGAGTTAAAGATTTGAGCGGTGATCCTGACGGAGCGTTTGCAGTCAGTTGCCGAGATTCTGTTCGGACACGATCAGACTTTTGCTGTGAAGGGCCGAACAATTCAGAGCAACCTGCAGCTGATCCGCGCGTTCCTAGAGAGTGTAAAAGATGACGAGCAAGCCGCGCTGATCAATGTAGATCAGTCCAAGACATTTGATAGGGTCGACCATCGGTATCTGGCTGCTGTTCTACAGGCCGCCGGATTCAAACCCGACTTCACCGGCTGATGGACGGGGCGAGCAATTCGGCCCTATGTGGAATCGCTGTCCCTGGTGAGGCTCGAGCTACGGTTTCCGAGTACGCCGATGACGTATCCATTTTCATGTTGTGTCGCAGAAACATTGAGGTGGTACAGAAGGCGCTTGAACGGTACGAAAAGATTTACCGTAACAAGTCTTCCGGCTTACAAGCCGGTTAGGTGCCTGGAAGGGGTTCTATCTCCCGTGGCTATTTTGTTGGACGGACGGTCCTGGTCGCATTCTTAGAATGTGGTTTGTACCCGACCTCCAGCTGAGGAAAAATTGGTCAGAAGTACAGGCAAAGGTCGGAGCGTCGGTCTGGACTTAGCTCCGAAGGAGGTCGTCCTTGATGGTTAAAGCTGAGACGTGTGCCGCTTACGTCTTTCTTCTCATCCTTTACCGGTTAGCTGTACTTCCTCTTTGCAAGGACCATAGGAAGGCGATAGAGCTTTTGTTGTCTACCCTCTTGTGGGGTGGGCGCAAGCAGAAGGTCCGTAAAGAAGCCTGTGTTCAACGTCCTTGTCATGGGGGTGGGACTGGGATTGCCACACTTGGTAAAGTCACTGACAGGTCTCGGTTGGCTTTCCTATGTCGCGTTTTCACAGAGGATTCGATTTCGATGAGGAGTGTTAGGGATGCCCTTCCTAGCCTTAGTATCACTCCTCCCATTTCTTGTATCGTGAATTAGTGGAGGGTGTCGCGAAAGACCGTCTCTGTGAGCGGCTCGGCTTGTCGCTGGGCGAGTTGCGCTCTTTCTGATCTGAGTTTTCGCTTACTTGGCGATAGATTTGAAACGTGCAGTCTCTCAATGACATGGCCTTCAGAAGATTGGTGGATTTGCCCGACTGTTACCGGTGTGACCTTGGTTTAGAAGTAACAGCATCGCACTTCTATCATTATCCCCAGCCCTTTTGAGGTCTACGTCGGCGAGTTGGCGGCTCGTACTGCTCCTGATCAACTAGTGGTCATCGATCTTGCATACATGTGCGACAATGTGTCACCTCCTTATTCTGGGGTGAAACGAATGGTGTTTCTAACATTGCTAGCCGTATCAAGAATGGTAGTCTGGATGGCGCGAAAGGAGGGAATCTTGCGACACGAACCCTATTCTCATCAGGCTCTGATCGGATTCTTTCAGCACCAGAACTGATAGTGTTTTGGGTCGACAGATTTCAAGGAAAGGTGGGTGAATGTAGCAAGCTTGATTCGTGTGAAAGGTGGTATCCTTGAGTTTTTTTTTTTTTAAAGTTCTCTTCGTCACAACAAGGCGGTTTTCTGTGAACCCTCCCCTGGTTAAGTTAGACTCCCTTTTGTGTACCTCGTTAATGTGAGTGTCGCTCCCGGCCTGTTCCTTGATCTTTACTTCTGTTATGAACCAAGTTGAGATTTCCAACCTCCCCAGTTTGTTTCTTGGCCTCCTTTTTATCTCGACTGTTTCAGTATTTGACTTCCCCACCCCCACATTTATTTTACCCTACCTATTCTGTTAGAGAGTTAGCATCTTTATACTATCTGATGACAGAACACATTTTGGGGTGGACGGGTCCTACTAACATCTGTTAGTTTCTGTTTACATTTGTTATATTTTTTTGTTATTGCGATTCATACCCTCCCCCTACTTCATTTCATATTATCTTCAGAATTATATATATATATATATATATAATTGAACATAGAAATCAATACTTAGAGGCGACAGGCTGTTGACTTCTATGTTCACTTTTATATTTACACATGCTCTATCTCTGATATTGAGCACTTTATCCCATAAATATAGCACATCTTAAGACTATATTTCTTCATATATATATATATATATATATATATATATATATATATATATATATATATATATATATGTATGTATATATGAAGAAATATAATCTTAAGATATATATATATATATATATATATATATATATATATATATATATATATATATATATATATATATATATATACATATATATATATATATATATATATATAGTTAAATACCCAGATCAATTCTGTGGACTGGTAATTTAACTGTATTGTCGACATGGAAAAAAATCCCTTACTATAAAGGTAATTTACATGAACCAGAAAAAAGGCTTGGACAGAAGCGTCTATCTTTTTAAATTTGTATTTTTAATGTAACTATAACAACAGAGATATTTCGATTTCATTTTTGCCTTGAAAAAGTCGGAAGACGAAACGCGTCGGCAAAATCTAAGATTTTTCCCAATTGTCATTTTATACCATATATATTTATATATATATATATATATATATATATATATATAAAACTGAACATAGAGGTCAACACTGAGAGGCTACAGGCTGTTGACGTCAATGTTCACTTTTATATTTACACACGCCCTATCTTTGATATTGAGCACTTTATCCCATAAATATAGCACACCTTAAGACTGTATTTCTTCATATATATATATATATATATATATATATATATATATATATGAAAGTGTGAATGAAGCTAAAGGGCTTCACACTAAATATTAACTAATTCCAGTATTCTCTGTCATTTTTTATTATTTTGTGATTTTTCAACCGTTCCGATCATTTTGGTCGCCATGGGTTTTGCAGTAAATCACTAAATCACCCATAACTTTTGTATTATCCTCTCAAATTACACCAACATCTCAGACAATAACAATTAATATTGTATTTATTGTCTGTGAAAATTATAGAATATAAAACAACTTTGATAAAAACATATACCTACTTTTCTGACGAAAACAATGCCGTTGTTAACATTTTGGACGCAACTGTATATATATATATATATATATATATATATATATATATATATATATATATATATTACGAACATTTGTACATAGGAAATTTGTACATAAGAAATTTTTAAATCGTGGAGTTTATTTTGTATGTTCCTTTTGTGTATGTGGTATTTTGGGATATGTAGGAGTAAAAGGTGAAGGATGTCTTCTTTTGGTAGATGTGTTATTTGTAATGAATGAATGGGTCGTGAATCAGATTAGCTAGGTATAGGATAATTAATAATGACCAGCCTCAACTTACTCCCCACTTTTTTACCCATGAACCGCACTTATTTTATTTACCCATAATAAATATTTACACCATTAGCAAATTGAATAATAAAGCTTGTGAAATATGGTAAAACCGAATTTTCAGTTTGGGAGATGCGAAAATGATTGAAAATGATGCGAAAATGATTGAAAATGATGGGAAAATGATTGAAAATGATGCGAAAATGATTGAAAATGATGGGAAAATGATTGAAAATGATGGGAAAATGATTGAAAATGATGCGAAAATGATTGAAAATGATGCGAAAATGATTGAAAATGATGCGAAAATGATTGAAAATGATGGGAAAATGATTGAAAATGATGGGAAAATGATTGAAAATGATGCGAAAATGATTGAAAATGATGGGAAAATGATTGAAAATGATGGGAAAATGATTGAAAATGATGGGAAAATGATTGAAAATGATGGGAAAATGATTGAAAATGATGGGAAAATGATTGAAAATGATGGGAAAATGATTGAAAATGATGCGAAAATGATTGAAAATGATGGGAAAATGATTGAAAATGATGGGAAAATGATTGAAAATGATGCGAAAATGATTGAAAATGATGGGAAAATGATTGAAAATGATGGGAAAATGATTGAAAATGATGCGAAAATGATTGAAAATGATGGGAAAATGATTGAAAATGATGCGAAAATGATTGAAAATGATGCGAAAATGATTGAAAATGATGCGAAAATGATTGAAAATGATGGGAAAATGATTGAAAATGATGGGAAAATGATTGAAAATGATGCGAAAATGATTGAAAATGATGGGAAAATGATTGAAAATGATGCGAAAATGATTGAAAATGATGGGAAAATGATTGAAAATGATGCGAAAATGATTGAAAATGATGCGAAAATGATTGAAAATGATGCGAAAATGATTGAAAATGATGGGAAAATGATTGAAAATGATGGGAAAATGATTGAAAATGATGCGAAAATGATTGAAAATGATGGGAAAATGATTGAAAATGATGCGAAAATGATTGAAAATGATGGGAAAATGATTGAAAATGATGGGAAAATGATTGAAAATGATGGGAAAATGATTGAAAATGATGGGAAAATGATTGAAAATGATGCGAAAATGATTGAAAATGATGGGAAAATGATTGAAAATGATGCGAAAATGATTGAAAATGATGCGAAAATGATTGAAAATGATGGGAAAATGATTGAAAATGATGCGAAAATGATTGAAAATGATGCGAAAATGATTGAAAATGATGCGAAAATGATTGAAAATGATGGGAAAATGATTGCTTAACCAAACGATTTGTTCTGATCTTAAGTGGCGGGGGGGGGGGGCGGGCACACCAAATTTAGCCATGCACAAATTTATAAAATATGTCCGTTTGTCGACAGGTGCAAATGCGCATATTATTAATCTTGACAAATATTTCCTGTTTAATTTTAGACATTCAGAACGATAGTGTAGTGGATATAAAAGTTGGTTGTACATGCGTTACTTTCATCTACTGATCATGAGTTCAATCCTTGGATCAGACAGTTAAGCACTACTGATTGTCACAGGAATAAAAATCCCAATAATCAAGAGATATCACATATCACCCAGAATGAACACCTGGTGATGACCAGAGTGTACTTGGTCGAAACACGGTGTCTATAATAACATCTATAACAACAAAGAGAACAGTAGTCCAAAATTATTCAAGAATATTTTCTGTTCAATCGACATTTCATAGGATTCGTCATCTCCGACAAATATATCTGGTTTGGGTAAACAGAACTTCAAGACGTATAGATGCAGGCTCGGCTTTAAATTATTGTCATTAAACCTTAGAAGATGACAGGACCGAGATATACCGATCGAGATGACGAAGAAGATGACTGGAGCGATCAGTCGCCCCAAAATTAGATGGCTGGTCTTCGTACCAGCCAAGAGATTGCTTCTCGCATTTCTTGTACATCATCTATGATAGTTATATATATATATATATATATATTTGAAATTATTAGGAGAATTTGATAATTATATTTAAGTGATTCATCGAGTCTGAAACCGATGCAGAAAGCACTGGACGGCCGTTTCGTCCTATATTTGGGACTCCTCAGCAGTGCGCATCCAGTACTGAGAATTGAAACCCTGACAGTTAGTTTATCAAGCAAACACCATACCAACTGTTCCAACGGGCCTCAGTCGAAGAGGTAGCAAATCAGACTCAATATAGCGCCGCTCACTCATATATTCCGTGGTGGAACTCTATTGAGATTCACTTTAATCATAGGACTGTGTCCCCTGGAGCCACGACTACTATCACCGTTGGAACAGTTGGTATGGTGTTTGCTTGACAACCTAACTGTCCGGGTTTCAATTCTCGGTAGTGGATGCGCACTTCTGATGAGTCCCAAATATAGGACCAAACGGCCGTCCAGTGCTTTCTGCATTCTGTAGAGTTTTCAGACGCGATGAATCACTTAAAAATATATATATATTTAAATAAAAACAGACCACTTTAAGGTTCCATGTACTAAATTATTTCACCACAGCCCATTTAAAGGACTGCGGATCATCAGACTTTACTTCCAAAGGTTGAAATGAAAAGAAATTTACACATTTTTGACGCGCAGTAATAAGCATATGTAAATTAACGAATTGGAAGTAAAGTCTGATGATCCGCAGTCCTTTAAAAGGGCTGTGGTGAAATAATTTATTACATGGAACCTTAAAGTGGTCTGTTTTTATTTAAATTATTAGCTCTGATTTACATTGAGCTCTCTGGATTTTATCCTCCTTGGGTCTACCCATACAGATTACCTAGTTTTTCGTAAACTATATATATATATATATATATATATATATATATATATATATATATATATATATATATATATATATATATACCTTCTATCAGTCCTTACCTATAACTACAGAATGAACTCTTCCTAACATTATTTATACTACCCTTCTCAAGAGAGAGGGACGACTCGAGTCGAGCCGATAGTATTTCACTCCAACCCAGACTGACAGTCATGCTAACAACTTCCACATCTTGTATTATTATTCCGTGTAATATATCTTCGCTATTTCTACTTTTGTGTTCGTGTTGTTCTTCCTTGGTCCTAACCTGGACCATAACCATACCCGAATCTAACCATGGTCGATTTGTCAGGAAGGAGACACTCCTGATGTTATCGGTCCGGAGTGGAGACGATCCGAGCGTGCTGTAGTTTTGGAAAGTGCCTGAAAACCATACGACAGGTTGACCGAAGCCTTGTAAGTGAAATTGGGTAGATGGAACACTTGATGGCCGTCGATAGCTGTGCTAGCATGAAGTCACAAATCTCGCCCGATTGTATCCACCACCCATACTCCTCTGTGACTCTTAATCACGACTCAATCAACGTTTCATAACTTTCGCCATCTATGACAAATATATATGGTTTGGGTAAAAGGAACTTCAATGATATATATAGATTCGAGATCGGGTTTAAATTATTAGCAGATGACAGGACCGATATATCGACCGAAATGAAGATGACTCGGCCGATCAGTCGGCCCGATAATACAAGCCCTGCGATTAGCTGGCTGATCATCGTACCAGCCAATCAGATTACTGCTCGTATTTCTTGCACATCTGGACCTTTCAGTTTGTTGTGGTCTGGGATTTTATATCGGTATTTTTTCGTGTGTTCCAAGTAAGAGAATCTTAAAAGGGTTCCGTCTTCTTGGCACTGAAACTCTAAATGAGGCTCCGTCTTCAAAGGGTTAAAAAAAGGATTAGACTGAGAGTGATAAAAAAAACAAAAAAAAACACTGCCAATAAAATCACTGAGGGTCCAGTTCGTAAGAAGCTAACTTTAGACAATCTGTTTTCCGTGTGATTCAATAATGGTTATGAATAATATATAACGACGGTTCAAGCTTCAGTTGAAGACATCCCTGATACATGCCAACTTCGACACTGAGACCTGGGAAACAGTTGCTGCAAATCGGCTTTCTTACTGAAGGGCTCTCTGAAGAGGTCGGGGGCGAGACTTTCGAGTCATCATGAAGATGATCTGCGACGTGCTGTCAAGAGACCCCGACTCGCCCGACCGCGTCCACTACCCACACTCCTCTGTGATTCCTGCTCACAACTCTTCAGTAGTAGGCTAGTCCTTCAAAGCCATTTCCGCCACCGCCACCAGAGGGGAGAAAGTGAATAAGGTGATTTTTCCAGATACAGTTCCTACTATTTAACCCATAGCAGAGGGGATGAGATGGATTCATAACTTTCCCAAGTCTATTTGCGCCGAGGTGAATGTAACGAAGAAATAATTTTGGAGTAATTATCCTTAAAAAAACGTTAATACTTCTGATACAGCCTAATAAATCGATGTGTATGAATCAGTCATGAATTTGGGAATTTTTTTTTTATTATTTCACGCTAAGCAAGGCAATATAGCTACTAAGACGCAAGGGGTTACTGAGTATGAAATATTATGAAAAAAAGAGTAACATTATTAAGGAGAAAGAACAATAAAAGAACAGGAAGTAAGAAGACAGAAGATAATGATTGATATTGTATTTATATTTTTAAAGATCAGAGTGGACTGGAAAGCATAATTATTTCACCCCAAGTAAGGCAATAAAGCTACTAAGGCGTAAGTGGTTGCTATGTGTGAGAGAATATGAGAGAAAAAAACACTATTAAGGAGAGAGAACAATAAAAGAACAGGAATTAAGAAGACAGAAGATAATGATTGATATTGTATTTATATTTTTAAAGATCAGAGTGGACTGGAAAGCATAATTATTTCACCCCAAGTAAGGCAATAAAGCTACTAAGGCGTAAGTGGTTGCTATGTGTGAGAGAATATGAGAGAAAAAAACACTATTAAGGAGAGAGAACAATAAAAGAACAGGAATTAAGAAGACAGAAGATAATGATTGATATTATATTTATATTTTTAAAGATCAGAGTGGACTGGAAAGCATAATTATTTCACCCCAAGTAAGGCAATAAAGCTACTAAGGCGTAAGTGATTGCTATGTGTGAGAGAATATGAGAAAAAAAAACACTATTAAGGAGAGAGAACAATAAAAGACAGAAGATAACGATTGACATTGCACTTAAACTTCTGAAGATCAAAGTTGGCTGGGAAGCAAGGAGCCGGAAGAGAGTTCCACAAGCGAGAGAAGGAACTGTTAGCATAGGACTTACGGTTACATCTAGCCATTTCAATTGTAAAATGATTCACTGCTTTATTCTGTTGTCTGCTTTGATATCAAAATTTCTTCATAACCACTTCACCCCAAGAAAGGCAATAAAGCCACTAAGAAAGGGGTTACTAAGTGTTAGAGAATATTAGAAAAAAACACTATTAAGGAGAAAGAACAAAAAAATAAATTGAATTTTTGAAGATCAAAGTAAACTGGAAAGCAAGAAGAAACTGTTAGCATAGAACTTACGGTTACATCTAGACATTTCAATTGTAAAATGTTGAACCCTAGCTGTAAAAGAGTCTGTAGCAATGCTGAAAACATGAAATATATCGTAGGTAGGTAGGTCGGTCGGTAGGTAAGATGAAATAAACGTTTTAATCTATAATTTAACTTAATGCTTTGTTTGTTAAGTGAAATCTCTGACATTCGTATACCAAATTTGAATTTAGGATTTGGGGATATATGGTGATTTAAATTTGAGCTTATGAACAATGAGATTGGCATTGGATTACTCACGCCATTTAGGTATGTGTAATATCTAAGATAGCTGTAAGCGAAATTTATCTCTTATTCTTCAGCCTCTGCTTGCCACTCCACTCAGTCCATCCTCGCCAAACACGTGAGATTCCAGACACCCTCGCGGTATGTCAGAGTTTACCGACACTCTTACATTTCTACTTCTGAGATTTAAATAAATAAAAATAATTTCCAATTGAACCAAGCCAGAGAATATCAAAAAAGGGTTTGTTTGGGGTTTTTTTTGGCACTAAGAATAAAAATAACATATGAAATACCCAGTGTTACTTGGGCTTTTCATTTTAAAAAAAAAGTTGGGGGCAAACGTACTTTTGAAATGAACTAGATTAATTCTCGTAAAAACTGATTACGACTTACGTTGTTTCATTTGAAAGTCGCAAGTCCTAACTTTCAAAAAACAAAAAAGACAGGACTTGCAATTCTCTGTGATGTTTTGCTTCTTCTGTGTCGTGTCCCTTCAGGACATGGCTGATCATGGCTCTCCACATTACCCGATTCTTTGTAGCTCTTAGTAAGGGCTGTGTTTTTGATATCTCTCCTAATCCCTGTTCTGTCAATTATTTAGATATATTACTTGGTACCCCTTCTTCCTTCTGTATAAAATCCTCCAGACCCTCTTTCCTCATTACGTGCTCCACAAATTTCAACTGTCAGTTTCTGATTCTATGTATAGGTGTCTTGAACGGCCAATCATCTTGATCTTTTTACATTAATGCAGCTATATTTCAAGGTTCTATCATTGAACCTACGTTGTTCCTAGTTATCATCCCCAATGTTATCGGTTCTCAAAACAGTATCAATGCTGATGACACAACTACTTATTCCTACCTTAATGCTGACACTGATCGGTTCGATAAGGTCAAATTGGCAGTTGATATAACAAAATAACCTAGAACCTGTTGTTAACTGGGGCAACAAATGGCTTGTTAATTTTAACACCTCCAAAACGAAACTGTACTCTTTTAATCATCTTAGATAACCTTTTTTGTCTTCCTTTAGTATGGTTGATGCTAACCTCCAGGAGGGATTTAATCATTGCCCTTTCTCAACCAAACGTTTTACGCTGATACGGATTGGAAACAAAATACTGAATCAATTACTAGGTCTGTTACTAGGAAAGTAGGTTCAATATGTCATCTTAGACACATTTTCTCGCTAGAATTTTTCTTACATATTTATAAGTCTACCATTCGTCCATGCTTAGAATATTGTTATTTCATATGGTCTGGTCTTTCTGCTATATATTCTTGATTCTTGGTTAATCTTTATTATACTTTTCCAACTTTCGGATAAGATGTTGAATATTATGTTCGAAGTCCGAAGTTCACTTTTTTTTTGTTCAAGTACTTTCGACATTTGCAGTCATTATCAAGAATGATGTTATCTCTGTATGGTAGTTAGAATTCCTTTGTCTTCATCTTGATGTTCACTAGGCCGTTGGACGTTTGATTTATTTATTTTATTTTATCAATTAATTTATCTGTCTATATCTCTGAGATGAGTCATTGTGATTATTTGCATTATTTACATTATTCAGACTATTATTCTCATCTTCATTGCCATATTCACAACGTTTCGGCCTCTATATCTCTGAGATGAGGTATTGCGATTATTTGCATTATTTACATTATTCAGACTATTATTCTCATCTTCATTACCATATTCACAACGTTTCGGCCTCTATATCTCTGAGATGAGGTATTATGATTACTTAAATTTTTTATATTATTCGGACTGTTATCCTCATCTTCATTGCCATATTCATAACGTTTCGGCTTTTGTACGCCCCAGTCTTCTTAAGGTGATTGTAATTTCGAACCGCACCCTTAATTTCGTCCACCGGGTAGATTGTTCTAGTTCCACGTGACATGCCTCTTCCGTATGTCTTAGTTATTTTCCTTTAACTCAACTCTCCAAGTGTTTGGTTCACCATTGCTGTGGCCTAGTATCGAACTCACAACTATTTGGGTTTAGTCACTGGATCTAAACGACGTCTTTATCCACTGGTCCATGTGTCCTTGAGGACAATCTCCCCCAGCGGAGATTTGAGTTAAAGGCAAATAACTGAGACATCCGGAAGAGGCATGTCACGTGGAACTAGAAAAATCTACCCGGTGGACGAAATAAGAAGACGGCCGAAACATTGTGAATATGGCTATGAATAATGTGAATAATTTAAATAATGCAAGTAATCATAATACCTCATCTCATCTCATATATATACACGCATAAGTGATCATGTATCTTTCGATACATGACTGACGAAGCAGATTTTTTCCGCAGTAGGTTGCCATTTTTTCTGCAGTAGACCAGTTGTCATCCAAGGCTATAGAATTTACCCATAGCTGGGGGAGAAGATGAGGATTCACACATTTCCCAAGGGTATTAGCACGGAAGTGAATGCAATGGATTCGACTGGAATTCGAACTCGGCTCTCCGATTACTCAATCTGAGGAAGAGTGCCTCCTCGATATTCAATATAGTTCAACAATTAAACTGGAAAACTGAAAATAAATACATCTACATAAAATTAGAGACATGTCATAATAGACCATTCCTGTCTATATTTCTGAGATGAGGTGTTATGATTACTCGCATTATTTACATTACTCGGACTTTTATCCTCATCTCCATTGCCATATTCACAACGTTTCGGCCGTTCGGAATTTCGAACCAAACTCTTCATTTCGTCCACCGGGGTAGATTGGTTTAGTTCCACGTGCCATACCTCTTCCGGATGTCTCAGTTATTTCCCTTTAACTCAACTCAAGTTTTGGTTCACCACTGCTGTGGCCTGGTATTGAACTCACAACTCTTTGGGTCTAGTCACTGGATCTAAACGACGTCTTTATCCACTGAGCCATGTGTCCTTGAGGACAATCTACGCCGGTGGACGAAATAAAGGGCCACAAACCCACAAACCTCCTAAACTACCCACCATTTTTTCTTGCTTTTAAATATAGATAAATCATTCACCCGCCAGTAATTTACATCACCTGATGAGATGCATTTGATACGCATCAAAACACTACAGCAATTGTGTAGCGATTTTGAAATGTGTTTGATGTAATATCCTAATATATATATATATATATATATATATATATATATATATACATACAGGGGTTGGACAAAATAATTGAAATACTTGTTAAATTCAAAGAAAATTTATTTAATATGGAGTTGGTCCTCCTTTAGCCTCACATACAGCTTTAATACGTCTAGGAATGGAATCATACAGCTTCCTGACTTTATCCAGAGGAATTTTCAGCCGTTCTTCCATTAACATCTGCTCCAGCTCTTTAAGATATGACGTTAGAGGATAGCGACTACTAACTTGTCGCTCCAAAATGCACCACAAATGTTTAATAATATTGATATCTGGAGATTGGGGAGGCCACTCCATGTGTTCTAGCTCACTTTCATGCTCTTCATACCAATTCTTAACCACTCAAGCGGTATGTATTGGAGCATTATTGTCTTCGAAGATACAGTCACTATCAGGGAATAAAGTCTGGGCCATTGGATGAACATGATCACCCAAAATGTACAGTTAATCTTTGCTGTTGATTCTACCATGCAGCGCAACTATTGGACCGAGACATTTCTATGATATGCCGGCCCAAACTATCACTAATCCCCCTCCATGCTTCAATGTTGGAAGAAGGCAGTCAAGTTTCTTTCGGCTGCCTTCACGCATAAACTCGCTCTGAAGTTGGGAAAAGAGAAAAACTTGGACTCGTCTGAGAATATGACTTGCTTCCATTGGTCTGCAGACCGGGCATTGTGATCTCTGCACCACTTCAACCTCTTCTGAATGTTGCGAGTGGAGAGAAGAGGTTTCCTTACAGTGGCTCTTCCATGGTATGCAGCTTTATGGGGCTCACGACGAACAGTTTTAGTAGAAACTGGACTATTCAGATAATTATTCAACTCGGCAGTCACTTTGGCCACAGCAGTCCGATGATTTTTTGCCACATTGTGTTTCAATGCACATCGTTCCCTGTCAGTAAGTTTGCAAGTCCGGCCTGAATTTCTACGGTTGCTAGAGGTTTTGCCCTGTTTTTCGTATTGCGTCATAGTTCTTGATATGGTAGCTCTTGAAAATCAAAACAGTCCAGCAACCATAGTGATCGAGGCTCCTGCCATGCGAGGTCCAACAATTTGCCCTTTTTCGAACTCGGAGAGATCACGCACGCATTTAGCTTAAATTTTACTAAATTCTAAAAATAAATAAGACAAAGACAGTAAATTAGATAAATAAACGTATTTACAATAGATATAACCTGCAATTACAAAGTTTTAGTTCAAGTTCTTAATATAATAGGTCTTTGAAATATAGGAGTGGAATTTGCATCTGTTCCAATTATTTTGTCCAACCCCTGTATATATATATATATATATATATATATATATATATATATATATATATATATATATATATATATATATATATATATATATATATATATATACGCAAAGACACAAAAATGCCTATATTGATGTCCACAAGCGTTTAGATTGATGGAGCCCTACCCTTTTACCGTTTAGTAGTAGCATACCTCTGGTGTTACACTCGCCTCGGTGCTAATCAAGGTATCTAGCATCTGCTTGTCTTTATTGGTGTAAGTCGTTGCGCTGTTGAGCATGCCAAACACGGCGATACTCTCAATACGGCCATTGCTGACATCTTAACTTTTATTGTGCTTTTATGTACGGGTGGTGTAATTAATAGCGACGCGGAATGAGAAGTCGGCAAATCAAGTTCGTTATATTCACTTCCGCGCAACGACCCTTGGAGAATCTATGAATCCTTCTATTCCTCAAATGCATGGGTTAAATAGCAGGACAGAATGTGTGGTGTGGCTATGATTGGATACCAGTCTAGGAGAAGGGGAACTCAGTATTTAAATCCATATGTTGGCCATTGAAGTTCTCACAAGAATGAAAGCCAGACCTTAATTACGTCAGCGATGATCATACTCGTCTAACGAATTGATAACCATTATATATATATATATATATATATATATATATATATACTTTTTCGCATTTTACTACCTTGAACCATCACCGTGGTACAAGGACGTGGACAATAACACAAAGCTAAACGGCGATAGGGAATGGATAACGAGGGCAGGTTTTGGTGAGACTAGAAGCTACCAGTTCTGAACATGGCTGCGAATTTAGTCATCAATACCATTATCATAAGCAATCAGCAAAGAAGAAATTCAGTTCTTGGATGCGAGATAAAGTCGACAACGATGACGAGAAGACATCTCTGTTATTTAAACCGTATGCTTGTCTACAACAGGCCTGGGTTATCAAGAGTCTTTGATAACGGAAATATGCATTCGAAACTGTCCCTTGCGAAAATCACCATCTTACCCACTGCTCAGCCACGAATGACATTCACGGCAAAACAGAAATTATTTCTTATTGCTATAAACATTACACTTTGTGGTTTACACGTGTTTGGTTAGACATTTCTGTTGTTAATCAATTTAATTGTCGTCTCGCAGCCTAAGTTTTTGAAAGTTTTTATCAAGGTAACCGTGCTTTCAGTTGAATTCAAACCTAGTTCCCCCTCACATAATTTGGAAAAAAACTTTATAAAAATTTGGACTTGTCGGTATTGTTTAACAAAACTTTTTAAAAGAATTTTTGCTGACTAAATACAATTTATACATATATACCCACGCCACACACACACACGAGCACGCACGCACACACACACGAGCACGCACGCACACACACACACACACACATATATTCAGACAGGTTTCGTTAAAAAATTTAGACACGTTCTGTCTACTTATTTTCGATAAGATTCTTTCATGTTCACGAATAAGTGTTTTTGTGCGGTTGTTAAAAGACGAGAGAACACCGTGTTGGCTCATATAGCATTTATTCTGAGTACTTTCGACATAGCATAATGCCATCATCATCGTAATTATCCATATGGCCTTTATTTTCTCAAGGACTTTCAATCTCCTCCACAATCATCTTCAGGGGTGAATTGCTAAGACAAAGAATTGATGTAAGTTCGGAAAATGTGTAAAAAGTATATATATATATATTTTCGCATTTTACAGCATCCATGCTTACATATGTGTGTGTGTGTGTGTGTGTGTGTGTGTGTGTGTGTGTGTGTGCGTGCGTGCTCGTGTGTGTGTCGCGTGGGTATATATGTATAAATTGTATTTAGTCAGCAAAAATTCTCTTAAAAAGTTTTGTTAAACAATACCGACAAGTCCAAATTTTTATAAAGTTTTTTTCCAAATTCTGACTGAATTGCTTTATGTCAGAATTAATATACATCCGAATATATATATATATATATATATATATATATATATATATATATATATATATATGTGTGTGTGTGTGTGTGTGTGTGTGTGTGTGTGTGTGTATGTGTGTGTGTGTGTTTTATGTGAGGGGGATCTAGGTTTGAATTCAACTGAAAGCACGGTTACCTTGTTAAAAACTTTCAAAAACTTAGGCTGCTAGCCGACAATTAAATTGATTAACAACAGAAATGTCTAACCAAACACGTGTAAACCACAAAGTGTAATGTTTATAGCAATAAGAAATAATTTCTGTTTTGCCGTGAATGTCATTCGTGGCTGAGCAGTGGGTAAGATGGTGATTTTCGCAAGGGACAGTTTCGAATGCATATTTCCGTTATCAAAGACTCTTGATAACCCAGGCCTGTTGTAGACAAGCATACGGTTTAAATAACAGAGATGTCTTCTCGTCATCGTTGTCGACTTTATCTCGCATCCAAGAACTGAATTTCTTCTTTGCTGATTGCTTATGATAATGGTATTGATGACTAAATTCGCAGCCATGTTCAGAACTGGTAGCTTCTAGTCTCACCAAAACCTGCCCTCGTTATCCATTCCCTATCGCCGTTTAGCTTTGTGTTATTGTCCACGTCCTTGTACCACGGTGATGGTTCAAGGTAGTAAAATGCGAAAAAGTATATATATATATATATATATATATATATATATATATATATAATGGTTATCAATTCGTTAGACGAGTATGATCATCGCTGAAGTAATTATGGTCTGGCTTTCATACTTGTGAGAACTTCAATGGCCAACATATGGATTTAAATACTGAGTTCCCCTTCTCCTAGACTGGTATCCAATCATAGCCACACCACACATTCTGTCCTGCTATTTAACCCATGCATTTGAGGAATAGAAGGATTCATAGATTCTCCTAGGGTCGTTGCGCGTAAGTGAATATAACGAACTTGATTTGCCGACTTCTCATTCCGCGTCGCTATTAATTACACCACCCGTACATAAAAGCAAACGCCACCCCCACCCCAATAAAAGTTAAGATGTCAGCAATGGCCGTATTGAGAGTATCGCCGTGTTTGGCATGCTCAACAGAGCAACGACTTACACCAATAAAGACAAGCAGATGCTAGATACCTTCATTAGCACCGAGGCGAGTGTAACACCAGAGGTATGCTACTACTAAACGGTAAAAGGGTAGGGCTCCATCAATCTAAACGCTTGTGGACATCAATATAGGCATTTTTGTGTCTTTGCGTCGCTAGATTTATTTGTCTAACTCTACCGAGTGAAGATAGCTCTGGCTGAAACCAAATTAGTTGTGTTTAAATCCTGGCTTGAGGCATTCGGAAGTCTAGTCGCACTGAGGAGCTGTGATACAGCTAAACAGTACTGTCTGTGAATGACATAATATATATATATATATATATATATATATATATATATATATATATATATATATATATATATACCAATGGCTTCCCATACTTAATACTTCTCGTTTTCACTCTCGCGTGGTAATGTTTGACGTCACGAGCTACAACGCATTTTTCGCTTCCTTTGCTCGTAAATAAGAGTTTGTCGTTACTTTGAGCTTATTCAAACAGCAACGGCGGGTCATTTATTCTGGTTTTGTATATGTGTTGTTTGATTTATTAAAATTTTCATCTTTGATAATGGCTTATGTCAGCCGATAGCTTAGATTGGATTCAAACATGTGTCAATATGGTGTTTTCCTTTCGTCTTTCAATGATAATGTGATTAAGCTTATCGGACAATACGAAAGGAACTCACTTAAAATAAATAGACAAAACTTGTCTATATTATTTAATGAAACATGCATTAATATATAAATATATATGATTCTCATAGCATACATCACTTTCGTTCATACTCACTTTGTGTACACCTTATTTTAGTCTTTCTTCATTTCTCACTATTTTCTTGGCCAACGCCATCTTACTAGAAAATAGTAACACGTTAAAGGTTATGTCAATGGAATTCCATTGCTACGGACTGCGTGGGTGTTAAAGCCAAGGAATACAGTATTTAGGATTGCCAAGTCTCGAGGCTTGATATCTTTTTGATAGGCGCGCTTTCGACAAAGAACACCCATCTTTTAAAGATGGCGTCTTGCCAGGACCCCCGGGCCGCCTGTTTGTTACATTTACAATTTTTCTCAGTGATTCTTTTTATTTTCATTTTATATTGTTTATTTTTTTCTTTTCAAAGTTATTTACCATTTTATAGAATATTGCTGAGTTGGATTTTCCATTTGGATTTCTTTTTCTTCTGGAATTCTATTCTTGTTTTCTATCTACGGCCGAATATTAACAAGAATTCTCCACATGTTATTCTTCATACCTTTGTACAGATTCCTAAACATACTTATATGCACAATAGAATTATTCTTTGAGAAAAATTCTATTAATTTACTGACTACTGACTAATCGCAGTTTTCATGATTTTCATTCATTTCAAGCCTAAAAATATTATTAAGTCATTTTTATTATACTATATACTAACGTGGACTAAAAATTTGTAACATCCATTCATCTACTTCTCAAATCCGATCAGACATCACGTTTTCTGAGAGGGCTTCTTTAAGAATATATATATATATATATATATATATATATATATATATATATATATATAGTATAGGTAATAAACTGTAGGCATATAATCCAAGTGGATCCTAGTAATATAAAATATTTAAACTGATCCACAAAAAGAGCTCAATGTCTTTATTATAACAGAATGTATAAATAGTATTACACAACAAAATCCCATATTGCCCCATATGGGGGGGGCAGATCTATTTCAGTCGACAAAACTACACAAGTTTTATTCAACCCCGGGGCAATAAGACTGACGTAGGTTCGTCGGTTGAATTAGATCCATCTCTGCAATATGAGGTAAATTTGGTTGTTGTCGTGTAATACTATATATATATATATATATATATATATATATATATATATATATATATATATATATATAACATATGTGTGTGTGTGTGTGTATGTGTGTGTGTGTGTGTGTATTATAATATAATATGTTTTCATCATGCAAAAAATATAAACTTTGATAAATTTGTCAATTACATCAAACATGTAATTCGGTAATTTGAAAAAGTTGATAAAACTTGGCTCGACAGAACTTGTCGGAATTACTCAACCAAATAAGTTTTAAATAATTTTTGATCCGAAATAAACTTTATATATATATATATTTATTTAAAGACATTTATATATATTATGTTTAACGTTCTTTTTATAGATACAAGTATTTAAGCAAATGCTCTGTTTTATAATAAACAGTATTAAATAACATTATTATAAAACAGAGCATTTGCTTAAATACTTGTATCTATAAAAAGAACGTTAAACATAATATATATAAATGTCTTTAAATAAATTGTCGGACTATGTCCAATTAAAAAAATATATATATATATATATATATATATATATATATATAGTAAAGGTAACCGTTGGTATATAATCCAAGTGGATCCTAGTAATATAAAATATTTACAACTGATCCACAAAAAGAGCTCAATGTATTTATTATTACAGAGCAAAGAATAAAATCCGAATTTTAAGGATTTATTGTTTATTATTATATATATATATATATATATATATATATAATACGCATAAAAATTCCAGTTTGACAGTTTAGATGACGTCACCTTGAGTGGCTTGCAATTAGTTCCCACGTGGAAACTACGGAATAGACCAAAAACAGTTACATAAACATACAAAAATATAATCCTTGAAAACAGTATTGAGGTATTATGTACACTATTTACATTATTCGGACTATTGTCCTCATCTTTGTCGCCATATTTATTACAACGTTTCGGCTTTTCAGTAATTGTCTATAATTCTGACATGAGGTATAATGTACACTATTTACATTATTCGGACTATTGTCCTCATCTTTGTCGCCATATTTATTACAACGTTTCGGCCTTTCAGTATCTGTCTATATTTCTGAGATGAGGTATTATGTACACTATTTACATTATTTTGACTATTATCCTTATCTTTGTCGCCATATTTGATTTCGGTCGTTTTACGCTTCGGCCTTCTTCCAGTCGTTGGAATGTCGAACTGAAACCTTGTGTTAGACTCTTCTAGTTCCACAGCTTTTAGAATGTGTTCTTCGGGGTCAGGCGTACGAGTGGATCTCGGTCTTCCTCGATCCATAGTTTGTGGTTTCCACAGATCCTGCCTCAGCAATGCGACAATAAACAGCAGCAAAGGTCGGATGACTTGCCTGCCTTCGGTCTGAAAAATGCAATCTGAGAGCCGTGTCCATTACCACTCGTGCGGCCGTATGTATGTTCCTTACACCCAAACAAGGACCACTTCACTTGTGCTGATACCTGGATCGCCTCCGACAGCTTGTAGAATGGGTTCTTCGTGGACAAGCATGCGAGCGGATCTCCGGTCTTCCTCGGTTCATAGTTTGTGTTGCGGCAGATCCTGTCTTAGCAATGCGACTATAAAAAAGCAAAGTTATCCCCGTTAATTCTCCACCGCCTTAACCAGGTATTGAACCCACACTCTTTGGGCTCTGTCACTGGATCTAACTAACGCCTTTATCCACTGTGTCATGTGTCCTTTAGAACATCTGTGTCTGAATTTCTGGGTATTATAAACTTAATGTCTTCAGCAACCATTTTTACCAGAGCTCATATTGCAATTTTTGCTGTTATCATTCTATGTCTTTTACCAGAGCTCATATTGCATTTTTTTTTTTTTATTGCTTTTCTCTGGCACTTCTTATTACTGGTTCGCATATTGTATTCATTTCTATGCTTGATCGGCTCAGGAGATTTTTTGTGGCCTAGCATATGTGCTGATTTCTTAAGTTTACGAATTTTCCAGTGGTGTTTTTTGTCTATGATCTCAACCTTTAGGGAATTTATATAACGTTTTTCACTCTTTCGTTCACTGATTTTGTAAACTTTTACTACTGTTTCGACTTTATCTGCAAGGCGCTCTTACTTGGATATCTTTTCCCATGCTCATATATCTCTTTTACAAGCTTAGATGTGACCGAGAGTATGGGACACCCAGTGACAATCGAATTCAGTAGTCAGCAAGACAAACTTGTTAACCATTACACCACATCGAAGTACCCTACATCTCTTCAATATAATAAATGCGAATGTTAGTGTGTCATACTTTTTTGAACTTTACTCCTAGAGGCCGTATCCCAACATATCATCCCATTTTGGAATCAGGCCGTCTTTTGGGAAAAAAAACATTCCCAAGTTTCCATTACTGCGATTGTTTTCGAATTCCGCCATCTTGGCTTCTACTGATAAAAACAATTAAAGGGACACAACTCTGACTTTCAATCGCTCATGTTCAAATGACAAAAATACTGTTCTCAAATTACAGTGTTTCAAAATAAAATTGTCCGTGTTTTCAACTTTACTCGTAGAGGCCTTAGTCCAACATATACCATTTCGAAATCAGGCCGTCTGCGTGAGCAAATAAAAACATATCAGGACGGATCTGGGCCCGCATTCATGGAATTTTGGATTCCCAATTCCCAAGTTTTCATTACGACAATTGTTTTCGGTGATTTTTTACGTGATATTTTGCGATTAATTTTTTGTACAATAACAATTTTTTTTTTAACTTTGAATTAAATTTGGGAATAATCGAAATTAAATGCGAAATCCATCTAAAGTTACCCATGTAATAAAAATAATTGTTTGTACGGAAAGTAAGGACCTACGTACATAAAATTGTCTTTAAATTAAGTAGCGGCAGAAGAATTATCGTTGAACTTTAAAAAGTAAGCTTCGTTGTTAACGTAATACTTAAATGCAGCGATCAATTATGAGTTCTTTGTAGTATATTGTTACCTATCGCATCTACTCCTCCCTACTTGTTGTGGTGACGGCACAATCAAGAGCCCTCCGCAGCTAGCTTAAAGAGCTAGCATAAAAAGACACCCAATTAGGGGGCTACTTTTAAGCAAGTTTAATGATAAGACACAAGTTTTCCATTACGTTAATATTTGGGGAGGTTGAAGTCTATTCAATTAATTTGGTGTCTTTGAAATATGACCAAAAGAAAAATTAGTTAAAATTAAGAACATAAAATATTTTTTATTTCTTTCTGCTTTATCGCTTTTCCTTTTCCTTTCCATCTTTCTTAAACTTCTTTTCTTTTTTCATTCCTAGACCCCCTCTCACGTTTTATCTCACTCTCTTTCTCTCGCCTTCTTTCTCGATCTCTCTTTATCTCTCTCTTTCTCTTTCACTCTCTCTCTCTCTTTCTCTCTCTCTTTCTTTCTCTTTCTTTCTCTCTCTATTGGGCATCTTCATATTCTTACCACACACACTTTGTTGTCTTACGTTTGCCTTTGCGCGTAATTGTTGTCGACTTAGATTCCACGGGACCTCTTTCAATTTCTTCCTATTCTCCTTCTCTTTTCAGTTTTTATCTTCTTTTTTTATTATTCTAATCTGCATAATAATACTTTTTAGCTTGTCTGCGCAGAAGAAAGAAAGAAAGAAAGAAAGAAAGAATTGTGACACAAGAAGAGATTGTGAAGAAAGAAAGAAACAAACAAAGGAACAAATAATTGTGAAGAAAGAAAGAAAGAATTGTGAAAGAAAGAAGAGATTGTGAAGAAAGAAAGAAAGAAAGAATTGTGAAAGAAAGAAGAGATTGTGAAGAAAGAAAGAAAGAAAGAAAGAATTGTGAATCAAAAAGAAATTGGGAAAAAAGAAAGAAACAAACAAACAGAGAAATAATTGAACAAAGGATTGTGAGGAAATAATGGATTCAGACGAAAGAAAGAAAGAATTATGAAACATGAAGAAATTGTGAAGAAAGAAAGAAAGAAGAAATGATTTTGATAAAAGAAGAGATTGTGACGAAAGAAAGAAAGAAAGAAAGAAAAAGAAAGAAAGAAAGAAAAAACAAACAAGCAAAAAGTTCATCAAAGGATTGTGATAAAATAATGGATTGTGAAGAAAGAAAGAAAGAAAGAAAGAAAGAAAGAATTGTGAAAGAAAGAAGAGATTGTGAAGAAAGAAAGAAAGAAACAAACAAACAAACAAACAAACAAAGGACCAAAGGATTGTGGTAAAAGAAGAGATTGTGACGAAGAAAGAAAGAAAGAAAGAAAGAAAGAAAGAAAGAAAGAAAGAAGGAATTGTGACGCAAGAAGAGATTGTGAAGAAAGAAAGGATTGAAAAGAAAGAAAGAAAAAGAAAGAAAGAGAGGGTTGTGGTAAAAAAAAGAAATTGAGAAGAAATAAAGAATTGGGAAGAACGAAAGAAAGGAATGTGAAGAAAGAAAGTAAGAATTGTAACCAAAAAAAATGAAAAAAATGATTGTGAAAAAAGAACTATAAAAATGAAAGAAAAGAAAAAGAGAAGAACAATGTACACATCACAAACACTATGGAGGTTCAACTAAAACTGCTTCTGAGAAACGCTGCTCTCCTCGTTTGAAATATTCTACAAGTATTTGGTTATGTTTCGCTTAAGTGCACCATTGCACTTTGGCCGTAAAATATATTTTCTTACCTGGAATGTTAATAAAGCTGTCGTAAATTGTTTAAAAAGCTCGACTAATTCCGTCGTTACACTTGTACATTTTTCTTCCTTTTTATGTGCCGTGGCCTTTCGGGACGTGGGCGATCATGGCTCTCCACTTCCTCCTATCCCTTGTAGCTAGCAATAAGTTTCGTTCCTCTGCCACCTCCACCAGACCCCGTTCACTTGCTTACGCTCGCTAGGTACGTCATGTGTTGCTTTCCCTTGTCTCTCTTTTCATCTATCGACCTGTGAGTATCAGATTCTCCATGCCCTCTTTCTCATAAAGAAACGATGAAATTTGTAATTGCATACAAAACATTCTTCTTGATCATAGCTGTCCACAATACTCTATCTTTTGTATCATTAATCAGTATTTGTCCCCTTATTATCTCAACCTCGTCATTTGGGATCTGTCTACACTTAAAGAGTCGTAAGTTCAATACCAGGCTACTGCAATGGTGATCCCAAAACTTGGAGAGTTGAGTTAAAGGGAAATAGCTGAGACATCCAAAAGAGGCATGGCACATGGAACTAGAACCGGTGAACGAAATAAAGGGTTCGTTAGAAATTTCAATCACCTGAAGATGGCCGGAGCGTACAACAACCGAAACATTGTGATTATGGCAATTAAGATGAGGATAACAGTTCGAATAATGTAAATAATGTAAGTACTCATTAGGTATGTTATTCGAGATTTCTCTCTGTCCCTCTTGCTTTTAATATGACCTGTGCGTGTCTATTTCTCCAAGCAATCTTTCCTCATTAAATCTCTTCTGGAAATTTCAGCTGTATATTTCTGATCCTAAGGCTTACTGTTAGTAAATTTGGTTCACTGGGTTGTGGCAGGCAATTTTTCTCGTCTGAATTCATCTAGCACGTTTATAAATCTACCATTCGTCCGTGCATTGAATATTACTGCCATATCTGGTCTGGTCTGGTGCTCCTGCTGTATATCACGAAATTCTTGACTAAATCAAAAGGAGGGTCTGAAATATTATCGATCCTGACCTGGCATCTCGACTTGACATCTCGTAATGTATCTTCACTCCTACTTTTCTATGAATTGTCCATCTAGCTTCTTGTTTCCCTGCCACCAAGGATCTTCAAAATCTTAAGAGCAACAATAATCGACATCTTCTGTCATCCTGAATCCTGTTATTTTCATGCCCTTTCTCCTTTAATAATTTTTTTCTCATTTTCTTTTCCCTTAGTAACCACTTGCGTCTTAGTGGCAATATCGCCTTTCATGGGGTGAAACGAATAAATAATACCATGATTGAAAAGGAAAGAAAACTGAGGAAACAGAAACTTTGTGGGAGTTTTCTGTTAATTTTGGTTTGGTTTAGTTTGCTTCACGCCATATCAACAATAATGGGTTATTTAATGCCGACAAAATTTTCAAAAATGTATTGCTGGTAATAATTTTTTTCACCAAGAATTCATTGCTGGAAATTTTTTAATAAAAATGTATTGCTGCTATTAAACCTATTTTTACACTTTCATAGTGTTTTGAATCCAGTTTGGGGGTTATTTGTCCATACCTAAGACCCTAATAGGTGCTACCTGCAGGTTCAGGGCGGACCAGTGAACAGCAGCAATTAAGAGGTGATTCCACGTTCCTGACAAGCGCCTGATCAGCGCCCTCGCTGCGGTCTTGCTGCCGGATGTAGCCTATCGTCATACCCAGGACGTTGATGTAGTTTATCGTCATACCCAGTCAAACACTAATAAATTAAAAGTGTTATGTTTTGAACCATTACGTTCTTTCTTATATTCTTGCTATGCGCTATTTTACGTCAAATATAAATTGCATTGTGACCGCCACATTGGATGATGACCTCCAGCGTCTCTGCCTGTCCTTTTCCACGTCAAAGTTAAATAATTGTGGTGGAGTCCGTTACACCTGATTGGTTATCCTTCACATTCATATTGCTGACCCGTCGTTCGTCTCGGACCACGCTACACTACAAAGAAGGGCCTTTTAACGTCTCACAGTATGTCACCATTGTTATATATTTCATTTATTATTTCGATAATCTTGTCTAATCTAGAACTCGTCTCGTGTTGATAGCATCTCGTAAATTTCATTAAATCCTGCTGCTTGACTCTGTCCGTTCTGCCCAGGGCCGATCTTACCAAAGACGTTAGTATTTAAAGTCTTTCCATGTTTTTGTGCACTGCTGGCTTTCCTCTACCGACGAGTAAGAATTCTCCGACGCATTCTTTCTATCTTCGCAATATTTTTCTTTCTCTATTATGGACTTTACCTCTTTCGATGTTATGCATCCTGTCGAGGAACTTGTCTTTTATCCTGTTTATTGTTTTGTTCTTTTATCCATGTATTCTTAATGTAAGATGGAACCAATATATGTATCTTGATTCTCTAATGATGAAGAATCTATGCCTTTATGTATATGGTGTCCTGCGTAGGACGATTATGCATCCAGCAGCAAGACCTCTGATCAGGATGTTTTGAGGAGCGTGGAACTGCCTCTTAGTTGCTGTTGTTCCCGGGTCCACCCTGACCTGAGGTGGTATCACCCGTTAGAGTCCCAGCTATGGGTAAATAGTTTCCCCCCTCCCTTGATCTGGAATCAGAATACTAGGAAAGTATAAGAATGGGCTTTTTTGTAATAATAATACCATCAACACAAATTGCTGTTGTTACGCTCACGTGCGATAAGATAGACAATATGTTTCGCACACGTGGTGGTAACAAAAAAATATAAAAACCTGAAGTGTGATTACTGGTAATGAGACAATTTATTTACATTAACAACATAAAAATTAACAGTTAACAAACATGAATACAAAAGCTAACATAATGGATTTTAGGAAACTACTATCTTTTGCCTAAGGCAGGAACCGAGAAGGTCAAATACGGGGTCAGGTAAGGAGTTCACGAGGAAGAAGGAAGGTAGTTACCTTTTTGGAATGGACAACCGCTAAGTTTTAAACAGACCACTCAATTTTTACAAGAATTCAAAGACAATATTAAAATAACATTCTTTGGTCAATGAAAAGTTCAAAATATCTATTTACCACTGGTCCCAGGAGGGTTTCATGCAGACGTTCCGTGGCTGGAGAAATTGTAGAAGGATTCTTACGGTTGGACTTTGAATCCGTGAATCTACCGGAGTTAGCTTGGCGACAGCAACTTACAAACTGTCTGGGTGCCTTTGAAAAACCTATTTATAGGGGACCGAAACAACTAGGTAGAATTTTCTGGGACCTTCTAAAGCGTTCTCGATTTTTCTAGAATGTTCCAAAAGCTATTTACTGATCGAAGCTATTTAGTGAATTAAAACTTTTGGATTTTATTACTGGGACAATCTAGAGTGGCCTATTATACATTTAAACTATTTTAATTACTTTAAATAACACTTTTTATAGAAATGCTCCCTCGTAACACCTCCCCCCTTTAGAGTAAAGTTTTGAAATGACAATGAAAAACTTTCAAGAGAAAATCAGTCTAAGTTATTCATTTTTTTTTTTTTTTTTTTTTTGCAATGAATATTCTTTTCTCACTATAAAATCATAATTTTATATCCTCGATAAAGCGTCTGCAATGACATTGTTCTTTCCTTTAATATGTACTACAATGATATCATATTCTTGTAGGAGAAGACTCCATCTTGTCAGTCTTTGATTTTTATTCGCCATTTTTTGAAGGAAAGTTAGTGGATTGTGGTCGGTATAGACCAGAACAGGAGAAACAGTAACATTAAGATAAAAGTCAAAATGTTGTAGAGTTGATAACACCGCCAAGCATTCTTTTTCAATGGTAGAATAATTCTTCTGGCAGGTGTTTAACTTTTTTGAAAAATATCCAATGGCTCTATCAATACCTTCATCGTCTTCTTGAATTAAAACACCACCCATTCCGACATCACTGGCATCAATTTGCAGTTTGAACTGTTTTGAAAAAACAGGAGTTGCAAGAGCCAGGCCACCAATGAGGGTTGACTTGATTTTGTTGAAAGCCCCATCACAGGCTTCACTCCATTTGTATTTTACGTTCTTCTTCAGGAGGTCGGTGAGAGGACTTGCAATAGATGAGAAATTTTTACAAAATTTTCGGTAGAATCCTGCCATACCGAGAAATCTCATTAATTGTTTTTTATTTGTTGGAATAGGGTACTTCAAGATGGCATCCACTTTTGCTGTGATAGGCTTAACCTGTCCTTGTCCAACAGTGTGACCTAAATAGTTTACTTTTGCACAACAGAATTCACTCTTGCTTAGGTTCACACATAGGTTTGCTTCTTCAAGCTTCTGAAAAAATTTTCTGATGATGTGTAAATGTTCATCCCAGGTCATGCTGTAAACAATTACATCATCTATATAGACTTCACATCCCTGAATATTATGCAGAAGGGAATGCATCATCCTTTGAAAGGTTGCCGGTGCATTTTTCATCCCGAACGCCATAACTTTATATTGGTATAAACCATCCGGAGTCACAAAGGCTGAAATTTCTTTGGCATTGTCAGTTAAGGGTACTTGCCAGTAACCTTTCATCAGATCAAATTTACTGACATATTTTGCCTTTCCAAGATTGTCGATGCAGTCATCAATTCTAGGAATTGGAAAAGAATCACTTTTAGTTACTGCATTTACTTTCCGGAAGTCGGTCACGAATCTGTAAGTACCATCCAGTTTTGGTACCAGAATACAAGGAGAACTCCACTGACTTTGGCTTGGTTCGATGATGTCATTAACCAGCATATATTTCACTTCTGCTCTCAACTGCTGCAGCTTGATTGGATTTACCCGGTAAAAATGTTGTTTGATGGGTTTTTCCTCTCCAACTAAAACATCGTGTACAGCAACTGTCGTTTTTTCAGGAACATCAGGAAAAAGATTTTTAAAATCACTGACCAAATCATGAATTTCTTGTCTTTTTTCATTTGATAAATGTTCAAATTTTACATTTAAATTAGAAAGGATTTCCGAGTTTTTTAAATGGCTATCTTGACCCATGTCCTTCTCCCTAAAAACTACATCTTCCTCTTTGTCTATATCATTTTCAGATTGATTTGTAATATTAATGTTTGTTAAGGTTGAGATTGGCTTAATATTACTAAGATCATTTCTGTCAATATAACTTTTTAACATATTAATGTGGCAAATTCTTTTCTTTTTTCTTGTGTTATTTTCCTTCTGAGGAGGATTATTATTATGTGATATAAATGTTTTATTTAATTGTAACAGACCATCTGTTGCTAAGTCATCACTTTCTGAAATTTGTTTCTTGGCTCTCGCCCTAGTAATCGCACAATCAGGGTATAAGTCTCTGTCTTCTTCAACCAACGATTCTTTATTTTTTTCTATCTTATCGCAGACAATTGGTTCTGCTATTACCCTGTCACCTGCTAAATCGTTGCCTAACAGTAAGGAGACACCTTTAACTGGTAGGGTTGGTCGTACACCGACTATGACAGGACCATTCACCAATTCTGATTTTATATAAATTTTGTGAAGGGGGACCTTAATTACTCCTAACTCCACGCCTTGTAACAAAACAAAATCGCCGGTGAAGGTCGATTCCGATAATTTAAGTGCCCTTTCTAACAGTAAGGTTTGAGACGCCCCGGTGTCTCGCAAGATTTGGACAGGCTTAGCTTCATCGGGGTTGCTGCTGTAAACGAAGCCTTGGGATAAAAAGGGTCTATAATTTTTTATACAGGCGTTTTCGGTGTTTTCGTCATCACCTACTTTTGAGAAAAGCTGAGGAGAGGAATCATTTCTAATTTGCTGAGTAAAAGCATGAGGTTGAAAAGAGTTATTTTCTTCTCGTTTTCTTTTTGAGATTCTGCAGTCGGATATGATATGGTTATCCTTCTTGCAGTATGCACAGAAGATTTTCGATTCCGTTGGGACAAAACTCTTTTGTGTATCTCTTATTTTCTTTTGTGTATATTTTCTATGATATACATTAGGGTGGGATTCAGACAAGGTTTGTTGTGTAAAACCTGACTGGTTTTCGGTTATATGAATTTTTTCAAAACTCCTATGCGTTAGCCTATGCGTATCAGCCATTACTGCGGCTTCGTTAATAGTGTTTATATTTTTATCCTCGAGATACATTCGAGTCTCGTTTGGAACACATTGCTTAAATTCTTCAATAAGAATAAGCTGTCGTAATTTTTCATAGTCATCTATTTTCTTCGCCCTAACCCATCTATCAAAAAGGTCCTCTTTTTCCCTAGCGAACTCGACATAAGTCTGCCGTTCGAATTTCTTATATTTTCTGAATTTCTGCCTATATGCCTCCGGTACTAATTCATATGCGTTTAGTATCGCATTTTTTATTTTTTTCATAATCTGAGGCATCTTCAATACTGAGTGCCGAGTAAATATCGGCAGCTCTGCCGACCAAAACCGTCTGTAAAAGTGTTGCCCAGATCTCATAAGGCCATCCTAAATTTACAGCAATTTTTTCAAAATGAGGAAAATACTTTTCCACTGTTTTTTCGGAAAATGTAGGCACTAGTTTTATATATCTACCTATATCAAACGTCTTTAAGGAAAAATTATCAGAATTCTGATTCCGATTTTCTCGTATTTTTAATTTTTCTAACTCTATTTTTTCTTTTTCTAGTTCTATTCTTTCTTTTTCTAGCTCCAATTTTTTCATTTCTAATTTGAGATATAGACTACTTTGGTCGTCTCTAACAATATTACCCGAGTCTAAAAACTCTTTTTCAATTAATTCTGTAGCTACAATATTTTTTATTTCCGCTTTTTTCATGGTTAGTTTTGTATTTAAACCGAAATATTCAGCAATTTGTACTAATTCCGATTTTCGTAAATTTTTAAATACTTCGCCCAAATCGGCTAAACTTAAAAGATTTTCCACTGAAAAAGGCATGTTACTTCTCTTATTTTATTTTGAAAATAACTTAATGAATGCTATCTTTTAATTCAATTTATTTATTTATTTTATTGTTAACGAGTTAAGCTATTTTAAACTTTTGTCAACAATTCTATCGCGTTAGACGAGCCCCCAATTTGTTACGCTCACGTGCGATAAGATAGACAATATGTTTCGCACACGTGGTGGTAACAAAAAAATATAAAAACCTGAAGTGTGATTATTGGTAATGAGACAATTTATTTACATTAACAACATAAAAATTAACAGTTAACAAACATGAATACAAAAGCTAACATAATGGATTTTAGGAAACTACTATCTTTTGCCTAAGGCAGGAACCGAGAAGGTCAAATACGGGGTCAGGTAAGGAGTTCACGAGGAAGAAGGAAGGTAGTTACCTTTTTGGAATGGACAACCGCTAAGTTTTAAACAGACCACTCAATTTTTACAAGAATTCAAAGACAATATTAAAATAACATTCTTTGGTCAATGAAAAGTTCAAAATATCTATTTACCACTGGTCCCAGGAGGGTTTCATGTAGACGTTCCGTGGCTGGAGAAATTGTAGAAGGATTCTTACGGTTGGACTTTGAATCCGTGAATCTACCGGAGTTAGCTTGGCGACAGCAACTTACAAACTGTCTGGGTGCCTTTGAAAAACCTATTTATAGGGGACCGAAACAACTAGGTAGAATTTTCTGGGACCTTCTAAAGCGTTCTCGATTTTTCTAGAATGTTCCAAAAGCTATTTACTGATCGAAGCTATTTAGTGAATTAAAACTTTTGGATTTTATTACTGGGACAATCTAGAGTGGCCTATTATACATTTAAACTATTTTAATTACTTTAAATAACACTTTTTATAGAAATGCTCCCTCGTAACACTGTATATAAAGTGCATATTCACAAAACCCAATTTCAAAAAGCTAAAATTCATAATCTCCGACGAATCCGTAGTAAACACTATAAATCGGATAACCTAAAGGATCTATTCGAAAATCCTAATCCAAGTAACATCATAGATTTCACTAAAGAAATTGGGATCTACAGAAAAATCTAAAAAAAAAAAAAAAAAAAAAAAAAAAATCAATGCATTTTTGAAAAACAAAATTACCAGGTATATATTTTTGAAAAAAAGAAATATATATATTTTGGTTTGGTTTAGTTTCCTTCACGCCATATACATTTTTTTTTTTTTAAAAAAAGGAAAATATTACCAGTGATACATAATTGAAAAAATATTACCAGAAATAGAATTTTTGAAGGAAATATATTACCAGAGAATTAATTTTTGAAGGAAAAATATTACCAGAAATAGATTTAAAAAAAAGAAAATATTACCAACAATAAATTTTGCTGCTTCTTTCAATTGATACATAGTCCTTTCTTCTTCCTTTCCTTTACTACCTTCTGTAGGAGTTATTGTTGTTTCCTTTCCATGCCTGCATATCTTGTTTGTGATCGCCAATAACGAATCCTGGCAGGACTACTACTACTACTCTCAGAATCGCATCGTTGTATATGTTGAATAAGTCCGGTGAGAAGACACATCCTTGTCTTACACTTATTTACATTATTCGGACTATTGTCCTCATTTTTGTCGACATATTTATTACAACTTTTCGGAGTGTAAGGCAATACGTTGTACGCTCCGGCCTACTTCAGGTGGTTGGAATGTCGAACTGCACCATATATTTCGCTCACTGGGGTAAACTGTTCTAGTTCCACGTGCCATGTTTAATGGATGTCAGTTATCACCTGTTAATTCCCGTCTCCAAGTTCTCCACTGCCTTAACCGGGTATTGAACTCACACTCTTTAGGTCCTGTCACTGGATCGAACTAACGCCTTTTACCACTGTGCCATGTGTCCTTGAGGAAATAAAGGGTTCATTTCGACATTCCAACCAACTAAAGAAGGCCGGAGCGTACAACGGCGGAAACGTTGTAATAAATATGGCGACAAAGATGAGAACAATCGTCCGAATAATGCAAATAGTGTACATAATACCTCATCTCAGAAATATAGACAGATACTGAAAGGCCGAAACGTTGTAATAAATATGGCGACAAGATGAGGACAATAGTCCGAATAATGTAAATAGTGTACATCATACCTCATCTCCGAAATATAGACAGATACTGAAAGGCCGAAACGTTGTAATAAATATGGCGACAAGATGAGGACAATAGTCCGAATAATGTAAATAGTGTACATAATACCTCATCTTAGAAATATAGACAGATACTGAAGGGCAGAAACGTTGTAATAAATATGGCGACAAAGATGAGGACAATAGTCCGAATAATGTAAATAGTGTACATCATACCTCATCTCAGAAATATAG
The DNA here is from genome assembly GCA_964036315.1 of Acanthosepion esculentum. Lineage (NCBI taxonomy): Eukaryota > Metazoa > Mollusca > Cephalopoda > Sepiida > Sepiidae > Acanthosepion > Acanthosepion esculentum. Next base: position 15,594,125 of record OZ038499.1, on the reverse strand, counting down.
ACAGATATTGCCTTACTCTCCTTTCTATATTTGTATATTTACTCTACTTTCTCACCTTTTTGAAAACCTTTACGGAGAAGTTTTGTCACTTGGCACGCCCATGTCAATCAGTGCGCAAGGTTTTTCTTTTGTGCTTTTGGTAATGTCTGTGCGCGCAAACATCATCATCATCATCATCATCATCATCATCATCATCATTACTATTATTATTATTATTATTATTATTATTATTATTGAGAAAGAGAAATAGTGAGATAGCATACGCCAGAAAATTGACGCTACGGTACTAATGTACTCAAGCCATGAGAACTATACCTGATGTAGTATCAGGGAAAGTATTATTATTATTATTATTATTATTATTATTATTATTATTTTGATTTCTATTGTATACAGATTTCCTTCCGTGTCCCAACCAGAGACCTATGGTGAGAAATGTCTTCATGTCATTTTCCTTTGAAAAAAATAACCTACGGCTACACACATTTTACATATATAAAGCTCTTCGTAATGCGTGAGCTGTACTTGTGAGTACATTTTTTTTTAATTTCTTTACGGCATGGGCTTCCAGGAATCCCTTCAATGAGTCTATCGGAACATTTTCCAATCAATCCGAGAGCTTCTACTACAACTGGAATTGTTGATGTCCTTATGTGCCACATTCTTTAGATTTCCCTTAAAAGACGTTTGTTTTTTTTGTATTTTTTTTTTTGTTGTTTTTTTTTTGAAGATTTTAAAAGATACATTGCAATCTGGAGGGACTGCCATGTCAATAAGAAAGCACATTGTTGTGGTCTTTGATCACGATGTCGGAGCAATTAGCTTTGACTGTTCTGTCTGTGTGTATTGTAAAGTGCCATAAAATGGTTACAAGTCCTATCTCTGTAACCGAGCCTAGGTGATGTTCATAACTGCATTTGAGGTCAACACACTATTTCATTACATTGGTGCTGTTCAGCAAGAATAAATCTTTCGGTTTCATCTTTTAAACCTGCACTACGCACCTACTGATGGGTACGGGGTTTGTCTACATCAGCTTGTTTGGTACGGGCAGAATATTGACCATGAACAGCCATATCTCATTTCTGTCTTTGTTACATTACATTTGCTTTCTTTTTTTAGCTTCTTTTCCGCTGCAATAGTCATATTATGTTTTACTTGCTCTTCTTCACTCACTTGAAATTCCCTTTTGAATTTGTTGGCTTCTTTTATTGCTGAATAATGTTTCTTGTTTATTTCACGTTCTTTGACGCAGATCATCATACAATCTTCTGTAGTTTCCAGGTATCTTTGAAGACCGATTGTTGTTGATATGTAAGACAGTTCTAGTTGAACTAATCCTCTACCTTCTTCGGATCTGAGCACATACAGCCGATTAACATCTATCATTACCATCAGCCTATTTTTTCGGTATTGGTTAACCCTTTTCATGCTAAGTTATTCATTATTATCTCGTTTTCAAGTCGCCATTTTGATTATTAATTACCAACAACCCAAATAGTGTTACATGTGTATTGTAAAGTCCCATAAAATTATTACAGGTTCTATCTCTGTAACCGGGTCTGGGTGATGTTCAAACAAGTTTCTTGCAGTTTCTTTCCCATAAAAGTTGCATATGTCCCAGTGTAGATATTGGCCCACTCTACAATGACTAATTTTATATACAGTGGATGCTAAAACCGTGCAACCTGACACAAGATGGTCAGTTGTTTCTGGATATTTATCACAGAGAATTTCGGAGATGCTTATCTCGCCATTGTTTCTGCATTTGGTACATTGCATTTGCTTTTGCTTGTTTGTTTTTTTAGGTTATTTGCGCGCTGCAGTAGGGGCATTATGGTTCATATGCACTTCTTCACTCTCTTGAAATCCCGATTTGAATTTGTTGGCTTCTTTTATTGCTGAATAATGTTTCTTATTTCTTTCACGTTCTTTGACGCAGATCATCATACAATCTTCTGTAGTTTCCAGGTATCTTTGCAGACCAATTGTTGTGGTTTTGTAAAACAGTTCTAGTTGAACTTTACCTTCTTCGTATCTGGACACATACATGCGATCAAAATCAACTTATTAAACTTCCTCTTTACCAATGGAATATTAAGTATGAATGGAATGAGGATGAGTCGAGTCAGTGTAGATTGCATCAACATCCTCCTCCTCCTTCTTCTTCTCCTTCTTCTTCATCTTGAAGAGTGTAGGGATCAGAACAGCTTTATCGGGAGTCCGTTCCACAAAGCAACAGTTCTGGGAAAGAAATGTGGAACTTCCTCTTTACCAAAGGAATATGAAGTATGAATGGAATGAGTCAGTGTAGATAGCATCAACATCCTCCTCCTCCTCCTCCTCCTTCTTCTTCTTCTTCTTCTTCTTCTTCTTCTTCTTCTTCTTCTTCTTCTTCTCCTCCTTCTTCTCTTCCTCCTCCTCTTCTCCTCCCTCTTCTTCTCCCCTCCTCATCCCTCTTTTTTCAAGGGCCGCACAAACTAATTAAGGAGGAGGACGGAAAGTTAACCTAACACTTTATTTTCAACCCGTCCTCTCTACTCACTGCCGTAGATGAGATGTTAGGGGTTGGAGAATTTGTAAATAATCTTCTTCTTCTTATTATTATTATTATTAATATTAATATTATTACTACTACTACTACTACTACTGCTGTTTCTTTTTCTTCCTCAAATCCTTCATCGTTCTCTTTCGTTTTTAGTCAATAGTTTCTATCCACTTTTTCTCCCTTAACTTGATATTTTCTTTTTTCTTTTTCTCTTCTCTTCCCTACCTTTCTTCCTTCCTTCTTCCTTCCTTTTTCTCGTTTTGTATTTTAAATCTATTTGCTTTTTAAATTCATACATATTCAGAATAATCAACTCGCATATCCAACTTGACCTTTCGTTGAGTTCGCTTTTCGTCCCCTTCAAACCAACATTTCATCCCCCTCCTCCTCCTCCTCCTTCTTCTCCTCCTCCTCATTTTTTCAAAGGCCGTGCAAACTAATTAAGGAGGAGCACGGAAAGTTAACCTAACACTTTATTTTCAACCCGTCCTCTCTACTCACTGCCGTAGATATAAGGCCTGGGTCAGTATGTGATATGAAATTGAATAAAAGAATTCTGATTAAAGAAAATACGAGTAAAACAAATAATTGATACAGAGAGAAGATGCAACCATGTCAGCCAATGAGCGCGATCTCTGGTAAGCTAATTATTTTCCTCGAGGAGATGTTAGGGGTTGAAGATGAAGAAGTTGTGAATTATCTTAGTTAAGTAAATAAAACTGAACGAAGGAAGGAAAAAAAGAAAATGCACGTGTAAAAAAACAGGTAGAATCTGAAAAAATAGGCGAAGATTTTTTTTTATCTGAATGAAAGAAAGAAATAAAGGTAGAAAGAAAGAAAGAAAGAAAGGTAGAAAGAAATGAACTAAATTATCTGATAAAAATTTTCACGTTGAAAAAAGAAAAGGGTAGATTAAAAAATGTGAGAATATTTGCCTTAAGCAGACATTTTTTTTTAAAGTATATTTGATCGGTGAGTTACGTGTTTTTCGTTTAAACATCATTTAAGGAAAAAGGAAAAACGTCTTCAAAGAAATGAAATGGTTAGAGAAATTAGAAAAACAGTGTTCCAAAAAGTTCCGAACGATAAAGAATGGTAACAATGCTGAAAGAGTCTGAAAGCTTTTGGTGGAATCAGCCGGTAATTTACCTACGAGAGAAATGAATATCTAAAATGCAGATTCCTGGGTGGCGGGGAGCTGATGTGTGCCACAAATTTTTTTGGCATTTCTTTGGGGGTTTGCTGTTCGAACCCAGTTAAAAACCAAAATTTTGAGATTTTCATTTTGAAGTGTTCAAATGCTCTTCCAGATTGATGGATTCTTATCTGGCTGTGAATGTATTGACGATCTGAAGACATTCCTTATGCTCTGAGATTTACGGATCGATCGGCTGAATGAGTCACAAATAAACTTTTTCCATTTTATCTTACAATTTCCCCAATACTGTTCTTGATATATAAAAAATATATATCGTTATCTCATATCACATTACACACACGCGCACACACACACATACATATATATATATATATATATATATATATATATATATATATATATATATATATATATATATATATGTATATATATATATATGTATGACAGGATACCAAACATCCTAATGTAGAGCCAGTTAGATCAGGGCTACAGAAACGTAGAACGCCCGTGGCTAAGATACAAAGACAGCTGTCGATATACGTCATAACACCGTCGAGCCCTTAGCCTTGGAGGGGGTAGAATGGAGATCAACGTGTTTTAGTGGACTCAGCAGTTTTCAATCAACTTGTCTGAATATCGTCTTCAAGAAGTGAGTGCAAGATCTAAAAGGTCAGCCAATCTAACACTGATCCCATCTCACAATCCTCACCTTGCTCCATATGCGGCCTCTTTTGTAAATCACTATCGGTTCTTATTGCCACTTAAGATTATCGCACAAAATTTATATATATATAATCCATACATTCAGTTAAATGTAAAAATATAATCATCTTTGATAATGGCTAAAGTGTATACGAAAGCGCTCGGGCATACAGAACAATTTCTGCATAGTTTATGTCCAGAAAAGTATAAAATTCTAAGAACGTAACAAAAATTAAACAAGAAATGAATAGAGGAATTGCTGCCCAAAATACAAAATTATATATATATTTATATATATATAATAATGGACTCTCCCGTCGTGTTCGACGTATGAGGATCTGACAGCTTAGTTGATTCAGTTATGAAATTTTGTGCGATTATCTTAAGTGCTGCTTAAGACCCGATAGTGATTTACAAAGGAGGCCACATATGGAGCAAGAGTGAGGATTATGAGATGAGATCACTGTTGGATTGGCTGACCTTTTAGATCTTGCTCTCACTTCTTGAAGATGATTCTGACAAGGAGATTGAAAATTGCTGAAAACACTAAATTACGTTGATCTACATTCTAACCTGCTCCAAGGCTAAGCGCTCAAGAGTGTTATGTGGTATATTGACAGCTAACAAGTTGCTTTTCAGCTTGTCTTTGTATCTTAGCCATGGGCGTCCTACATTCCTTTAGCCCTGATCTAACTGGCTGCACATGTTTCACTTTTATTACATCACAGAATAAAGGGGAAAATATTAGCTTGATAAATGTTCCTATTTTGTTCTTTGTTTTATATACCTGTCCGATTCCGATTTGATCGACGTTAGAACTGTTCAAATAGGTATATAGATAAAAGCAAAACAAGCCTAAATTAACCTATTTTGGGCGGGGTTATCCATGTTTAATACATGGTTCTCAGTATCAAGATGCCTAACCGACATCTAAATGCCACTCGGATCCTTTCCTTGCCAAATTCTGGTGAAGGGAGTCGTCACCTTTTCGCCCTGATTTTGACTTTAAGCTGATGCTTAAAGAACAAGATCATTTGGGAAGAGGTAAATTTCTCGTCTCCATCGAATTCTTTCTGTCGCGTCGTCCATATCACGACTCGCAAAACCCCTAGCAAGCACAGAAATGCATATTGCTCAGTTTTAGTTAACGACGGTACCACATTGCCACAAAAGAACTGGCCTCAAGTACAAAGAACTTTCTGCACAGCATACGAACCATATCTTCAATAAGCTTGCACAACGGGACAACGACCGTGCAGTGGAAGAAGTTGTGACTCACCGCGGCGGACGGAGTTGAGAGAATTTCAGTCCTCTGAGAGAAAGTTTTTTGCCGACCCAGAGGGCCCTTCGTACCACCAGCCAGGTGAGTGACGCCTCATCATTAGTGAGGTATTTCAACCCGGACGCCTAAGATCATATGGGGCTAGCCTCTGCTTCGTTAACCCGAGTTCGCCAGTCATACCATCTTGAACTGACCCCCTCACTAATACCTAACGAGACAACGCGTGGACGTCGGAGAGGTCATCTGCCGCCGTGATAGAAGGAGCATTCGCATCAGGGTAAACGGTGAGCTACCTCCTCGCATGATTGCACACTTCTCAGGCACGGGAAGTTCTTACTGGCGCGTTCCTTCCTGAATTCGCCATTCCTATCCACTTGCAAACACATGCGATCTCGGAACGCGATGCGAAGGATCGAATTTATTTTCACAATTAACTGAATGTATGGATTGTTTTATGTTTGTCTATAGAATTATAGGAATTTATATATAAAAACATTACACTGGATCTAAACATATGGTTCTATTGTTAATATTTCGTTCTCTCACGTGGTACGACGTCATAGAACCGCATCATGAATTTACGACCTGCGTCTGCTATTCCGCGCATAGCAATCTTCTATATTAACATAAGAGAATATCATCTTTGATGGCGAATATCTTTTTTTAAATGTCCATATAACCACTCTGAATATGGTTCATGTGAGCCGAAAGCTTAGATCAAGGAACAGCTGAATAAAAAGAAATACAAATGTTGAACAGTTTTTGTCTCCTGAAATTAAAGCAAATATACGGAGTTTAGAACGGCTAATGATCAAACATAATAGACATTCGTTGTCTGTTATATTTAGCAATATATGTTTAAATAATGATCTGCTACCCAAATACACAGTTTTGTCTATTTATTTTAAGTAAGTTCCTTTCAAAATCGCGTCGCAGCTCGTGATGTCACACATGACCAACGGTTTCCCATACTTAATACTGCTCGTTTTTCACTCTCGCGTGGTCATGTGTGACGTCACGAGCTGCGACGCGATTTTCGCTTCCTTGTCTCGTAAATACGAGTTTGTCGTTACTTTGAGCTTATTCAAGCAGCAAGGGCGGACTATCATTGTGGTTTCGTCTGTGTGTTGTTTGATTTATTGTAATTGTCACCTATGATAATGGCTTATGTAAGCTGAAAGCCTAGAATGGATTTAAACATGTATCAAGATGGTGTTTTCCTTTCGTCTTTCAACGATAATGTGATTAAGCTTATCAGACAATATGAAAGGAACTTACTTAAAATAAATAGACAATATAAATATATTTATACAATACAGAAAATATAAATATATATATACAATACATTGTCTATATTATTTAATTAAACATGCATCAATGAAAAATTGCTGCCTAAATATACACAATATATACATATATATATATATATATATATATATATATATATATATATATATATATATATAAAGAAAGAAAGAAAGAAAGAAAATGAGACATTAATTTAGTAAGAAAAGTTGCTAAACTGATATAACCAGCTTGCATATTGATGGTGGCAAAATTGTTGATCCTGACACTTTCAATGCCTCTTGGTCTGATTAAATTATATTCATTTCTTATTAAAATGGCACAGACGGATCAAAATTGCCCTCAGAAAGGTTCCGCTGGCATACAAGTGCACTGACCTGGAAAACACCGCTTTAATAAAAGATAAATATAATCTGCACAGACAAAGAGCGACTGAAAGCGCCATTATCTACGAAACCCATATGCTTACTAGTTGACCAGGCTATTTCAGTGTAGTTTTTATCGTTATCACACCATGCAAGGCAGTAAGACATAAGGGTTTACTGGGAGAGCAAGAATTCGGAACAGAAAAATTTCTAATGGGCGGGAAAAGAAAAGAGTAATCAAGAGAACAGTAGATAGCGATTGACACTGCATTTAAATTTTCGCAGATTTAATTTGGCTGGAAAGCATGGAGCCGGAAAGGAATTCTCCATCAAGAAGTACGAGAAAAGAAACTGTTAGCATAGAACCTACGGTTACGTCTAGCCAGCTCAACAGTAAATTGATGAGATCTCGACGCCAGTCTAGTATTGCGATTAAATTCAAAAAGCCTACGTATAAGAGCGATATTTATTCTGGTGTATACACAGAAATGTGACACAACGTTAAAAAGAGGAATAGGGAAAAGGACAGCCTTGTTCCCTCTTAACGATAACTTAACTAGCCACAAACAGTGACCCAAACATACAACAATATTCCTTACACCACAAGAACGCATTCTTACTTACCTTTCTTAATACATCCACCATAATACCTCATTGTCTCTATGAAAGTCCTAACTAGTTCCCTTGTGTACAATTCATTGTCTATGGGAGAGGGGAATAAAACAACAATTACATCAAGCTAGCCCAACTGTAAATTGATGACATCTAGACGCCAGTCTGGTACTGCGCTTAAATTAAAAAGTCTAGGTACCGTCGTGAAAAGCGGTATTTATTCCTGTTTATTTACAGAAAATGTGGCACAAGGCCAAAATGGTTAATGGGGAAAAGGAGGGTCTTCTTTATTAACGTTAAAATTAGCTAGCCACAATCACTGACGCAAACATACCACAATATTCCTAACACTAAAACAACACATTCTTACTTACCTTTCTTACTACATTCTCCATAATACCTCTTTGTCTCTATGAAGGTCCTAACTAGTCCCCTTATGTACAATTCATTGTCTGTGGGACAGGGGAATAAAACAATTTAAAATATACAAAGGTACAAGAGCTCATCCGAATAATTACCATGAAAGTATTTATAAAAAGACACAGAGAGGCAACCTTACGGTGGTGGGAAAGTGACTGAAACCGAGCCGCCAGATCAGGACCAATAATATTGCCGATTCTTCTTTGGATTTTATCAAGGAGCTCAAGGTAAATAGAAGGGGCACCAGACCATATATGGCAGCAATATTCTAAGCATGGACGAATTACTTGTTCTTACTAAATTAACACAGAAGCAATGTAGAATAAGTAAACCTTGAAGAAAAAAAATATTATAAACAAAATAAAATAACAAAAATGACGTTGAAATTAATGAAAAATAATTTCTTTCATGATTCAATTAAAGTCAAACACAAATATTCAGTCGCTCAACATGAACCAAGTTTTGGCGCCATAATGCAGATTTTGTTCTTGTGAAATAAAAAGACTTTTTTTTAATATATTTTTATTGTGTTAGGTCATCGGTGAAACATTAAATTCGAATTTTTCCAAATTGTTTTATATATGCACTAAACCATTGGATTCTCAGCCAACGTGTGGTAATCCTTGAAAATCGGCATTCGAAATCCTGTCTTGAGCCTGAATACCGATTACAGACACAATAGGAAAACAAAAATGTCTGCCACTATGAATCATAGACGGTGAGATAGATATGAAAAGATGAAATGTGTATTTATTGAGAGTGAAAAATAGAGACGTTGGCAGATAGATAGATAGATAGATAGATAGATAGATAGATAGATAGATAGATAGATAGATAGATAGATAATGAACAGAATGAGATAGATAGATAGATAGATAGATAGATAGATAGATAGATAGATAGATAGATAGATAGATAATGAACAGAATGAGATAGATAGATAGATAGATAGATAGATAGATAGATAGATAGATAGATAGATAGATAGATAGATAGATAGATAGAACGTGTTATGGGATCTTACCTGTAACGATACAATGAACTCTTCCTGACACTATAAAGACTGCGCCTCTCAAGAGAGACGGTAGAACGGAACGTGGAACGAGTCGAGACGGAATCGAGTCGAGCCAATAGTAGTTCACTCTAAACCAGACTGACAGTCATACTAACACTTTCAACATCTTGTATTATTATTATTCTGTTTAATATATCTTTGTTATTCCTACTCTTGTGTTCGTGTTGTTCTTCCTTGGTCCTAACCTTGGACCATAACAGTGGTGCGAGGATATTGGACCATAACAGTGGCGCCGAAGACTGAAGAAACGAAACTCTACGCGGAGAATCCTAAAAAAAGGATATTGAAGAAACAAACTCTACGCGGAGTATACTGAAGAAACGTAATTCTACGCGAATATTGAAAAAACAAGTTCTACGCGGAGAAATCTAAAAGTATACTGAAGAAAAGAATTCTACGCGGAGAAATCCTAAAAAAAGGATACTGAAAAAACAAGTTCTACGCGGAGAATCTACAAAAAGAAACATTTTGCTATCGGTCGTCCGTAACAGAGGTAGTGAAAAAAAAACAAGTTCTACGCGAACATAAAAAAAGAGAAAATCTTTTTTTGGACACCAACTTTACAGTGGTAACAAAGGCACGAATTCTACACGTGAAATTCTTTTCGTACAAAGGTTCCAGAACAACAGGTAACAAAGACCTGAAGTCTATACTAAAGGAGAAATACTTACGGTATAAACATGGAAGACTTTAAGGCAACCATATTGGAACTTATGAAAATGCATTTTGAGCAGCAACAGAAAAACGAACAGAAGCATCTTGAACTACAAGAATTACTACTACGGGCAGTAACAAATAAAGGGCAAAATTCTGAAAATGAAACGGCATTCTCGCAAAATGCTATATGGAGCTCTATCGAAGACTTCACTTATGCACCGGACAAAGACAAAACCTTCGCAGATTACTTCAGAAAATATGAAGATTTATATGAGTTTGATTGCGGGAATTGGTCAGACGCGAAAAAAGTACGTCTACTACTTAGAAAACTAGGGTCAAGCGAATACACTAAATTCGTAGACTACATCCTACCGAGGAAAACGAATGAGTTGACTTTCAAGGAAGCCGTGAAAACTTTTAACGGAATTATTTAGTCCTAACACTTCACTATTCCACAAAAGATGGAAATGTTTAAATCTAACAAAAAAGGACAGCGAAAACTATATAACATTCGCTTCCATAGTAAACAAACACTGCGATGACTTTAAGTTATCGGACAATTTTAAATGTTTGATATACGTCCAAGGCCTGGTTTCGACTAAAGATGCGGAGATCAGACGGAGAATTCTAACAAAACTTGAGAGTGAACCAGAATTGACGCTACAAAAATTGGCTGAAGACTGTCAGAGATGTTTAAGCATAAAAAAGGACTCGAAAGATATAGAAGAGTCTGGCGTCGCTTACATACGAAAAGTACAACGACAAACACGTTTTTGTCCCTCCTCAAAAACAAAACAAACCAAACCAATTATTCTACTTCAAAAACAAGACAAACAAATTTTTCTACTTCAAAAACTCAAATAAAATATCAGAAAAAACTACCGCCCAGTCCATGCTATCGCTGTGGGACTTTGCATTGGTACAAAGATTGTCCATGCCGCTTCTGTCGTGCAATAAAGTGGGACATAAAAGTTCGCATTGTTGGACTCGGAAAGAAAGCAAAAACCGAGTAAGAGTCACTAGAACTGACCAAGCGGACGAGACAAATATACGAAAATACGTACAAGTAGAAATGTTAAACAAAAAAGTCAGACTACAATTGGATTCCGGATCAGATTTAACCATTATTAACTTACAGACATGGAAGAAATTAAACAAACTGACCATGTTGAGAACCGATAAAATAGCCAGGTCTGTAACTGGAAGAAAAATAAAATTTGAGGGGGAAGTTATTACAAATGTGGCATTCAAAGGAATGACTAAAAAGTTAAAAATGTACGTTCTTAAAAATACGGAAAATTTATTTGGAACTGACTGGATGCAGAAATTTGACCTCTGGGATTTACAGATAAATACGTTCTGCCAAAAAGTGAAAAGTTTATCGACCGAGGCAGATAAATTAAAGGAGAAATTAAAGGAGAGTTTCCCCGAAGTATTTTCAGCCAGCCTCGGGTGGTGTAAAAAAATGTCGGCAAACATAGATCTAAAAGAAAATGTACAACCCATTTTCAAGAAGAAAAGGAATGTACCTTTTGCACCATTAGAAAAAATAGACCAAGAGTTGGATAGAATCGTGAAAACCAGTATATTGACAAAGGTAGAATATAGTCAATGGGCTGCACCTACGGATTAAGTGAAAAATGCGCTGATTTCTCGACGGGATTGAATGCAGCGATTAAGGATTATCACTATCCTCTCCCTAATCCAGAGGAAGTTTTCACAAAATTGAACGGAGGAAAAATTTTCTCAAAGATAGACTTGAGCGAAGCATACCTACAAGTACCAGTAGATGAGGAAAGCTCGAGGTTGTTGTGCAAAAACACACATAAAGTGTTATATAAGTTCCAAAGATTACCATTCGGTATTAAGGTCGCGCCGGCGATATTTCAGCAAATAATAGATACTATGCTAGACGGACTGGATTTCACGATCGCATACCTTGATGACGTCCTGATAAATAGCAAAAATATTGAACAACACTGGGAACACGTTCAAGAGGTTTTCAGGAGAATACAAAACTACGGGTTTAAGGTAAAAGAAAATAAATGTGACTTCTTTATGAAGGAAATAAAATATCTGGGCCATATTATTGACGAAGAAGGAAGAAGACCAGACCGAGAAAGGGCCACGGCAATAAAAAAAAATGCCGGCTCCAAAAAATTTAGCAGAATTAAAAAGCTTACCAAGAATTTATTCCGAACATGCACAAATTACGCGCACCCCTAAACGAACTGTTGAAGAAGGAAAAAGTTTTGGAGTGGACAGATGAATGTCTGAAAACTTTTGACAAAATCATTAAGACTCTAACAGCATATTTATTTTTAGCTCATTATGACCCAAAATTAGAAATAATAGTCGCGAGTGACGCGAGTGCCTATGTTGTTAGGGCATGTATACATCATAAAATACCGGATGGGACACTAAAACCCATCGTGCATGCGTTGAAAACGATGCTACCAGCCGAACAAAATTACTCGCAAATTGAAAAAGAAGCGCTGGGGATTATTTTTGCGGTTACGAGATTCGACAGATATATTTACGGTAGATTTTTCACCTTACAGACGGACCACAAGCCGTTATTGACAATATTTGGATCAAAGAAAGGTCTACCTGTCTACACTGCGAATAGATTGCTAAGATGGGGTACAATTTTATTGAACTATAATTGGAGTATCTTCCATCAAACAAAATCGGGCATGCAGATTGTCTTTCGAGACTAATACCAAAGAAAACGGAGCCATTAGAACATTCCGTAATTGCAGCTCTACGACATGAGGAAGATATTAGAACATCATTATGTAGCACAATTCGAAACCTCCCCGTCACATTACAGGAAATAAGAAATGAAGCTGTGATTGACGAATTTATAAAAGAAACGAAAACAAAAATTGCAGAAAAAAATAAGCATGTATCAGACAGTTTATGGTTATGTGATAATTTTCTACTATATAATTAAAGGGTAGTAATCCCGAAAACGCCACAAAGGCGAATCCTCAAGGATTTTTATATGGGCCATCCAGGAAAGAACAGAATGAAATTCTTAATGCGAAGTTATGTATATTGGCCAAACATGGATCAAGCTATCACACATATGGTGGACAAATGCAAGGGTTGTTCCTTAGCAGCCAAGGCACCTCCGATCATCCATCAGCCATGGCCGGAGACAGACCGACCGTGGTTGAGAATACAAGATTTCGCAGGTTCATTTAGATGGTTTCTACTATTTGATTGTAGTTTACAAGTACAGTAAATGGCCAGAAGTATTTCGTTGTAGAAAACCTACTTCTGAGACTACCATAAATTGCCTTCACGAGCTGTTTGCTCGTTTCGGAGTGGGTGATTGTCTAGTCACCAACAATGGGACACAATTCACATCTGCGGATTTTCAAGAATTTTGTGAAACTTTTCAAGTTAAACACATCAAATCCCCGCCATATCACCCAAGATCAAACGGACAAGCGGAGAGATTTGTAGATCCACTAAAAAGAGCACTAAGGAAAGCTTATGACGTACCTACAGAAAAAGCTTTACAACAATTCTTACAAATATATAGAATTACACCAAACAGTACTACGCCATCGGCATTATCGCCTGCGGAAGTGATGTTCGCGCGAAAAATTAGATCGGTATTCGACAAATTACTACAAAAACAAACAAAGCAATCACCAACGTCGTACGTACCAAAAAGAAAATTTAACTCAGGAGAGAAAGTTTTTTTTCAAAATGTACAAAAACAATACATCCTACTGGGAACAAGGTAAAATAGAGAAACGGATCGGAAACATGATTTACATAATACAGGGTCCCAAGTTCTCGCATAAAAGGCATTTAAATCAAATAAGAAAGAGACTGTTAGAGGATTCTAACGGTCCACCTCAGAAAGAGGAAGAAGTGATGCATACGATATTCGACACATTCGATATGCAAACGCCTCAAACAATAACAGAACCGCGAAAATCGACCAGGAAAAGAAAATTGACAGAGTCTTTGATGATAAATCCAAAGAGAAAAAATATTAAAGACCCCTGCGAGGCAAAAGCTTTGCGAGGGGGGTGTTATGGGATCTTTCCTGTAACGACACAATGAACTCTTCCTGATACTATAAAGACTGCGCCTCTCAAGAGAGGCGGAGGAAGTGGAACGAGTCGAGACAGAACGAGTTGAGACAATTGTAGTTCACACAGTCATACTAACACCTTCTAATTCTTGTATTATTACTCTGTTTAATATATCTTTGTTATTCCTACCCTCGTGTTCGTGTTGTTCTTCCTTTGGTCCTAACCTTGGACCATAACAGTGGGATGAGGATATTGGACCATAACAGATAGATAGATAGATAGATAGATAGATAGATAGATAGATAGATAGATAATGAACAGAATTGAATAGATAGATAGATAGATAGATAGATAGATAGATAGATAGATAATGAACAGAATGAGATAGATAGATAGATAGATAGATAGATAGATAGATAGATAATGAACAGAATGGAATAGATAGCTAGATAGATAGATAGATAGATAGATAGATAGATAGATAGATAGATAGATAGATATTCTCAGTCTCTTCAAATCTATCTATCTATCTATCTCAGCCTATTCCTACCTCTACCTGTTGATATCTATATGTATCCATCTGCCCGTCTGTCTACCTGTCTATCATACGTTGTACATAATAGATGTGCAGATAACATGTTTAATCATAGAACAGAAACATACAAAAAATAATTGTATTTGCTTTAAGATAATTCCCACGGCCATTTGTTTGTCTGATTGCTCGATAATTTAACTGAGTAGTTAAAATAACTATGGTCTGTCTATCTGTCTGTCTACCTGTCTCTCTGGCTATCTATCTGTCTGTTCGTATCTATCTTTCCATCTATCTACACCCCCCATATATATATATATATATATATATATATATATATATATATATATATATATATATATATATATATATGGCTGTCTATTAATTATATGCCGACCTATAAATTAAAAACAAAAGTAACGAAAACACGTACAGTGTAATAAAGAAAGAAGGAAAATATCGTCCAACCGGATGTGACGTCAAGCTAGCTAATAAACAATTCCTGATCAAAGCTAACGCATTCTTTGGGATGACAAGAAAACGTGAAAGTCTTCTTCTCCATCCTGCTCACGTAACAAAGTAAGTGTTTTGGGTTATGGCCAAGGACTGTCAAATAAAATAAAAAAATTTAAAAAAAAAAGAATTACTAAGAAAACCAAATGTATTTTAAGTGTGTATGAAAGGAACGGAAAATGGCGGTATCCGGAGGAAAAGAAACACCCGAAAATATTACGATGGCCTTGCAGTTTGGTTTTTCAAGCGGGAAATGAGTCTCCTTTGAGCGTCGTCTTCATTCTTCCTGGCAGAACTTCCTATTTCAGGGCAAATGATGTCTGAATGTTTTGTGGTGATGTATTGTTTTTATCCGTTTAATAATTCAGACTAGCATTTCCACCTTCGTTACGTCGATGAATGACTTTCGGCTGGTAGGCATTTCGATTGATGCATGGAGTTCTGAGATTAATTATCTTATTAATCATTCAGACTGAAATCCTCATCTTTATTTTGATGTTTGTGTTTCGACCGGTAGGATCTCCAGTAAGCCTAAGGTTTTCTAAAATTCTTGCCATTATTTCATGAAACATGTCAGTTCACCTCTGTTATTTCAATAGTTTATCTTTACCCAGATGTAAACTGCATTTGTCCTTTTTCTTATCTCAATTTTGTCCATTCTTTTATGTGCCGTATACCCTAAGAACCAGGCCGATCATGGTCCCCGCCCTCGGTATGACGATAAACTACATCCACGTCCTGGGTAAGACAATGAACTACATCCAACAGCAAGGCCTTTGATTTGCTTTGAGAAGCATGGAACGACCTCCTAATTGCTGGTTTTACGAGGTCCACTCAAACCCGGGGTGGTAGCACCTGTCAGGGTCCCAGCTATGGGCAAATAGTTAATCCCCAAACCCGTGCTCGTCATGTGTAAGGTGACAAATAACAGCCAGCGCCCTGAGTAAGAAGATAAACTACATCCCTGTCCTGTGTAAGACGATAAACTACTTGCAACAGTAAGGCCTCAGATCAGGAGGTTTTGAGGGGCGTGGAACCACCTCTTAATTACTGGTGATCTCAGATCCACCCTGATCTGGGCTGGTAGCACCTGTTAGGGTCTCAGCTATGGGAAAATAGTTAACCCCACCAAAGGAGTTCAAAACACTATGAAAGTATAAAAATAGTTTTTAATACCAGAAATACATTTTTGAAAAAAAAATATTGCCAGCAATAAAAATCTTGTCGGCATTAAATAACTCATTGAGGTTGATATGCTGTAAAACAAAACAAACCTAAACCGATCATGTTTCTCCACAACGTCCCTCATTTGTATCCCTAAGCAACCCTTGTTATGCCTACTAATCCCACTCATTTTCTCAGGTTACTCTCTGTTTCCACCTGTCCCTTCACGGCATGGCCGATAGTGGCTTTCCACAGCTTCCCTCCTTTGTAGCAGAGTACATGTTGTTATCGCTGATCTTTCGTTTCTTCTTCCACGTGTCGTGTCTCTTCAAGACATCGGTGATCATGTCTCTCCACAACTTCCCGTTCTTTGTAGCTCTTAGTAAGGCATATGTTTTTGCTATCTTTCCTTGTTCTGTCAACCATTTGCAAAAGTTCGGTAAATAGGTTTCTCTGTGTTCCCCTCTGCCCCCCCCGCCTTCTGTATGTTCTGTGAGTGTCAAATTCTCCAAGCCGTCTTTCCTCATTATTTGTACTAGAGATTTTCGCTGTCTCTTTCTGATTCTAAATATAAATGTCCATTTTCTTTCCACTTTGTTTAAAACTCGTCATTGCTCACATGTTAAGTCCATGGTATTCTCAGCATCCTTCTGTAGAACCACATTTCTGTTGCCGCAAGTCTCTTCATCATATGTGAATATATTGTCAAGCATTCATTTCCATATAGGAGGACTAATATTACATAACAGTACATTACTTTTTTGTTTTGTTTATAACGAATTTTTTCTGTTTTCTAATACTTTGCTTAGATGTAGGAAGGCATCTTTTAACAGTTGACGGGAACTGTAAAAAAATGTTACTAGGCTTGCAAAGTTTCGTCTGTTGGAAAGGCGTTATAGAGTGGAAAAATTCATCACTCTGTCAAGGCTGAAAAGTAAGGATTTGGCATCTCCATCCGCGTTATTCATATTTGGTTTGATCTTTTAAAGATGGAGCATAGTAGAAAGAGTTAGGTACTTTTGAAGTGATACAAAGATCATATTTCCAACATCTTTAAAGATCGAGCACACACGCCAGTTCCGTTTGTGGTCTGAAGTGAGTCCCTAGCAAGGGGCCTCATATACGCTAACGTTTTTCATGAAGCGCAAAGAGTATATTGATCAACTGTGAAGTTTGCTGCTATGAAAGATTTTGCGATATTTCCCATAGGTGAGAGCGACTGTTTGTTCACATGTCGAATACTCAAGTGTGTTACACCTCAAAGAATTTCTTATGATGTCGTGATACAATTTGAGCGAAGGGTCATGACTTCCAGCTGAGAAGAGATTATGGCCTATCGGGAAAAAATATGGCCGTTTTGAATTGTAAATATATGAAGACTGTTGTCAATAACTATGTCATATGAAAATGAGTAACTACCGACACCAAGGCTCGATCGTGACACTCTGGACTTAATGAATATATGTTTTCCACCAGGTGTATAAATAGCGGTGCCAGGCTACTGACTGAAGTGATTATTGAGTGACTATTAAGTGGAACTATCCAGTTGAATTACTGTGCGCGTCGAGGATATGGGTTTTGATTTAGGATTTACCGGACGTTAAGCCGAGTCGAGCCGCGCTGTTAACAAGGTATTCACTGAAATGGTTAATTATCTTTGGTTGACTTTTACTTCTTTGTTCTTGTTAAGTATTTTTTTGCGGTTGTAATTAAATACTGTTTTATTTTAACATTGAAGTCTTGAGTTATACTTAATTATTAACAGTCAGCGTACGTCATAAAAACTGTCTTTCAGAGATGAGGTATTGTAACTGTTTACACTATTGTTCAGACTGTTGTCCTGATCTTTATTGTCATATTCACGACGTTTCGGCTGTTGTACGCTCCGGCCTTCTTCAGGATATGTCTATATTTCTTATATGAAGCTTTGTAACTATTTACACTATTTACATTGTTCGGGCTGATGTCCTCATCTTTACTGTCATATTCTCGACGTTTCGGCTGTTGTACGCTCCGGCCTTCTTCAGGATACGTCTATATTTCTTATATGAAGCTTTGTAACTATTTACACTATTTACATTGTTCGGGCTGATGTCCTCATCTTTACTGTCATATTCTCGACGTTTCGGCTGTTGTACGCTCCGGCCTTCTTCAGGATATGTCTATATTTCTTATATGAAGCTTTGTAACTATTTACACTATTTACATTGTTCGGGCTGATGTCCTCATCTTTACTGTCCTATTAACGACGATACATGACCCAGTGGATAAAAGCGCTGGTTGATTTAATCCAGTGACTTGACCCAAAGAGTTGTGAGTTCAATATCTCCCCACAAACTTGGAGAGTTGAGTTACTAAAGAGAAATAAGTGAAACTGAGATACCCAGAAAAGGTATGGCACGTGGAACTAGAACAATCTGCCTCAGTGGACTAAATAAAGAATTCAGTTCGGAATTCCAATAGCACCCGAAGAAGGCCGGAGTATACAACATCTTTCGGTCACCTACATGTGTAAAATATATACTTAGGACATTACGTGACCACGGGTGATTTGCTCCCAGTGAGGATCGAAATCACTGCAGTAGTTCAAGTCTTTATTGACGAGATTACTAACTGCTGCTCCACGAAGCGGAGACCAGGGTTGGTATGGGGTAAGTCTTCGATAGTGAAGGTTACAGGGAGAATCGAACTCACTATACTTGGTTTTGTTTGCTTTTCATTAACACCTTTTGCCGTATTTATCCATTTCTTGACGGATATACTTTTTGGATTCATCAAATGTGCTCACATCCACTGTTTGGTTGCCGTGAGCTTTCAGCAATGAATTTCTGTGGGTGCAATTGTTTCCCAGATGAAAGAATTCGACTGGATATCTCCTCGTCGTACGCACTTTAATGTCAGGCATAATTTGGCCAGACTTCAACTGTATCAAAAGAACGAAAGAAAATCATGAGTTATTGTCGGAGCCAGAAGATTCCATGTTCTATTTCCACCCGCATCTGTCTTCATTGGCCAAAGGAACGAAATGGGTGCAGTTCCTTTAGAACGAACCTCGTATGACCATTTTAAAATAAGAATAAGGAAAGGTTTGTTTTGTCTTACGGCATATCAATATCTTAATGGGTTATTTAATGCCGAGTAGATTATTATTACTGGTAATATTTCCTATCTATCTATCTATCTATCTATCTATCTATCTATCTATATATATATATATATATATATATATATATATATATATATATATATCGATCTAATTCTATTCATATCTATCTATCTATCTAATTCTATTCATACCTCTCTATCTCGGGTTATTCATACTTATCTAACTATCTATCTATCTGAATCTCTTCCTTTCAATCTGTTCATATCTATCTATCTATCTATCTATCTATCTATCTGAATCTCTTCCTTTCAATCTGTTCATATCTATCTATCTATCTATCTATCTTAGTATATATTGGTTTGGTCCTGTTTGTTTTATGGCACGATGGGTTATTTAATGCCGACAAGATTTTTATTGCTGCTAATATTTCCTATCTATCTATCTATCTATCTATCTATCTATCTCAGTATACATTGGTTCCGTCTGGTTTGTTTTACGGCATATCAACCTCAATGGCTTATTTAATGCCGACAAGATTTTTATTGCTGGCAATATTTCCTATCTATCTATCTGAATCTATTCCTTTCAATCTGTTCACATCTATCTATCTATCTATCTATCTATCTATCTATCTATCTATCTATCCGAATCTCGTCCTTTCAATCTGTTCACATCTATCTATCTGTCTGTCTATCTATCTATCTATCTATCTATCTATCTATCTCTATATGAATCTCTTCCTTTCAATCTGTTCACATCTATCTATCTATCTATCTATCTATCTGAATCTCTTCCTTTCAATCTGTTCACATCTATCTATCTATCTATCTATCTATCTCAGTATATATTGGTTATGTTTGGTTTGTTTTATGGCATATCAACCTCAATGGGTTATTTAATGCTGACAAGATTTTTATTACTGGTAATATTTTTTTTCAAAAATTTGATGCTGGTAATATTTTTTTGTTTTCAAAAATGTATTAGCGGTAATATTTTCTTCCTTCAAAAATGCATTGCTGGTAACAATTTTTCCTTCAAAAATACATGATTGACGAGGCAGATTTTTCCCGCACTAGGTTGCCATTTCTTTCTTCGGTAGACCAGTTACCATTCAAGGCTATAAAAGCTGGTCTTTGCTATTTACCTATAGCTGGGGAGAGAAGAAGATGATTCATACCTTTCCCAAGGGTATTAGCACGTAAGTGAATGTAATGGATTCGAACTTAGCTCCATGATTCCTCAATCCATTACTTCACCGTGTCCCACCCGGGGGTCAACTACCTGTCCATAGCTGGGACCCCAACAGGTGCCACAACCCCGGGTCAGGGTGGACCCGGGAACACCAGCAACTAAGAGATCGCTCCATCCTCCGCAAAACCTCCCAATCAGAAGCCCCGCTGTTGGACGTAATTTATCGTCTTACCCAGAACGCCGGATTCAGGTTATCGTCTTACCCAGAACGCAATAAGAAAAGAATACTCTGTTCATTTGATTAGATGTGGCACAAGGCCGAAAGTTTGGTAGCACCCAGTGATGTTTGAACTCACTACTCAGTCGTAATTGTTTTCGCGAGACAAGCTTATTAACCATTACACCGCCCATTCCAGATGCCTTAAATATCTGCTCTAACTGCAAAAATGTTCATCAGCCAGTCGAGATTACGCCGCAAATCAAAATGAACTCGCTCGCCTTTTCTTTTTACAAATAATACATTAGAAAGTTTATAGAACTAATGGCGAGCCTTTTTACAGGCATTTTAAATATATTACCTTTTTGTTGTTTTTTATTTCACTAAACCTTTGCAAGTCAAAGTAATTGTTTTTTCCCATCATTCCCTGCACCCAAGATCTAATCTACACATAACCCGTTGTTTAAGCTACTCTCCACTTTAAATATACAAAGATGTTCATTGCTCGAATGAAAGAAGCAGACGTTCTTGCGGGGTAAGGAGTGGGATTTTATATGACATGGTTGAAGATGGAAGTCGATAAGTGACGGTTTGTCAAGTGGACCCATGGCAAAGAATTAGCTCTCCGATCAAACACAGACAAACAAAAAAGAAAAAAAATCACAAAGCTTTAAGAAGGCGCAATACAGTCTTTTTAAACCCAGCCATTTTCATTCATTCGGGCCTTGTAACAGACTAAACCCTGTTTAGTAAATATCAAGATAGCTTTCGGGGATGGATTGTGAAACTGAAACGGTAACTCTATGAAGAAGCCAAAAGATTTGGCGCCAGACAAAGTCGTTGTTATTTTAAGTTGATTGCAACTGACTTCATCTTCTTTTTACTTGGATTTACTTATTTGTTCATTATTATTATTATTATTATTATTATTATTATTATTATTATTATTATTATTGCCTTTAACGTTTTTCTCGTGAAGTTAACTGCCGTTTTGTACGTCTTCGTAATTTTCATCTACCTATTTCTCATATCTGTTTACACTCGTCTGATAGGCTAGGTTAAACACTGCGCCATTTTTTACCACCATCTACGTCACCCACATCTTCATTTTATCTTTACTTGCATCGTCATCTCAAAGGATTCTGCTTGGTCACCAGTTAAGATCAAGTGACAGTAGGTATATACACTTGTCTCCCCACTGAGACGGGATGTGACACAAGGTCGGATTTAACGTGGGGAACCCGAGCGCCTACACCCGGGACAAGGTCAAAAATGGCCCAGCCCCACAGGCGTCAGTTGCGCTGGCGTCGGTATGCCAACCGATCCCAACCCTTTTTTAGGGCAATGGGGGATGCAGCCTCGGGCATCTCACAGAAGTCAGTCAGCTGCGTCCCTGTCCACAGAGCCACAGCTGAGTCACACTCTGCCCGAAGATAGAGATACAACTAAGAGATGATAAACCCTACCCAGAATGGGTCAGATAAGTAACGATAAGAGACGGTATATCTTCTCAGATCTCACAGCACCCTCCTCAGTACTGTAACCAACTGCAACATAACGATGGCTTGAACTGTTTCACTTGTTTTCCCTTATTCTGTTCTTCTCATATCTTCTTAAGATATATTCTATCTGACGCCAGTGCTCTGATGATTGTGAAACGGTACGATGTACACCAACCGCGCCCTGGTCAATACCTAAATGGGTGACTGCTTGGGAATAACAGGTGTTGTAAGCTTGGATGTGCGGGTGGTGTAATGGATAATGGCTCGGAATTGTTAATCGGGAGCCGAGTTCCAATTCCAGTTGGGTTCGTTATATTCAATTACACGCAATAACCGTTGGTAAAGATGTTGAACCACCTTCCCCTCCCCCAGTTGTGGGTTAATTACTAAGACTTACACCAATAAGTATATTAATATCTCCCCCCCACCACCAAAAAAAAATTGGTCGCAATTTAAAAATATTTTCTGGCTTTGAATAATTTGCAATACGTTAATAAGCAGTAGAAAACGAACCAATCAAAAATAAACTTACAGCCGCTAAAGGACAATCATTGTTTACACGGTTTCCAAAACTATCTACGAATTTTCACGAATAATTTTCTGATTCGCTGGGAGAGATGAAAATAGAAAACAAAGAAATTTACAGCAAGATATCTCGTCAGCAACTGCAGTACAATCTCTTCTTTCACTTGCTTTATCGCCAGTATTTACGAACTGCCTGAAATCACTTCTCTAATTATTACCCGAGTAAAAAAAGACTGCCTTCATCGGCATGATTAAGAACTGCCTGAAATCACTATTCAAATTTTTACCTGGGTAAAATATATTGCTTTCATAGGTATGATTGACAAACTGTATTGAATCAATACTCAAATTTTTACTTGAGTAAAAAAGTTTGCCTTCGTTGGTATGATTTACGAACTGCCTGGAATCGATTATTGCCTGAGTAAAAAGATAGATCTTGTAGAAATATGTCAAAGTCCATGATATGGTCCAGGTTAGGACCAAGGAAGAACAACACGAACACAAGAGTAGAAATAACAAAGATATATTACACGGAATAATAATAGAAGATGTGGAAGGTGTTAGTATGACTATCAGTCTGGTTTGGAGTGAACTACTATCGGTTCGACTCGATGCGTCCCTCTCTCTTGAGAGGCGTAGTATACATAGTGTTAGGAAGAGTTCATTCTGTAGTTATAGGTAAGAACCTGTGGAATCGTCCATATTTTTCCACTCACCCCCGTTAAAAAATAGACTATTCCATAAAAGCTTGTTTCAACGACTCAACACCACACATTGTGAAACTCGACTTACTATTGGCCGAGACAACCCCAGAATGTGTATCCAATGCCAAAAATTTGTTTTACCGCCAAAATCGCTGGAGCCTATTTCAACTTCTCAGAGTAAATAAAAGGACAACTTTCAGCCCAATTCACCAGTCAGTGATTCGCCTTCAGAGAGATTCCACACAGATCCACGCGTGTCTACATTTTTACTAAGAGGACTTTCCGCGCGTCAACAGCTGACTCAACTTTCAACCTCTTTCTGTCACTCTCTGAATTCATTGCACATTTCTAAAAAAAAGTGTTATCTACACTACTAAACAGAAACTGTAATTCAAGCATTAAGACCAAAAATACAGTCCAGGGTGAATAACTCTGTCAAAACAAGAACAAACAAAAATCAACAAAAATCTCGCATTACATTACTTTCAAATTTATTCCTCGATAAATTTTCCTTAATATTACATGTGAACATTTTTCTAAACAAAGGAACATTCCTGAACTATAGTTCATTAAGATACTTATTTCACATTTCGTCAAACATCCTTATAACCCAAACACAAACTTTTCCAAATTATATTAATTGTATATAAATGTTCAGTGTTTTTCTAATTGAATTCATGACTACCGTTGTTTCTTTGTTCAATTTTGCCTTGAGATTTATTCAACTTGTATGTCTATGCTTAATATTGTTGTGATTAATATGAAGAACATGCTTTTCACACATATCATCTCAAAGAAAAAACCTTCTGATTTCACACTCATTTCATAGCAATCCCAACAGACGCATAACAGTCAGTATATCATCATGCTAATCCTTATTATAAATATCATTTTTTTCCGAGACCGTTGAAATGAAAATATGTCGGACGAGCCATCGTTACTAACGTGGTAAAAAATTAACTTTTTTTCAATGTCAATCGACGTCTCCAGATGCCTTGATCTATCCCCTACCCTTCTCGTCATCCTTTCCTCTATCAATCCTATTCGCTCTCGCTCCAACTCTCTATAACCCCTTGTGTGCTAGTGGCAAAAATAAAATATCCATTAAAGACTCTACTGAAATGTCATCAAATTTTGGTCATTTACGCTGAGCAGATTCTCTGGGTATGCAGAGCTCTTTACGAATCAAGTTTTCCAGTCAAAGACATTTTTTAAAATGTAACTTTCAAATAACGTGCATCGCCTACCCAGCTCAAAGAATTTAATACTAAGTCTCCTGCTGGTACAAGATGTTATTCAAATGTAATGTCAATCGATGTCTCCAGATGCCTTGATCTATCCCCTATCTTTCTCTTCATCCTTTCCTCTATCACTCCTATTTGCTCTCGCTACAACTCTCTGTAACCATTTGCGTGATAGTGGCTTCCCGCCTTACTTGGGGTGAAACGCTAAAAAAAAATAATGGTGTACATGTTGTCACCTTTTTGGCCGATTTTAGTCAATATTTTGACGCCGTTGATATCTATATGTCGATATTGATCTATGTATATCGATTTGTAGGGTCATCCACCTCCGAATTTTTTAGTTCATCTCATGTTATATTTGCCGCTTTCAGAATTTTATATGAACCGAGAATGTGCTACCCTAAAAAGGTCAACGATTTTTACCGTATCTTCTGCGGTGTCTATCCAGGAGGTACGCGATGATGGCTCTCCACAATTTCCTGGCAGATTTTTTTTTAACGGAACCAAGAGATGGAAGCATTGAAACCAAGTAACGTAAATTCACAAATATGGATATTGGCAGCTGATCTCTCATCTGATCGAGCTCTAATATCATCGGGGGAGAATCTGACTGGTTACATTCAATGCTTCAAAAAAGCAAACTATAGTTACATTCCATCATAGCCGATCGAACCCCTAATTACTATCAGAGACGATGAATGGATATCCCCTCTGGGAAGATCCGTGCCTTTGGAGATTATTGGGTCTTAAATCTTCATATCTACAAATCAACCATTCGTCCTTGCATGGAATATTTCTGCCATATATGGTCTGGAGCCCCTTTTGTTTGTCTCAAGGTCCTTGATAAAATCCAGAGACGGATATGCAATTTAATTGGCCCTGATCTGGCATCTCGTCTACAGTCGCTCTATCACAGACGTTCCGTCGCCTCTCTCTTATCTTTTTACAAATACTTTCATGGTAACTGCTCCGATGAGCTGCTTTCGCTGGTTCCCAGACTTCATAAATTTATGTTCTTCGGCAATTAGTTGAAGATTCGTCTCCAGCTTTGCTGGTCGAACTCTCTGCCTTCGAGCACAGAGGAACCCAGACGAGGCTATGCCGAAGGGCAGAGTTTCGTCTTGGGGTGGTAGACAGATTCCAGACTCCATGTATACGGGGTCTACGGGGAATATTTGCCCGTGCCTACGATTCGGCTTTGACCCAGCATTAAAAACAGCATTGTGCCACATCCTGCCACTTGGAGGGTGTAAGATAAATATCCTTTATTCAGCAGTTAGTTGGATATTCGTTTCCAGCTGTGTTGGTCGAAATCTCTGCCTTCGAGCAGGGAGTAATACAGACGAGACTCTGCCCTTATAAAACAACGCTAATAATGGCGGCCGGACAACGCGAATGAGATCGAACTTACATTGACGATAAATCGAAAACGGTAATCGAGCGCCATGTTTTTAATGTCATTTTTTAAATAACCAGACAATTTCACACCAGAATCGTACATTCTCATTACCGGCGACTTTTGGTTCTTGTACTGCAAATTAATAGATAACTGGGTGTCATTCGTCAATATCAACGGTCAATGTACTAAACCAAGTAAAAGCCAAAACCTTACATC
The DNA here is from genome assembly GCA_964036315.1 of Acanthosepion esculentum. Classification (NCBI taxonomy): domain Eukaryota; kingdom Metazoa; phylum Mollusca; class Cephalopoda; order Sepiida; family Sepiidae; genus Acanthosepion; species Acanthosepion esculentum. The sequence continues at coordinate 15,567,629 of OZ038499.1, read as the reverse complement.
CGGATTTTCAAGGCAAACAGACGTTTCCACTTCTTGAAACTGAACTTACCAACCTTAGGTTATGGATGCAGATAACTAGCATCTATTTAATCCCAAAAGGCAACAGAATGTTACATAGCTTTAGACAGCATAAGTTATAAAATATATATACGTGGTTAATCTGAAACTTTTACAATCAAAGAGATATCCAGTTTACTAGATAAGACAGAATCGTAATACGGGGCAGTTATAAAACTTGGAACGCTATTAATTCTCCAGAATATGGTCTGACATTGTCTTGCGCAGATATGGGAAAATTGGATTTTTTTTTTTGTAGTAGTTTTTACAGAAATGCCACATGACGTGTAATTCATATATATATATATATATATATATATATATATATATATATATATATATATATATATATGGTATAAAATGACAATTGGAAAAATCTTAGATTTTGCCGACGCGTTTCGTCTTCCGACTTTTTCAAGGCAAAAATGAAATCAAAATGTCTTTGTTGTTATAGTTACATTAAAAATCCAAATTTAAAAAGATAGACGCTTCAGTCCAAGCCTTTTTTTCTGGTTAATGTAAATTACCTTTATAGGAAGAGATTTTATATCATTTTATACCAATCTGTCTTGTCCACGGAATTGATCTGGGAATTTAACTGTATTGTCGACATGGAAAAAATCTCTTACTATAAAGATAATTTACATTTATTGACAATTATTTTGAGACACTTTTTTATAGATACAAATATTTAAGTAAATGCTCTGTTTATAATAAACAGTATTAACAACATTTCCGGCTTGAATGTCCGAGAAATTTTCATAGAAAAAACATTTTTTTTATTCGTCGTCCGACAGGAATCGAACCAGTATCCTATACGGAACCGTCATATAGCCTGACGTGCTTTTACTGATTGAGCCACAGAGGAGCGTTTCGGTTAGCCAAGTTGATTTTACTTGTTTTAAACTACAATTCTCCATGATTTTCTATCGTACAGTCATATCTGCTCGATGCGTATCCATATGTAAACAAATGACGTCACACATTATGAAATCTATAAAAAGAACATATAAACATAAAAAATGCCTCAATGCTGATATGAATGTATGAGAGAACTAGGTAAAATAAGTAAAACGATACTAGAAAGAATTAATTCTGAACTTAGGAAAAAGTTAGGAGTAAACCAGTGGAAAAACACAAAAGCAACCATTGATTGGTTCCACAGTATAAATAACAAACAAAATTGCCTATTCCTACAATTAGACATAAAAGAATTTTACCCATCCATAACAGAACGCATGTTAGCTCAGGAACAAATAATAATAAAACCAAACGAAATCCTTAAGCACTTCGGTAAATCATTACTATTTCACAATGAAGAAGCATGGATAAAGAAAGATGAGATATTTGATTCTACAATGGGAAGCTTTGATGGAGCTGAGACATACGAAATCATAGGTATTTACTTCCTACACGAACTAAGCAAAATAATAGATAGAAATGACACAGGAGTCTACAGGGACGACGGTCTCATAATCTTAAGAAACTGTAACAAACAAAACCCAGACAAAACTAGAAAAGCAATAATAAAGATTTTTTAAATAACGGATTCGACAACCTAAACGAAGTAGATTTTCTAGATGTTACATTCAACCTAAGAAAAGGCGCATACAAACCATAAAGAAAGCCCAATGATAAACCACTCAATATACACACATCTTCCAACCACCCGCCTTCTATAAATAAACTGATACGAAAATCGATTAACCGCAGGCTTTCCGACAATTCCTCCAATGAATCCATATTTAACAAAGCTAAGAAAGACTACGAAACAGCCCTAAAAGATAGCGGATTCCCAGCAACACTCACATACTCACCACAGAACACAAAAAAGACCAACAGGAAAAGAAATATCATATGGTTCAACCTACCGTACAGCAAAAAAGGAAAAACAAACGTAGGAAAAATATTCTTCAAACTCTTACACAAACACTTCCCGGAATCAAGCACCCTACACAAAATATTCAACAAAAACACAGTAAAATCAGCTACAGTTGCACCGAGAACATGGCACAAATAATAAAAAAGCACAACAGGAAAATTATCAACAAACCACACGAACAAATTAAACCCACGTGCAACTGCAGAATAAAAAACGAATGTCTTTTAAATGGTAATTGTTTACAAAACAACGTAATCTACCAAGCCACGATAAAATCACCAGATAATGAAGAAAAAGTATACATAGGAGTAACTGAAGGACCCTGGAAACAAAGAAATTATGTACACAAAACATCTTTCACAAATAGTAAATATGCGAACAGCACAATGCTTTCTAAGTATATCTGGGAAATAAAAACCAAAACGCACACCACACTAAAAATATCTTAGAAAATAAGGAAAAGATCATCAGCCTACAACAACCAATCAAAAACTTGCAAACTTTGCTTGGAGGAAAACTAGGTATCATTAGCTTCCCAGACCAAAATAAATAATTAAATAAAATATCCGAGCTCATCTCAAAATGCAGACATGAAAACAAATTTTTATTACGTTACTTAAAAATCGAAAACGGAAAAAATAAAATAAAAATTAAAAAATAATTAAATAAAAAAATGACAATAAAATAAGCAAAATAAATTAACCCAAACAAATTACCAAATCACACCTGTTAGAATAGACGAAATAGAATAAAAAATCAGAAAGAAAATCAATGAACCCAAATGAATAAAGTAAATAATAAACAAATTAGCAAAGCATTATGACCAAATATTAGTTAGACTATAAAAATCAAACCAAAAATCAAACGAAAAAATAGCTATAACTGTTATATAACGATAAAAAAATACTACGTTACTTAAAAATCGAAAACCGAAAAGAGAAAATATACAGTATAACAAATAAATAATAACAAGTAAAATAAATTGATCTAAATTCATCCAAATAAATAAATAAACTAACAAACCGATCCCGATAATCAATCCAAATAAATACATGAAGTAATAAACAAATTAAAAACTGTTCCCGCCAAAATAATAATTTGAATAAACTACAAGATATATTTAATCAATTCTAAGATATAACGTTTCGGAGCTTCATCTAACACTTGGACAATTCTGCTGCTACACACGATAATGCTGTATGTCATGTGTGTGTGTGTGTGTGTGTGTGTTTGTGTGTGTGCGCGCGCGCGTGTGTGTGTGTGTGTGTGTGTGCGCGCGCGCGTGTGTGTGTGTGTGTGCGTGTGTGTGCGCGCGCGTGTGTGTGTGTGCGTGTGTGTGCGCGCGCGCGTGTGTGTGTGTGTGTGTGCACGCGCGTGTGTGTGTGTGTGTGTGTGTGTGTGTGCGCGCGCGTGTGTGTGTGTGTGTGTGTGTGTGTGTGTGTGTGTGTGTGTAAACATACATATCGAATCTTCAAAGGGCAACCGCCAGAATCAGCGTGTCGAATGAGGGAAAACAAAAATGTCCGTGGACGACAATATTCGTTGTGAATCCGTACATACGATCAAGGCAAACACGTTTTATAGAAATCTCTCAGTCATCCTCATTTTCACAATCAAGAAACGTTGTTGGAGCAAAGGTTTGCAAATGCGTGGATAACAATCTCATCTCCGATTTGATGTAGCCACTTCCCCTCTGTCTCTTTTCTCGATGGATTGGTTTGTCCAAATAAACAACTTTTCCTTTTTTTATCGTCACATTTTGTTTTACAGCATATCAACCTCAATGGGTTATTCAATGCCGACAACATTTTTAGGATAGATTCGTATGAATAGAATATGTATTCTTTGGTTTAGATTGGTTTGGTTTATTTTGATTTACGGCATATCAACCTCAATGGGTTATTCAATGCCGACAACATTTTTAGGATAGATTTGTATGAATAGAATATGTATTCTTTGGTTTAGATTGGTTTGGTTTATTTTGATTTACGGCATATCAACCTCAATGGGTTATTCAATGCCGACAACATTTTTAGGATAGATTCGTATGAACAGAATATGTATTCTTTGGTTTAGATTGGTTTGGTTTATTTTGATTTACGGCATATCAACCTCAATGGGTTATTTAATGCCGACAACATTTTTAGGATAGATTTGTATGAATAGAATATGTATTCTTTGGTTTAGATTGGTTTGGTTTATTTTGATTTACGGCATATCAGCCTCAATGGGTTATTTAATGCCGTCAACATTTTTAGGATAGATTTGTATGAATAGAATATGTATTCTTTGGTTTAGATTGGTTTGGTTTATTTTGATTTACGGCATATCAACCTCAATGGGTTATTTAATGCTGACAACTTTTTTCCTGCTGGTAATATTTTGTTCTGTCAGAAATCTCTTTCTGGTAATATTTTTCCTTCAAAATTGTATTGCTTGTAATAATTTTTTCAATAATGTATTGCTGGTAATAGCTAACTATTTGCCCATAGCTGGGACCCTAAAAGGTGCTACCACCTTGAGTTAGGGTAGACCTGGGAACACCAGTACAAATGCTCGTTTCCGAATATGCCCGTCTGCTGAGGCACATTTGTGTTTCTTCAACGCTAACAGAGTCAACCTGTCGTTTATACTGTAACTTTGCTGAACTGATCTCAGGTATAGTTCAAGCTAGGGCTACATTGAATTCAGAGCTGTCCTAATTGCAAGCCATGGCTAAAGTGTCAAGTCTGCTACATAGCTAGGGCGATAAGAGACGCATTATTGCCTTTCTCACGGGTATCTGTGCAAAAATGAATATAACGATTTCGATCGATTTCTTGTTCCAAGCCTCTTATTAATTAAAAAAGGAGGCACGGTGGAGCAGTGGATAACGGCTCGGACTGAGGAATCGGAGAACCGAGTTCGAATTCCAGTCGGATCCATTACATTCACTTACGTGCTAATACCCTTGAGAAAGGTACGAATCCTCTTCTCTCACGCTTAAATAGAAGGCCAGACTGGGTTCTGTAACCTTGGGTGGCAACCGGTCTAGGAGAAGGAAAAACTCTGAATTCAAAGGTTGGGCCTCTTCAGGCTACCTTGCCCAAGAAATACCACTTCTACTGTGCCCCTAATACACGGTGCCCTTCTAATGCATGGTTCCCGTACGACCCCACTGGTAACGCGATAAAAAAAATTAAAAATTCAAAAAAGCATTACAATAATAAAATAATAGCATTATCAATAAAAAAGAAAAAGCCAACATTCAATAATATTAACTATGGATACGTCCACAATATGATGACCGTGATTGGTGAATAAATCATTCCTATAACTCTGGATACAAATCCATACACTTAGTTAAAAATGCAAATAAAATCATCCTTGATAATGACTAAAAATATATCCGAGAGCGATCGGGCATAACTAACAGACCATTTTTAATTACATTATGTCCAGAGAATATTAAAAAAAATGATACGAATACGAAAAAAATTAAATAAAAACTTAACCGCTGTATCTTGTCAGTCGTTTTTAATGAGGCTTGTATAATTTGGACAAATACAAAATTTTATATATATATATATATATATATATATATATATATATATATATATATATATATATATATATATATATATATATATATATATATATATATATATATGTGTGTGTGTGTGTGTGTGTGTGTGTGTGTGTAAAATAGATTGGTTAATAAAACAAGGACAAACGAAAGAATACCAAAATAATCAGTACGATGAAAACTTATTAAATATTAATTATTAACCTTATAACAGAAATGAAGCACGGAAAGGAAAGGTTAAAGTTCGGAATTTTCGGACACAACTGTGTCCTTCATCAACGGAGCGAGGGCTAAACTATATATATTAGTGATTATACATAATATCCAAGGTTGATAGTACGACTCGGAGTTTCATGCAAACGTACAATCTTCACAAATATATACTTAAGAGCTCTGTTATTTAACATTGAGCACTCTTTTTATAACACCTGATAAAGAATGTACACGCAACTATATGTGCATATATGCATGTTATTTTATAATACCCATATCTCTCTGTCTCTCAGTGTCTCTCTCTGTCTGTCTGTCTGTCTGTCTGTCTGTCTCTCTCTCTCTCTCTCTCTCTCTCTCTCTCTCTCTCTCTCTCTCTGTATATATATATATATATATATATATATATATATATATATATATATATATATACTTTAAAATTTAAAAAAATTAGATCAGTTGATTCTGCTACCTGGGTTTCAACTTTACGGTATCCTCAGGCGAATTTTATCATATATATATATATATTATCATATATATATATATATATATATATATATATATATATATATATATATATATATATATACACACACACATTCAGTCAAAAGTAAAAATAAAATCATCCTTGATTTTGGCTAAAAGGAAAGACGAAAGCGCTCGGATATACCGAACATTTGAATAATTTCTACATGATTTACGTCCAGAAAAGAAAAAAAACATGATAAAAACACAAGAAAAATTAAATAAAAAATCTTAACTGCAGTAACTTGTCAGTCACTTTTAAGAAAACTGATATATATATATATATATATATATATATATATATATATATATATATATATATATATATATTGTGTGTATTTAGGCAGCATTTTTTCATTAATACATGTCTCATTAAATAATATAGATAAGCGTTGTCTATATATTTTATGCAAGTTTTTTTCATATAGTCTGATAATCTTAATAACATTATCATTAAATAATGAAAGAAAATCACAATATTGATACATACTTTTTTTATTTAATCCGATCTGAGCTTTCGGCTTACATAATACTATCATCAATTTCTTGTTCGTGTATTGCATAAATATATTGTGTAATTGTCATCTTTGATAATGGCTTATGTAAGCCGAAAGCTCAGATCGGATTAAATAAAAAAAGTATGTATCAATATTGTGATTTTCTTTCATTATTTAATGATAATGTTATTAAGATTATCAGACTATATGAAAAAAACTTGCATAAAATATATAGACAACGCTTATCTATATTATTTAATGAGACATGTATTAATATATATATATATATATATATATATATATATATGTATATATATATATATATATAAAGACATTTTTATGTTTAACATTCTTTTTATAGATATGGATTTAAGTAAATGCTCTGTTTTATAATAAACAGTATTAAATAACATTTACCGGCCTGAATGAATATATTAGAATGGATATGAAAAATGTACATACACTTACAAATACTTGCACGTACGTAAGTATATTTATTCCTAACGTGTTATAAATACAATGCTCAATGTTATGAAACAGAGCTATAATTATATATTAGTGAATAAACATGTCCAACGTCGATAACACTACTGCTCGATACCACTACATGAAATTTCGAGTAGTCTTATCGACGTTGGATATTATGTATATTCACTAATATATATATATATATATATATATATATATATATATATATATATATATATATATATATATTATGAAATGGACAAAGTCCGACTATTATTTAAGACATTTTTTATCTTTATACGTTCTTGGAAAAACCTTGGGTAGTAGAACAAACCAATGCCCGAGGAAAAATGAGGAACGAAAGAATTCAAGCTCCAAAGAAAAAAACCTCCAAAACGAGTAAAATCAACTACGTAAAGTGCTCAATACACGAGGCAATACACCTGAATGGATTGTCAGGGTAAAACTGGCGAAAAAGTTAAAAAATGGGACATAATATATAGCTTAAACCACAAACAACCATGACCACGTGACAAAAAAAAACAAAAAAGAAACAATTAAAACCAGTAAACACTCAACAACGGTGTATTAGGGGTTACGAAACCCAATAGGGGTTATTGGAATCCAATATTTTATTAAATGTAAAATCGGAAATTCTTAGTAGGTGTAGACATAGGAAACGTTGGTTTTTAAAATAGTGTTTTTTTGTTTTATTTTGCTTTTTTGTTTTCGTTGTTGAATAAAGAACGTAACCCCTAACCCCCCGTTGTTGAGTTTTTACTGGTTTTAATTGTCTTTTTTGTTTTTGTTTTTTGTCACGTGGTCATGGTTGTTTGTGGTTTAAGCTATATATTCTGTTCCATTTTTTAACTTTTTGGCCAGTTTTACCCTGACGATCCGTTTAGGTGAAACCTAGGTAGGTTTGCCTGGCTCTTTAGGTTTATTTTAGGTTTGCTCTCCTTCGTGTATTGAGCACTTTACGTAGTTGCTTTTACTTCACTCGTTTTGGAGGTTTTTTTCTTTGGACTCTGAGCTTGAACTCTCGACGATTGCTTTCGCCTCAATTTCATGTTCTTGGTTCTTTCTTTTTTCGTTCCGCTTTTTCCCTGGGGCACTGGTTTGTTCTACTACAAGCCGAAATACCCAAGGTTTTTCCAAGCGAGTACCACAATTTATATATATATATATATATATATATATATATATATATATATATATATATATATATATATTCCAAGCGAGTACCACAATTTATATATATATATATATATATATACATATATATATATATATATATATATATATATATATATATATGTATATATATATATATATATATATATATATGTGTGTGTGTGTGTGATGCGATTTGAAAATGCTATTGGATTATTTATTTTCCCGATTATTATTTTAGAATTCATTTATTTTAAGACTCGACGTATTTCTAGTGGAAGGCGTGTGGGATTGTGTTCGTTATTCTGGCCTGAGGAATTTTTAGCTTAATCTTCTGCCAGACGCCGGCATCTTCACATTACATATTACCGCCTCCTGTTCGTTGGTTTCTCCGCCAAAATCCTTCCATGCCGTATGTTTATCATGGCTTCTCGTTGGAAATGTTTTGATCTTCACGCGCTGATCGAAAAACAAACGTTAAATCAGTCTTCGGATTACATTACCTGTAAGGCTTTACAAGCCCGTTTCACAAATCATTACCACTGAGCAGTGATTCCAGTGCCTACTGGATGACATAGACTTATAACCTTGTGCCAAATCTATCTTTAGTAAAATAAATATTCCCTAACCGTACCAATGAAACTGTAGGAATCATAATTCTTAAGCTAATGATTTAATTAAACCCTAGCTAGTCCCACGTCTATAAAATACGTGTGACACTTTCTCTGCTACCTGCTTAAATATTTCAACCTAACAACTTTGACAAAATATTTCATTAACAATCATAAGCATGAATGCAGGTCATTATTTAAAGTGGTAAGTGGGTACAAACAAAAAGATTAAAAACTGACAAGGTTTTCAATGTCATTGAAGCAGACGTTAAATACACGAGAGCGTTATCGATTTCTCTATCTTTCCTTTCTGTGTTTCTTTCGTTCTTGCTTCTTATTACGTATTCTTTCTTTTTCTCCCGAAAACCAATCTGTGTCTTAAATATCCTTTCTTGCATCTTTCCTTGCAGTCAAAATGGAATGGTCCATTGTTTATCTGAGTCAATTGCAGGGAATAATGCGCATGTTAACTAACGCCTAACGGAGGTACAAGCTGAATTATAATATTGGGTGTTTCATTAAAACGGATCAAAGTCAGCAGTAAATAAATCAGTGAAAATTTATTTATTTCTCTATTGGATCATGTTATTTAAGTCATAGTAATTATCCGTGAAAAATGATATCGCCCAAATGTCCGCCACGGCTTCGGCGGCACCCCTCCACTCCATGGTCAAAATTTTTGATGACGTCTCTGCATAGTTGCTCCTCGATCTCACCAATATGCCTTATAATCTCATCCTTCAGCTGTTGAATTGTTGTTGGCTTGTTGGCATAGACCTTACTTTTGAGATGACCCCAAAGAAAGAAATCTAAAGGCGTCGAGTCGCACGATCGTGGTGGCCAATTGACTTCGATGTTTCGAGAGATGATGCTACCTGGAAACTTCTCATTGCATTTCTGTTTGAACGTCCATTTTCGTAATAGACTTCGATAACTTTAACACGTTGTTTGATTGTTAATCTTTCCATGGTTGAAATTGGCAAATCTGGTAAAAAAAGACAAAAAATCATTAGACGCTTAAATTTAATTCACATTAAAATCGGTCGAAGTTATCGGAACGCCCTTTAATATATATGGTTATATTGAATGCTTCTAGTATATATACATATATATTGATCACTTAAGGCGTGGAAATGTCAGTCGCTATGCATTGCTGATTCCTATGTCCACAATATATATTTTTCTTATTACAATAAATGTTATATTTAGTGGTAACACATGTTTGATTAGATATCATTATTTTTTAAATAGTGAAATTAAAGTCTACCTGCTTAAAGATGGCGAATTTTACTATAGAAAAATATGTCTCCCCGTAGGAACTGAAATGGTATAACTTTTTTTTCATTCAGGAAAATCGCTTGTAGACAAAGTGTGCATTACGATTAGCAAATGGAAAGCATACAGGAGCCGATCCCAATCACACTATTTAAGAAATGCAGATCTCTCGTTAGAACACTTCGAAGTATATATTTGTTAACTTTATTTTCCCACTTGAAACGTAAACAAAATCCTTTTAAAACTTTTTTTTCGACCGAATTGATCTCCTTCTTTATACAATTTATAAAATTCTTTAAAGAAGAAACTGAGGAGAAAATACATATATTTTGTTATTTATTTTGTTTTAATTGAAAGGCCAAAAAGTCAGTTCGAACAAACGTTAAAATCTAATATTGATGCAACGTTTCGTTACAACTTAGATACATTTGAAGTGGTGATAGGGGCAGGGGAGGATAGAATCTTCGATATTTATAAAGTCTACCAGTCGTTCATGTTTTGGATATTTCTGCCACATATGACATGGTGCTCCTGCTATATATTTAGAGATTCTTGATAAAATCCAAAGAAGAATCTGCAATGTCATTGGTCCTGACCTGGCATCTCGTCACAGTACTAGCTTGACAGCAAGGTCTCTTCATTTTGTAAGTTGAAATGGCTACATAGAACCGTAAATTCTATGCTAACAGTTTCTTCCCTCGAACTTCTCGCTTGTGGAACTCTCTTCCGACTTCTTGCTTTCCAGTCAACTTTGATCTTCAGAAATTTAAATGCAATGTCAGTCGTTATCTTTTGTCTTCTTGATTTCTCTTCTTTTATTGTTCTCTCCCCTTAATAGTGCTTTTCTCATATTCTCTAACACTCAGTAATCCCTTTGTGTCATAGTGGCTTTATTGTCTTTATTGTGGTGAAATGATTATGAAAAACGTTGGGACTCATGGGTCTTGTTGCAAACAAGGAAAAGGAATAAAACGTGTCATATAGTTGATTTTGATATTAAAGCAGACAACAGAATAAAGCAGCGAATCATTTTACAATTGAAAAGGCTAGATGTAACCGTAAGTTCTATGCTAACAGTTTCTTCTCTCGCTTGTGGAAATCTCTTCCGGCTTCTTGTTTTCCATTCAAGTTTGATCTTTTCAAATATTTTAAGGCATTGTCAATCGTTAACTTCTGCTTTCTTCATTCTTGTTCTTTTATAGTTCTCGTTTTAATAGTGTTTTATTTTGCTCATATTCTCTCACACTCAGCAAAACCCGGCGTATTTGTGGCTTTGCTGCTTTGCTTGAGGTGAAATGATTAACAAATGATGGGTTATAATATCCAGCATTATTTTTTATAACTATAAACGTTTATTTAATGAGTTGGTTTAAACGGCGCAAATAATCCAATGCTTAAAAAGAAATTGGAATGTTTTCACAAATAAGCGTTCCCAGTTAATATATCGTTAATGTTAATAAGAAATAATGTTGGGTTAAAAATTAACTGCATATATATATATATATATATATATATATAGTAGTACACAATAAAACCAAAATTACCTCATATTGAGGAGGGATAGATCAATCAACCAAAACTATGTCAGTCTTATTCAACCGGGGTATAGAGTATAAAATATATAACACATACATGTATCCCAATCGAAAATAACTGAAATACTAATCTACACACATACACACACACACACACACACACACACACACATATATATATATATATATATATATATATATATATATATATATATATATATATATATATATATATTATAAATTAACTGATTTAAAAATATGGTTTCATAGCTACGCACGAATTAAATTCGCTTGAAGATGAAACAGAACTAATGATTTTAATTTAATATAATTGAGTTTGAAGTTTTTGTTTTCTGTTTTTGAAACATGGTAATTTCTGTGTAGCGATGAAACTATATTTTTAAATCAGTTAATTTATAATATTTATGCTCTGTAAATTTACATCGAGCACTGTTTTGTAAAAATAAAAATATCAATAAGAACACCGGATTACATGTTTTACTGTTCTTCCTTTTTTTACTATAATATATATATATATATATATATATATATATATATATATATATATATATATATATATATATATATCCTACTCACTTTCGTTTATTAGGCATTGAACTGGATCTACTCACCTCCATGAACTTGCTTGACTTTTCCGCTAACCTGTTTTCTGATTTCCCAAATACATCATTTTCATCATAAATTACCTAACATCGCCTGATGAGGTACATATTTAAGTTCCGAAACATGGAAATTCTTATGTAGCGATGTAAAATATTAGACTAAAAACATTATAATAATATTTTGCTCTACGTTGTATCGAGCACTTTTTTTAAAAAGTAAATGCTAAGAACGGTGGATACTTAATCTGTCTGCTCTTTCTCATTTTTTTTGTATATATATATATATATATATATAATTTATTCGAAAATTCTAACATAAATGTGTTATAAAATCACTACAAAAATAGCCATTTTGTTTCAACACTTCTGGTGTCTTATCAAGTGATGGTGTTGAATGTAGAATAAAGGGTTTTAAAATGTTCAAATCAATTAGACACCCCTCGCTAGGGGAAACGCTGTTACATAAGCTGGAATGACCAATCAAAATACAAGTATATGAGAATTCAAAAAACTTGACAACCAACCTTGGTTATAATAATTAATACTTTAATGTTAGGGTTAGACTAAAATAGAAATCATTCTAACTAATAAATATTACATTTTACTATAAAATTAAAAATTACCAATTTTTAATTTTTAATTTAATCCGTATTAAGTTTAAAATATTATAAAATTATTTAAAGAAGAAACTGAGGAGAAAATACATATATTTTGTTATTTATTTTGTTTTAATTGAAAGGCCAAAAAGTCAGTTGGAATAAACGTTAAAATCTAATGTGGATGTAAAACTTCGTTAAAACACAGATACATTTGAAGTGGTTATATGGACAGGGGAGGATGAAATCTTGCAAAAAGATAATACATACATAATCAGATTATAATACACAAACATGTAGACATATTTAGATATATAGACACGCAAAAACACGAACGAAACAGGAAATAGATATCCACAATCCCTAACAAAATAGATAACGTATACATACAATGAAAGGCATAAGCGATCATACACACATGCATTAATAAAGACACACATATATACACACCTACAAATATTCAAATTTGAAAGTGTTAGTAAAAGAATTCAAAGAGACTATTAAAATATTACTTACACGGGCAAAGATATATAGATAAAAAGGGTTCAATAGATAAAATTTAAGAGGGGTAGAATAGAAAAACAAATATTTGTCAATGAACAGCGCAAAGAAAAAAGACACTAAAATAGATAGAAATGGATAGAAAAATAAATATATACGCATACACACACATAAAAAACACCAAATTCAAATGTCCAGGCAAAATGCAACACTTAAAATAAAACCAGCTAATATATAAAAAAGAAAACACATAAAAACACAAATATATATAAATATCTCATATATACTTATATACGCCTGAGTATACATACACTAGTACAAATATATAACAATATATTAAAAATACATATATACATATGTGTACACACATTAATCGCTACAAATCGAATCATACATAAATATACATACACACATACATATATATACAAATATATATATATATATATATATATATATATATATATATGTACCTATCGAAACATACATAAATATACATACACACATACATATATATACAATTATATATATGATGTTTGCTTGACAACCTAACTGTCAGGGTTTCAATTCTCGGTAGTGGATGCGTACTGCTGATGAGTCCCAAATATAGGACGAAACCGCCGTCCAGTGCTTTCTGCATTCTGTTGAGGTTTCTTTCAGACTCAATGAATTACTTAATTATAATTATCAAATCCTCCTTACAATTTCTATCATATGTATATCATTGCTTGATCCGGCTTCTAATGCTTCTGTTTGAGCGGCTTGGTGATAGTAGTCGTGGCTCCAGGGAAGGGCACAGTCCTATGGTTACAGAGAATTTCAGTTGAGTTCCACCGCGGTATATGTGAGTGAGCGGCGCTATATTGAGTCTGATTTGCTACCTCTTCGTCTCCGAAGCACGTTGGAACAGTTCGTATGACGTTTGCTTGATAACTTAACTGTCAGGGTTTCAATTCTCGGTAGTGGATGCGCACTGCTGATGAGTCACAAATATAGGACGAAACAGCCGTCCAGTGCTTTCTGCATTCCATTGAGGTTTCTTTCAGACTCAATGAATTACTTAATTATAATTATCAAATCCTCATAACAATTTCTATCAATATATATATATATATATATATATATATATATATATATATATATATATATATATATATACCTATATATGCACATATACATACATACACATACATACATACACAGTCTCGGTCTATATTTCTGAGATGAGGTATTATGTACAGACTTTACATTATTCGGACTATTGTCCTCATCTTTGTTACCATATTTATCACAACGTTTCGACCGTCGTACGCTCTGGCCTTTTTCAGGTAGTTGGAATGTCGAACTGAACAATTATTTCGTTCGCTGGGGTAGACTGTTGTAGTTCCATGTGCCATGTCTAATGGATGTCAATTATCTCCTGTTAATTCCACTCTCCAAGTTCACAAGGACACATGACACAGTGGATAAAGACGTTAATTAGATCCAGTGACAGGAACCAAAAGAATTGTGTGTTCAATTCCTGGTTAAGGTAGTGGAGAACTTGGAGAGGTGAATTAGCAGGAGATAACTGACATCCATTAGACATGGCATGTGGAACAAGAAAAGTATACCCCCAGTGAGCGAAATATAGGTTTCAGTTCGACATTCCAACCATCTGAAGAAGACCGGAGCGTACAACGGCCGAAACGTTGTGATAAATATAGCAACAAAGATGAGGACAATAGTCCGAATAATGTAAATAGTATACATAGATGCATATGCATATACTCACACACATGCATAGAAATAAATATAAATATATCAATCTGGACAGTAACATAAAGAAAAAATAAATATATATATATTATTTTTTGTTACATTGCAGTGTTTGGGTGTCAATCTGAAGACAGTGGAGAGGATTTGGAAAGAGTTGGGTGATTCTAATTGTGATTACGAAGGTGTTTTGAGTTATCACTTGTGATGGTTCCATTCATCTTCCCACAGGGCCTCAGACTCAACATGGAGGCCTACATAAAGTGCTTGAGGTGGTAGTCCTGGCCTAGTTCAAGAGGGTGGCTGATGGGAGACTCTATGTCTGGCAACAGGACTCTGCACCATACCACACAAGCAGGAGAACTCAGTTATGTCTGTCAGACAATTTCTGCGATCACACCATCCCTCCTAACTCCCTAGACCGCCGCTCCTTTGGTTTTTATATGTGGGACGGAGTTAAGCGAGAGCCCAACAAAACTCCTTGTAACACCATATAGTTTTGTTGTTACTTCATTCGTTTATTACCTGGACTCATATTTTTTTTTGTGGGAGAAATACATACCAGGAGACACGTGTTTTCCAACCAAAACACAACCAGAATTCCTGCAACTACATCAGAATGAGCGAGACTATTTAGAGCTGTTTTTCAAAATGTTGATGGTACAACAAGAAGCCCGACCGTTTTTACAGGCCCTCTAGGTGGAGTGTGTGAAAGGGAGTATCATGATTTGCCACAAATAGAATTTATGAAAATCTATGGCCCTATTGATAATATTGGTCAGAATTAATCAATCTATCCCAAAATGGAATTTGTGAGCCTGCAACCGCTGAAAACTTTTCAGAATCTGAAATTCAAGTATCTCTTATAAATAACACAAAATTAGAGTTGCGTAATTTCTCTTCCCATTCTCTAAGTGTTAAAAGAATAGTGAAATTAACATCTGAAGCTTCTCATGTTGTTTACGGATTTGAAGCAAGACATACGCCCATTCTTGCAGAAACCTTATGTCATAAACTAAGACCTTCCTTTGTTGGGGAAAACTTTTATGATATGATTATTCAAATATTTGGATTGAGTTGGTTTTCATTTATTTATTAAAAAAGCAAAATGTTTTGATTTACTGTTGAAATAATATTTTCCACTCAAATATTTTCCAATCAAATATTACCAAAATGAATGTCTTTTTTAATCGCATTTTCAATGTCGACAGTTGGTTGCATTTCCTCAAAAGGGTTTAAACCTTTGAGTCCTGACCACCGGTTAAATGGTGATAGAGAAAAACGACGTAATACCCAGCCACCGTTTGAACAGTGGGTAAACATTTGTAACTATTTTTATATCTACCGTGAAACGTTACATACCAATTATTAGCGAATTTTGACACAGGTGCTCAGGCAAAAGGGTTAAAAATTTTCAGAAACGCAGGGCTGAAAGGGTTTTATCTCATTAGGCACCAAGTATCGAGACTTGTCCAAAGTTGATTTGGGTAAAAAAGGGTAAAATTGTCCTACCCTAATATATATAAATAAATATATATATATATACATTTTTATGTTCATACGTTTTTTTATAGATACAAATATTTAAGTAAATGCTCTGTTTATAATAAACAGTATTAACGACATTTACCGGCTTGAATGTCCGAGAAATTTTTATAGAAAATATGCGTCCTTCAACAGGAATCGAACCTGTATCCTATACGGAACCTGACGTGCTTTTACCGATTTAACCACAGAGGAGCGTTTCGGTTAGCAAGGTCGATTTTACTGTTTTTAAACTACAATTCTCCATGATTTTCTCTCGTACATTCATATCTGCTCGATGCTTATCCAAATGTAAACAAATGACGTCACACATTATGAAATAGACAAATTCCGACAATTATTTTAAGATATTTTTTTATGTTTATACTTTCTTTTTATAGATACAAATATTTAAGTAAATACTCTGTTTATATGTTTAGCTTATATGACGGTTTCGTATAGGATACAGGTTCGATTCCTGTCGGAGGACAAATATTTTCTATGAAAATTTCTCGGACATTCAGGCCGGTAAATGCTGTTTAATGCTGTTTATTATAAACAGAGCATTTACTTAAATATTTGTATTTATAAAAAGAATGTATAAACATAAAAATGTCTTAAATAATTGTCGGACTTTGTCCATTTCATAATGTGTATATATATATATATATATATATATACATATATATATATATATGTGTGTGTGTGTGTGTGTGTGTGTGTGTGTGCACGCGCGAGTTTTTGTTTTATTTTGTTCTCTGTTAGCTAAATAAGGAATAGTTCCAGTAAAAGTTTGTGTGCAAAATCAAGAATTTGATCTTAACAGATATCCTCCATTTCAATTTTCCATAGATTAGAAACATTTTGTTTAAAGTTTGTGTTTTCTTAATTTCAGATGAACCCGGAAATTTATAAACTAATTTCGATAAAAATGATCATAAACTCGGAAATTTACGAATGCAATTCGATGAAAAAATTATCATTTTCCAAAATTATAGTTCACTAGAAATTCCAATTTTTATTTTTTGATGAATCTTATACGGCGAGTTCTAAGACAATAAAATATCCATAGAAATCCCCCCCCTACGGCATCGTTAAATATTTCAGATTAACAGCTTTAACAAAATATTGCAATAACAATGATAAATATGAATGCTGGCCGTTATGTAAAGAAGTATGGGGGTACAAATGAAAAGATTTGAAACTGACAACTTTTTTCGTTTCACTGAAACAGACGTTAAACATTTCTATCGTTCTTTCTGTCTTTTCCTCATTTTCACACTGAAAACAAGTAGCGTCTCTGATATTTCTTTTCCGCCTTTCCACGCAAATAAAACGGAATTTTTCTATTTTTTTTTTTTAATCATTTCGCTCCAAGCAAAGCAATTAATACACTAGGGTGCAAGGGGTTACTGAGTCTTAGAGAATTTGAGAAAATTACTATTAAGTGGGGAGGATAATAAAAGAACAAGAATTAAGAAAACTGAAAATAACGAGCGGCACTGTAGTTACATTTTTTCAAGATCTAAGTTGACTAGGAAACAAGAAGCCGGAAGAGAGTTCCACACGCAAGAAGTGTGACAGAAGAAACTATTAGCATAGAACTTGCGGTTATATCTAGCCATTTTAATTGTAAATTGATGAAACGTTGCCAATGATCTAGTACTGCTCTCAAATTCATAAAGTCATGGTACTATAAAGTCAACGTGCCATAAAGTCAACGTACTATAAAGTCAAGGTACCATAAAGTCAACGTACCATAAAGTCAACGTACTATAACGTCAAGGTACCATAAAGTCAACGTACTATAAAGTCAAGGTACCATAAAGTCAAGGTACCATAAAGTCAACGTACTATAACGTCAAGGTACCATAAAGTCAACGTACTATAAAGTCAAGGTACCATAAAGTCAAGGTACCATAAAGTCAAGGTACTATAACGTCAAGGTACCATAAAGTCAACGTACTATAACGTCAAGGTACCATAAAGTCAAGGTACTATAAAGTCAAGGTACTATAAAGTCAAGGTACCATAAAGTCAAAGTACTATAAAGTCAAGGTACCATAGCGGAGATTACATCTGGCAGCAAGGCCTATGATCGGGAAATTGGATGTTTTGGGGAGCGTGGAACCATCTCTTAATTACTGCTGTTCCTAGTTTCACCCTAACCCAAAGTGGTAGCACCTGTTAGGGTCCCAGCTATGGGCAAATTGTTCACCCTCACAGAGAACTGTGGTAAAAAAAATAATGACAGTATAAAAATATATTTTTACAGTAAAATTACCATCAATACATTTTTTTTTAAATTTATATTACCAGCAATAGATTTTTGTAAAAAAAAATTACTAATGCTCCCAAGAAAATTTAATTTCGGCATTAAATGACCCATAAAGTGTTGATATGCCGCTAAACAAACAAACAAACCATAGCGGAAAGTTCATCTGAACAATTACTATGAAAGTATTTATAGAAAAGTGACAGCGAAGCTACGTTACGGCGTTGGGTAATTAATAGTATATTATTCATGCGTATTGGCAGGACGTAACGGTCGTGCTAAGGGCGGAAGAGAGTTCCACACGCGAGAGCTTATAAATCTTACTATTGTTTACTTATATGGAAAAAGGAGTCAGTTTAAGCAATTTCTTCCTAGAAATATTTTTTAAATCGATTTTATTTTTTTGGAAATTTTCCAGTAAACTTTCACTTTCCGGAGTTTTGCGTCATAATTATACATGGAAAAAAGAAGGTGTGATTTTAAACTTACGCTAAGGGGACACAGATTAATATTCTCCTGTGAAATGTTAGTTATATTTAATGCCATTAAATGGGATACCTCCTTTAACGTTTTTGCATGATGGGCCTTGGTATTTCAACCAAATCTTACAACGTCTGATGCTACAACTACGGCTTTACCCCACGAGCAACGTCCACCTCCTTCGTAGCAGCAGATAATTGTTCCGGCCAATATGACCGTCTATTATAAAGGTACTTTGTAAAGGGTCTTCTCTTCGAAGTAATTATTTCTCTGAGTACTTCTTTAAAATAACTAAAAACCATTCGTCTACTTTTAGACTATTATTTTTGGCTTACTTTTCAGACCGGCCGACGTGTTGGCTGCTGTTTTGTTTCCATTTCGAAAATCTCTTGATGTATAAAACATGGACTGTCAGAGATCTCGTTGTAACGAGATTAGATGATTTTGGCGCCTCTAATGATAATTGCGTTGACGATTGTGAAAATGATTGTATATCTGTTATCACTATTTACTGGGCGGTAATTGATATTTATTTACATCTACACTCGTGTAAAATTTGGCTCAAGGTCCGTTATCTAATGTGAGGATTATCCATATCCCCCCCACCCCTTGATACAGAGCAAGAAAACATCGCTTTTTTTTTTTTTTTTTGCATAAGAATTTTACGAGTGTAGTAACCCGATATTGACTGCAGGCATTTGAACGTGAAAGACGAGAATCCTTAGAACTGCACTATTTGGGTGTGCGGGTAGTATAACGATTATCAGTGTGGAAATTGAAATCGACTTCAAATTCAGACCAAGTCTTCATTTTGCACTAATGACCTCGGATAAGTAATGAATACATTTTTCTTCCAGCTGAGGGGTCTCGCATTGGATGACAAACAGTCTAGGAAAAACGAAAGCTAAGATTCAAATCCTCATAAATAATAGGATAGACTAAATTTTTATGCCATAGCCGGGTGAAAAAAGATTAATCTGAATTCCAAAGCAGCCTGAAAATGGATAGGCTACGTCACTTTATCTTACTCTAGACACATCCACTTCTACCACAGATACAGTACATATATTTCTCCTCTGATATTTATGGGTTATGGGATTCGTAATCAATATTATCAAACACCCAAACGCATAATTTACCTTTTATCTTTACCCCTCTCTTAGAGAGAGAGAGAGACTCTTGATTTTGACGGAAGACAGAATACAGCAAAAACTGAGGGAAATTTTTGAGGGATGAACGGGTCTTACTGACATCTTTCTATTTTCAGTTTGTTTTCGGGGCCATCACCCTTCCACCGCTATATTTCATAACACTGATATAATCTTTATACAATTTTACATATTGAAATTTTAAATCATCGGGTGTTTTTCCTGTAGGGGCCCTGTGTGTGAGAGATATTTTAGTGTATTTAGGAGCGAATGGTGACGGATATATCCTTATGGTAAATGAGTAAATTATAACGAATAAATGGGTCGTGAATCTGATTAGTTAAGTACAG
The DNA here is from genome assembly GCA_964036315.1 of Acanthosepion esculentum. Lineage (NCBI taxonomy): Eukaryota > Metazoa > Mollusca > Cephalopoda > Sepiida > Sepiidae > Acanthosepion > Acanthosepion esculentum. Next base: position 15,546,582 of record OZ038499.1, on the reverse strand, counting down.
GATAGTTAGTGTCGACCAGCCTTGACCCATCTCCCCCTTTTTTCGGCCTTGTGCCACAATTATTTTATTCAATCAGTATTAAATCATAGACAAGCAACGTTTGTACAAAGACTTATAATAATTTTTGATAGATTTACGTGTTTTTATACTTGAAAAGAAAATTTAAACATAACTTGAAGAAGACAGACATTCTGTTGAAATATTGTTTAAATATTGTCAAAATATTTTTTTCTTTATCTTTTCTTAAATCGCGTTCTTTTAACTGTTGAAAATATTGAAAGTGTTATGTCAATTATTTTGCTTTTTAACAACGACGACGACGACGACGACGACGATGATGATGATGATGATGATGATGATGATGATGATGATGATGATGATAATAATAATAATAAGTGCCACCTTATTGATATGGCAGTCACTGCAGACTGCAATGTATCTTTGAAGATATTCGAAAAACTGTCAAAATACAAGGACCCTGAAATAGAAATCTCAAAAATGTGGCACATGGGAACATCAACAATTCCTGTTGTAGTTGGAGCCCTTGGACTGGTTGGAAAAGATACCAGTAGGTTGATTGAAGGGATCCCTGGAAGTCCATGCCTCAAAGTGATACAAAAAATTGTTCTGACAAGTACAGCCCACACTTTACGAAGGTCTTTATCAATGTAATTATTTTTTTATTTTATTTTATTTTTTTTGCAGTGGAAAGTGTCATGATGCCATTTCTAACCTTAGGTCCCTGGGCGCGACCCGGAAAGAAATGTGTAAACGCCAGATATCAAAGGAAATAATAATAATAATAATAATAATAATAATAATAATAATAATAATAATAATAATAATAATAATAATAAAATAAAATTTAAAAAAATAAAATAACATTAAATAAATAAATAATAAATAAATAAAAAATAATGATGGCGTAACTTCCCGACCAGGGAGATTGAACAATATTACAGGAGAGTTCCATAAGATTTATACAAAGCTGTTTGATTAATCCCTCTCCGTAACTAATAAACTTACAGGAAATTCTAAGATGAACCTCATATAAAGTGCCTTTCAGTTGCATACCTTCACATTGACGGCGTTTCCTTTGTTTTGACACGTTCATTATCAGCAGATAAGAAACGTTTGTACAAAAACGTATAAGTTTTCAAGATTTATATATCTTTATACATGAATTAAATTGTTTAAACATAACTTGAAAAAGACAGACATACTGGGGTTTTTCTTTTCTTTTTTTTTCTTAAATAATGCTCTTCTCTTCAGTGTTGAAAAATACTGGAAGAGTTACGTCAATCATTTTGTTTTTAAATAATAATAATTCCTCATCTCAAAAATTCCGACATAAATTTTAGTTTTGCTACTCACAAAGTAGAGTTTACAAATCTTCATAATACTTAAAATCAGACGGCTTCGGCGCAAATTAATCCTTATCATTATTCGACCATAGTCGGCATCATCGAGCTAATATCTTTAGCTGTGTATAGTATGTGCTACGCTAGGACTACATACAGATTTGAATTCAGAGTTACCTTCTCCTAGAACAGTTGCCACCCAATGCTATAGAACTCCGCCTGTCCTGCGGAGACGATTTTGAAATCTGTACAAATAAAATAAAGTTCTTGTCTTTTTATTCAGACAAAATTAGTTCCCGAGAAAATCGCGGGATATCATCTTTAAACCAGTAACAAATGGAACTAAGAAATGCAGCTCGTCTGGATATTTTCCATGGAAATAAAAGTAGCGGGAAAGGGCTTGTAATGTGTGAAAGAAATTCATCACCCACAAGGCCGTGTGAACGCTTTTGAACTCTGTCAAGCCTGGAAGTGTGTTACTTGTAAACCAAAATAGATTACACAGTAGAACATGAAGACTCAAAGATTGTTTGCATTGATCCTGAGTTTCCGTGTTATTCCAAGTCAATAATATTTTGGTAGATGAATTCGGTATTTCCTTTTCTCGAAAGCATTTCACAGTTGTCACCTCGGATTCATGTTGCTCATGAAAATCACCGGACCGTATTGGCTCGTATTAATTAATATTCCCCACACAGCAAAAATAAAAAATAAAAAAAAACTTAAAAACGGGCGATCCGACAGACAGCAAGAAAGCACCAAAGAATTCGCCTTGAATAGCAAAGTTGACTGACGGCCAAAAACAACTATAAAAGAATCATTAATAAAACAAAATGCCTGTAAAATCCTTTGAAAGGACTCACCTAATACCATGCTGAAATAAACTAAGAACCCCCTCTACTAAAATACAGTCGGCAATAAAACCATATCCGGCTACAGAAGAAGATGATCTAGTTTTAAATAATAATTCATTATTTTATTACCTGGGGCGTCAGTATTTCGTCAAAATGCTACAAATAGCGGCTTTAAAAATGGATAAATATCTATTGTCGAAGATGGTGATAATATAGCGAAAAGACCTGAACATATCCTTTAATATAACTGGACAATAAGATATGATTTACTTGAACTCGGCTAAGTCTGTGAATCTCCCTGCGAAATAAGAAAGAGAACCCGAGAATTCCCTTATGGATGAGACGTAACTTACTAAGTTTAGTTTACTATACCATGACGGGACTGCTAAGTATCATTCAAAAGTGGGTGCTTCAAGGTGTTGATTAAACTAGTCTTACACAACGTGTGGAGCCCCTAGTGAGGTACGAACTTCCTACGCTAACAAATCCCCACAGGAGTGTTTAACAAACCGCTTTAGAGCAGAAGCCCCTAAAATAATTACTAAATATAGTCTGAAACAAGGACAGTTCTTCAGCAGCGACAAAGAGTTAAAGATTTGGTTGATTGCTTTTCTTTAGCGGCACATCAACGTCTCTATGCTGCACTTACTGCCGAAATCTAATTATTTTGAACACAATTCTATGGCTTCAACTAAATATATTTTTAATGCAATTGTGTGCTTTCAACTCCAGACAAAAGCACTATTTACATTATTCGGACTATTGTCCTCATCTTTGTTGCCATATTTATCACAACGTTTCGGCCTTTTTATGCTCTGGCCTTTTTCAGGTTATTGGAATGTTAAACGGAACTCAAGGACACATGGCACAGTGGATAAATGCGTTGGTTAGATCCAGTGACAGGGCCCAAAGAGTGTCAATTCAATACCTGGTTAAGGCAGTGGAGAATTTTCACAGGGAAATTAACTGGTAATTTTGTTAAAAATATGCATCATTGGTAATTTTTTATATAAAAATTTCACTGGTAATCTAATTATAAAAATGTATTTTTATACTTTCATAGTGGCTCGTTTTGTTTCGGGGTTCGCTATTTACTCATAACTGGGACCCTAACAGCTGTTACCACCCCGGCTAAGGGTGGACCTGGGAACAACAGCAATTAAAAGGTGGTTCCATGCTCCTCAATACGTCCTGTTTGCTGATCATAGGCCTTGCTGCCGGATATAGTTTATCGTCATACCCAGGACTAAAGAATTAATAATAATAATAATAATAATAATAATAATAATAATAATAATAATAATGGTTAGATGTAACAGTAAGTTCTATGGTAACAGTTGCTTCTCTTTAATGTCCCATATAAATGAACTCCAAATAAACTGAAAACCTTGTAAAATACAAGGTTCAGGTTAAGGAGTTTAGATGCTATGGAACATCACTGTTAAAGTAAATCCTGTAGCAATAGGTACGCTTTGAAAACTACTACGAAGAAATTTAAAAGAGACGAAGATTGTAGAGATCTACAATATTTTGCGAGGAGTCTTTGAAAGGATCTTCAGTTAAGAGGAGTTTTCTTGATTCTAAGCCTCAAGTACTAACTTTCCAATGACGACGTTAATAGATATTTTCGAACATATAAATATATGGCGAGCTTTATTCCCTGGTGCCTCAACTAAATGAAGCGTGCTACTAGATTGGCATGTAGGTCCCGCCATTTTACTGTTGAAATAGCTAAATGCAACCGCCACTTCTAATCCAACAGTTTATTTTCATGCATTTCCCAACTATGGAATTCATTTCCTTTTACTTGCTTCCCTGATAACTACAAAGATTTAAATGCAACGTCAATCGCCATTTTCTATCTTCTTGAATCCCGTTCATCTTTTGTCCTTTCCTCAATCCTCGCTATACTCAGTCTTTTCTCTCACTTTCACTCGCTGTAAGACCCTGCGTACTAGTGAGGCTCCTGCCTTGCTTGGGGTGAAATGATTAACAAACCTTAAATGCAACGTCAACCGCCATTTTCTATCATCTTGAATCCCGTTCATCATTTGTCCTTTCCTCAATCCTCGCTATACTCAGTCTTTTCTCTCACTTTCACTCGCTGTAAGACCATGCGTACTAGTGAGGCTCCTGCCTTGGTTGGGGTGAAATGATTAACAAACCTTAAATGCAACGTCAATCGCCATTTTCTATCATCTTGAATCCCGTTCATCTTTTGTCCTTTCCTCAATCCTCCCTATACTCAGTCTTTTCTCTCACTTTCACTCCCTGTAAGCCCCTTCGTAGTAGTGAGGCTCCTGCCTTGCTTGGGGTGAAATGATTAACAACCCTTAAATGTAATGTCAATCGCCATTTTCTTTCTTCTTGAATCCCGTTCATCTTTTCTCCTTTCCTCAATTCTCCCTATACTCAGTCTTTTCTCTCACTTTCACTCCCTATAAGCCCCTGCGTATTAGTGGCATTCCTGCCTTGTTTGGGGTGAAATGATTAACAAACCTTAAACGCAACGTCAATCGCCATTTTCTATCTTCTTGAATCCCGTTCATCTTTTCTCCTTTCCTCAATCCTCCCTATACTCAGTCTTTTCTCTCACTTTCACTCCCTGTAAGACCCTGCGTACTAGTGAGGCTCCTGCCTTGCTTGGGGTGAAATGATTAAAAATCACCCACATACACATGAATACTCCCTATATTACGAGTATATTTCTCTCCATGCAGTGACCACAATTACTTTTTTTCTCTGATTTTAAGTACAGCAATTTAAATATCTGGGAGTAGTTTTAACAGAGGACGGGGAGTGCGACACTGAAATTCGAAGGTGAATTGAAATAGCGAAAGATGCTTTCCAAAATCTAAGCAAAGTATTAAGAAACATAAAAATCTCGTTAGAAACAAAGAAAATATATTGAACTATTGCATAATACTAGTCCTCCTATATGGCAGTAACAATCTCCTCTCAGATGAAAAAGAGACTTGGAGCAACAGTTATGTGGTTCTACTGAAAGATGCTGAGGATACCATGGGCCGAACATTTGAGGAATAACAAGGTTTTAGAGAAAATGAAAACAACAAGAAAACTTATAGTTAACATCAGAACGATCTGAAATTTCCAGAACACATAATGTTGAAAGAGTGACAGGGTAAAACAACGTATAACCTACTTATTGAGTTTCAGTAAATCGATGGCGGAACAGGGTTTAGGCGAGAAAAAAAGAAGACCAAATTTTTTTAAGAAAGGACAGGAAATTGTGGTGAATTATGATCGCCTACGTCCTGATGGTACCTCATTTGATGGCATCTTGTCTCTTGAATTTTCTATTTGATACTTGGGGACAACTCATACTACAGCAAATGTAATGCGCAAAAGTATTTATTATTATTCCAAGTAATAATAATTAGAATTAATAAAAATAGAAATAAAAAGGATAATTCTTTAAGATTAATGTTAATAATATTTACATACACGACGGTCGTTCAGAAAGTTCTAAACTTCACTCTGAAAGAAGAACCATATTTGAATGTCAGTTCGAAATTTCAACATCACCAAATCGGTTATGAAGTAGTCGCCATGTTAATCGAGAAATCCTGACGAACTCTCTGATCGTGGAGATTTCAAAATACCTAAGGTGCATAACAGCTCAAACCACATTGTTTATCGGAAAGAAGGTCGTACGTACTGTGATGCTTGACTAATTTGTATTTGAATAGAGCCTCTAATACAAAAAGTATACCATCAAATCCGCATGGTTCAGGAGGTCACAAACGGTAGATCTACAGCATACTAAATTCAGTCAAATGCCTTTGAGATACCCAAAGCCACATTGTTTATCGGAAAAAAGGTCGTACGTAGTGTGATGCTTGACTAATTCGTATTTGAATAGAGTCTCTCGTCCAAAAAAAGTATAATAATAATAGGACAGTCACTCGAAGGATAACAATGTTCACTAGAGATCTTAAAAACAGGAACTACAGAAGATGTTTCAATAAGAAAGCGAGAAAACAGCAAGACAATTCAGGAGGACATTTCTTGGGGATATTTGCAAGGAAAACCATCAATTTATAACGTCGGAAGAAATAGCCATTGTTATTTATTTGTTGTTTTTTTTTCGTCAAAATGTAAAAAGAAACTCTTTTCATCAGTTCGAAATTTCAAAGTCGCCTCACCGGCCATGTTTTTCGGGAAGCCCTGACGAACTCTCCGATCGTGGAGATTTCAAAATCCCTAAGGGAGATAACTCCCATTTAATTATGTTTTGTTTTTTTAATTTTATGGTTGAATTAACCCAGTTAACAACTGACTGGATGTAAATTTCGAGTACAACTGCCATTTTTACTTTATCGGATTTACTGTTAAGACAATAAATTCTTGTGATTTCAGCATAAATACAGTTGGGAACTGATGATAACGAGAAGGTTGGTGATGAAGATGAAATACAAAGTGAGTCTAAGGTTATAGATTCCAGGGAGATACCCGCAAAACATGAAAGGATCTAAAAGAGTGGCTGTTCCACATCGACCTTCATAATACGATTTGTAAAGAAACCATTAGACATCATCGACAGTTGATCTCGTGAAGTGAAAACCATATTGTTTGTCCGGTAAAAGGTCGTATGAAGGTCGTTAAAAAGGTTCTAAACCTCACTCAGAAAGAAGAGCCATAGCTTAATATTTTTGATGTGGCGACACACTACCACTTTTTATAAAACTAGAAAGACTAAATCCGATTCCTGCCTTAATTTCTGTGCCGGTGAGAACCATACAAAAGTTAGTGGTTTGCGTCAAATCTAAAAATCGACAAAACAGAGGCCCGAACAGTTATAAGGAAAAGGTATGATACCCAAAGAAATCTATGAGGACATGGTACAGACACTTGATGAGGACTCTCTTTTCTATGCAACTGTGAAAAAGTGGGCTGCAGAATTCAAGCAAGGCAGTGACATCACAGAAAATGACCCTCGGTCACGTCATCCAAAAACTTCAGCCACTGATGAACAAGTTGATGTCATTTACAGTATAGTTTTCAGATTGATGTTTTCGTTTCGTAGCAATGTGCGGTATTGGGCGAAACTATCTCTGACACAGCCGATTCTATTTTCAATGTCTTTTTTTTCCTCTAGTTTTAATGACACCGGAATCAAAAAGGGATAATTTGAAGGTAAAAACTGATTGGAGAGGTTCCGTCGGGTTTTGTACGAGGGTCGTTCAAAAAGTTCTAACCCTCACCCAGAAAGAAGAGCCATGACTGGACATTTTTGTTGAGGCAACAAACTACCACTTCGTATAAAACTAGAAAAACTAATTCAGATTCTTGCACGCATTTTCTGTACAGGTGAGGCCTATATAAAGGTGAGAGGTGTACGACAAATCTACAAATGGAAAAAAAACAGAGACCCGAACAGCCATAAAGTATCTGCAAAAGAAAAGGTATGAAACCCAAGGAAATCCATGGGGACATGGTCAGGCACTTGATGCGGACTCTCTTTTCTATGCAACTGTGAAGAAGTGGGCTGCAGAATTCAAGCAGGGCAGGGACATCGCAGAAGATGACCCACTGTCAGGTCGTCCAAAACCTCAGCCACTGATGATCAAGTTGTTGTCATTCACCGTAAAGTTTGGGATTACAGACGTCTTACTGTCCATCAGATAGTTAAGTCTATCGGCATTAATTCTGGTTCCTCCCATACTGTTTTAACGGGCATCTTGGGAATGAGAAAGCAGTCTGCAAGATGGGTATCAAGAATGCTGACACTAGAGCAGAAGCTGGAAAGGGGGGTTGACATTTTAAGCACACTTCTGACTCGCTTCCAGGCTGACCCTCTGAATTTCCACCGCAGATTAGGAACTCAACATGAGAACTGGTTTCACCACTTCGAATCTGAATTAAACTCTGGTTCTTCATCTCTGAAAAAGCTCAAGCAGGCAGCGTCAGTTGGCAAGGTGATGGATTCTGATTTTTGGGCTTCTGGAGGCGTAATCATGATAGAATAAGTTGAAAAGGGAAAAATTATTAATGAACAGTACTAAGCACCAGAATGAAGACAACTGATGAAAGCAATCAAGTCGAAACGCAGAGAGAAGTTGAGGACAGGTAAGCTCTTGCTCTGGGATAATGCGCCTCTTTACATTGATCAGGTTGCAGTAGCTGAAGCAGCCAACTTTGACTTTGAATTGCTACCCACATCCACCTTACTCACTCATTAGCTCTATCAGACCTTGTTTTCTAAACATAAATCACACCTGCGTGGTCACCATTTTGGAAACCATGCTGTTGAGGAGTTTTGGGGGTTACAAGGACGCCACCTTCTTTCCTGATGAAATTGCAATTCTTAAGCGTCATTGGACCAAAGGCTTTGATATCATGGCGGACTATGTTGAAAAATATTGTTTCTCCAAATCTTTCTGGCATGAGGCTTAAAACTTTTTGAACGACTTCCGTATCTCTATCTATAAAAGGCAGGATGTGTGTGTGTGTGTGTGTGTGTGTGTGTGTGTGTGTGTGTGTGTGTGTGTGTGTGTGTGTGTGTGTGTGTGTGTGTGTGTGTGTGTAACGAATGCACGGCCACAATTTTCGACGGATTTGCACCCAAATTTACATGCACATGCTCCAAGTTAGCGAAAAGGCCAGGACCGACTTTACATTTCCCAACTCTCATCGATAGTGGAAATAATCGATTTTTTCATGCTTCTACGGCAGTTTTCATGTAGTTTGCGGCCATTTTCTACTGGCCAGAGTGAGAGACTATTGCTGGCTGCCACGAATAGGCAGGAAGATTTTATTGGCCAGCATGAGAGCCAACAGCTAACTGACACGAATGTTAACTAGCACGCTAGCATGCAAAAAAAAATCGATAGCTGCATTCGTCACAAGTGGGAAAAATGTAAATCTGCATGGCAATTTACTCCAATTAGCTCATTCGCTTGCTTAAACTCAACGTTGATTCTGCTTCCGCAGAACTGGGTTGGGTGTGAAAAGATATTTTTTGTTAACATTCTTTTTTCATTCGGTTTTTCCAGTTACGAGTCCTATTTTAAAGCTGATCGCTTTGTGTTCATTTTGTTTAGTTCTTTTTTCGTAACAGATTTAATGTTTAGCATAGAGCTTAGAAAAAATTTTCAGTGTGAGATAGGCAAGAAGTAAGGCATGTAGCAACATCAGCACGGCAAAGGGCACTCCTTTAAAGGTAAGGAAGGGCAAACATATTTTAAGTCAAGTGATAGCGATTGCTTAATCAAGTCTGGGCAACGCCGGGCCATGCGGCTAGTAGATAATATTTTGCAGTGTCAAAATAACTCTTGGAGACAGATTCGTTTTATTTCCTGTGGTCAGAATTTCAACGAACTCACTTGAGATAATTCTGAAATATTTTCTTCCCTAGCGATTCGACTCATCTGATTGGATTATTTCACTGATTGCAGATTTACTCTGTCTTTAAGAAGAATGCCATGATTCCTGTTGTTACAATCAAACCATTTTCGAGTAAATCTTTACTCTTTCTTATTTATTGTCAATCATAATCTCTTCATCTTATTCTAAGATGAAACCTGCCATATCTTTCCAAGACCTTACTGAGATGGAATTTTAGATGTTGATGTATGTTTTGCGTTGAAAATCTTACATTCTTTCAAGAAGGAATAAAAGAATTAGTTTCATTGCGAATTTCTTTTATTTGATAATAATAGTGACAAACAAAATTAAACGTGAAAAAAGCCAGTGGAAAATTAAATAAGACACAGTGAGGAAATGAATTCACTGACTCGCAAAAAATATGTGCCCGAGCAATAATACCTAAAATCCCGGTCTTTAAGGACCCATGACCGAGTGGATAGAAGCTTTAGTTGAATCCAGTGGCGTGACCCAAAGATTTATGAGTTCAATACCTGGCCACAGCAGAGGGTAACAAAAACTTGGAGATTTAGTTAAAGGGAGATAACTGATACTGAGACATACGGAAGAGATATGACGTGTGGAACTAGAACAATCTACCCCGGTGGGCAAAATAAAGGGTTCAGTTCAAAATTCCAATCACCTGAAGAAGGCCAGGGCGTACAACGTCTGAAATGTGATTATGGCAACAAAAATGTGGGCTACAGTGCGGCCAATGTAAATAGTGTAAATCCCACTGAAGCCTACAATTTCGGTGAGAGTGAAATATGAAACAGTCTTTGAAATAGAGATGGCTATCAACAATGGGATCCTGCTGACTAGCCACAAAAATGGGAGTCTAGAATGAGGATCTATGAATCACTGCCGCCCCTCGGATGTAGAGAGAAAAATGTTTACAATTCGTATAACTGCAATATGAACTGAAATAAAGAGCAGGAGGGAAAATCTTGTGTAAACTCCATAAAAAAAATGAAAAAGGGAAAATTGAAAAAGAGATAAAAGAAGGCGAAATGAAAAAGAAATACTCCCTCTGTTCCGAAATAGTCGTTCCATAGCCGGAAATCTCACGTGGAATATACTAATTCTTAGTCACATTGTTTGCCGTTTACATTAACAGGTTAGCATTGATGTTCCTCAAGTATTTATATTAGCTTATTCAGGTAGAATAATTTGAAGCGCAAATTATATCACTTTTTCACCACATTAAAATTGTATTTTTGTTCAGACCACCCGCTGGCAAGAGATTATGATGGGAGAAGAGAAGCCAATTGGCAGAAATGCTAAACGAAATTGCAAGAAGCACGAATTGACAAACAATGAACGTAGTGCTGTGTTACAAGCACTGCTGGAAAGATCCACAGATCGTGTCCTGAAGCGTGGTGCAATAAAACAGGTTGCAGATTAATTAAACGTAGCTGCAGAACGTCTGGGTTTGCAAATTGAATTAGTTTGCCAGCCCCCAAATAGTCCTGATCTCAATGTCCTTGATCTGGATTATTTTAATGTAATTCAATCAATTCAGCACCAGCAAGCTCCAAATAATGTTGACCAGCTCATTGAAGCAGTGGAAGAAAGCTTCAATAAACTTCAGAAGTCGAAGCTTAACAATACTTTTCTAAATTTGCAGTTAGCAATGGAACAAGTTATTTTAGTTGACGGCGATAACAACTATAAACTCCGGTACATGTCTAAAGAGAAGCTTGAAAGAGAAGGAAAACTTGAAGTATCCATTTCTATTTCTGATGAGTTACAACAAAAACTGCTTTTGTTAAAGTAAATCTTCCCCAGTTATTTTTGTTGTTAATTTAACTGTTTATGTATATCAGTTTCGATATATTTCACACTTATTTATATGACAATTCACTAATATTACTCATTTACTGTTGAGTATGGGAATAAATGATATTTTTTGTTATTTTTGGTGTGTTTTTTTATCTACTGGAACAATTATTTTGAAACAACATGAACATTTTTTTGGTACAACTATTTCGGAACGGAGGGAGTAACAATTTACTGTCATTTGCTGGCGAGCAAAGACTTCGATTTCCCCAGGATCGCTTCTTTTCGATTAAATTATTTACCGATTTTTGCTTTCCCTAAATGGAAACTTAAAAAATAGATAATGAACACTGGCGCAAACTGACCAACCAGAACAAAAAGCGCATTTTATGGCATTTCTTTTGTTTCTATCTGTTTTTCAGTATTCATATGTTGGCAATATCATTAACTGTTCTGTATTCAAGCAGAGAAAATATCAGATATCTTGTCCAATACACGAAATTCGATTATAGCATCCATTTGTAGTAATGTGAAATCATTTGACCACCCGGATGAAAACATTTGTCATTATGCCATTTCCACACAAAAAGAATATTCTTGAAACTAAGCAGTAAGAACTGCAGACATCAGGAAATGCTCTCATTTCTTTGGAATGACAACAAAAACAAAACGCCTTTTTGTAACAAGTTTTAAACGGTAGTAAAGGCGTTGTGGTGCAAGAGCAATCAACTCAACAAATGGGACCAGCAAACCAACTTCAATTTCTGGTTGTAGTGAGCTTTACCACTGTCTCATTGAGTGTTAAGAAAGGCTTGAATCGAATACTCCCTGCACTCCATTTTTGTAACTGACATACATTAGTGGTAGAACGAAGAATGAGGGAAAATAAAGTCCAATCTCTCATATTGATTAAACTTGTCCCAAGAAAAATCTGTGTTGTTTCCGTTGTCTGCCTGGATAGGCGGATTGTAACGCACAAATAGATATTATGAGTTTTCTACAACTTCGACCCTACAATCAGAAATGAACTTACTACTCCTTGATCCGTTAATGATTCCGTCAAAATTTATTTTCTATATACTATATTATATATAGTCGTGTATGAACTTATAACTCCTTGATCTGTTAATGGTTCTGTCAAAATTTATTTTCTATATACTATATTATATATAGTCGCGTATGAACTTACTACTCCTTGATCTGTTAATGATTCTGTTAATATTCCATCAGTACAATTTATTACATTGGAATCGTAATCACGATCCAAATCATCAGACCTACAAATTCATTTTGAATTTGTAGGTCTGATGATTATATATATATATATATATATATATATATATATATATATATATATATATATATATATATATATATATATATATATATATATATATATAACCTATGACAAAAAACAAGGCATATTCTTTCTTATTTATGATGCTACAAGAATGCAATATCGTTTTACGAGTGTCCCCGGCAGGAGTTGTCAGTCCCGCAAGTAAATTCAGGTTTTGATGAGTAAAAAAGAAGAAAAGAAAAACACTATGACGGGTCCCGGGCCTCTTTTTTCTTATTGGTTATCTAATGCTTGTTTCATGTCCGCTAAATCCTTCTACCATCTGCTTGCGACGACACAATGCAGGCCACGGCCTGCGAAGACCCAATTAGTTATCGTCACGTCTCGCTTCAAGCCAAGTAGTTGCGCGTGGGAAAAGCGCTCAAATGCATTCAAAACGCCAAGAAACTTCATGAAACCTTGCTTAGTATGGTACAAGGTCCAAATTACAACCCAGCCACTGATAATTACAACCGATCAAATCTGTCTGACTGAAGGGCGATGAAAAGTGGCTACTTTATAGCAGCGTGAACGGCAAGAAATTGAAGCGCAAATCAAATGAATTCCGATTAAATTTATTTTTATTATCTTTTACCCAATTTAAGCCTCAAGGACCACTCAAGGTAGAATGTTACGAAACTTGTTTGTTGTAAGGGCGTACAGGGAGGAATCAAGACATGCGTACCATGAGGATATGGCGGATAGGTAACCGTTGATACGAGACTTAGAAGTTAAGATTGAGATCCTCAGAGAAGTATCGTCTCGGGAGTCCGTTCAACTTTTCTTGAAAAGAAGCTGTCTCAATGGTACTTCCTCCTTACCAATGCAATATGAACGGAATGATTCTGTTGGAGTTTTTGAGTACCTTATATACTAGTGAGACAACCAAAATGAGCAGACTCATTTTATAGTTCACCAACAGAAGTTTAACCAATCAGAAGGCTCAAAATATTCAATACGACGTGTATAAAGGAGGCCATGTTTTTTTCCGAATATTCTTTGCCAACCTCTGATATCGAAGACTGAAGAATTACGGAACAGATGCTGCTAGCAGTATTGGCGATATAGTCAGATTCAGTAGAGTGTCTGACTCGTGAGTGTTAACCTTTAACGTTGTTTCATTGAACAGATTACGTACTGCGCTGGATTATATATTCATAGACTATGGGGAACATGGTCAACAGATTCTATGTACTTTTTCTATAAATACTTTTATAGTAAGTGTGCTGATGTGCTTTCCTATTTTGTTTAAATTGTTATTTTATGACATTGTACATATGGGAACTATTTAGGACTTCATAGAGACTCTGAGGTATTATGGTGGCTGTAATAAAAATTGTAAGAAAGAATGTTTTTTTTTTTTTTGGTGTGAAGAATACTACGGTAAGTTTGACTCCGTGGCTAGGTAAGTTACGGATAACAGATATAAGACTGATTGAAGACCAGCCTTATTCCATTGCCCTCTTTTAGCCTTGTGCTACATTTTTGTATTTATTCAGAGTAAATATTGCTTTCCTTTGTGGTACATCGACGTTACGAATTTAAGCGCAGTACTAGATTGCCAGGTAGGTCTCATCGTAAGTTCTTTGCAACGGTTTCGTCTCTTTCGCTTCTCGCGCTTACTTTCCAGTCAACTTCGATCTTTAAACATCTAAATGCAATTCGTCAGTCATGTATCGAAAGATGCATGATCGTTCAAGCGTGCATCACGCATGGCACATAACTAAGTGATGAAGGCACGGTGGAGTAATGGATAGCGGCTCGGATTGGGGAGTAGGATAGTCGAGTTCGAATTCCAGTCGAATCCATTATATTCACTTAGGTGCTAATGCCCTTGGGAAAGGTATGAATCCTCTTTTTCTCCCCCCCAGCTATGGTTAAATAGCAGGACAGACTGGTTTCTACAACCTTGGATGGCAACTGGTCTACTGCAGAAAGAAATGGCAACCTACTGTGGTAAAAATCAACCTGCCTCGTCAGTCATGTATCGAAAGATTCGTGTATCACGCACGGCACATAACTGACTGATCATTCGTTTTGTCTTCTTAAATCCTGTTCTTTTATTGTCCTCTCTCCCCTTAATAATAATGTTATCCTTTTTCTTATATTATTTCACTCTCAATAACCTTAACCTTCCTTAATCTTGTTTAGCGCGGGGACCAAAAATTAGGAGAGGAGAGTTAACCGTCCTTTTTACGGTGAGAAAAACATTAATTTCAAAATTGTTGTAAAAATCAAATAATTGTTGGATCTTAATGAACCTTTCAGGACTTATTCGCAAATGAATGAAATTATTTCGGAAAGTTATTGTTTGTTTTTTTTGTTTTTTTTTTAGAAAGTCTTGGTAAATATATTTTATCTGCTCTAAATCATAAAAACGTGCAATAAAACTAAAACATTAATTTATTTATTAGAAAAACTTTTAATTGCTTTTAATATATTATAGACACTATTGCCGTAAGAAAAAAAATCCGTGAATAATGAATTTTTACATGAATTATTTTCATAATTTTCAAAATGTTTATCAGAATAATTTATGTTTTAAATCTTTTACATTTCTGCATTATTTTGTCCCCATTAGGTGATATTTTTATTAAGTAAAATTACTAATAAAATTTACTAATAATAAATGGAAAAGCTTACTACAATTCATCGAACTCTAATATTTAAAAAATAACTTTGAAATTTTTCAGTGTGTATAAACGTGCCGTTTTTTGTTAATACGTACGTCCGTACACGACATTATCAGAAAATAAGAGCGATAACTACAGTAAATGTAAAGCCAACATTTCGAAAATTCAAATCTAAATGTTTGGATATATTTATATATATATATAGTCATCCATAACACACACACACACACACACACACACACACATATATATATATATATATATATATATATATATATATATATATATATATATATATTATAGTAAGAAGAAAGAACAGTAAGATATATAATCCGGTGTTCTTATTAATATTTTTATTTTTACAAAACAGTGCTCAATGTAAATTTACAGAGCATAATATTATAAATTAACTGATTTAAAAATATGGTTCTTATGAAGCCCGCCTAAAAAAGAGTTTTCTGCCGTAATACACAATTATATATATATATATATATATATATATATATATATATATATATATATATATATATATATATATACACACACATACATATATATATATATATATATATATATATATATATATATATATATATATATATATATATTAAACACGTTGTATTAAACGCCAAAGGCAACCTAGTCCTGCTGATTTTCTTTTGTATTTTCTCATATTTTCGAATGAGACTTTTTATTTCAAAATTATATTGATATATATATTTTCCAAAAGACAACCGAGTACTTTCGAACGTCATCGTTCATCATCAGGGTCAAATTTTCTAACTTTAGCCAATTGCCTTTCAGCGGAATCGTATTGCTACATATATAAGAACCAAATAAACGTCATGAAATGTTTTTAATTCAAGAGACGCGTTAATGTTATCACGTGCAGGCGAAGCCATGTGATCGTATGAAGGGGTGAAGGGGTGCAATTGGCTATAGAATTTGTAATCGTTTTTTTGCGGTTGTTTTTATAGAGGATTTTGGTGTTATTCCTTGAATGGTTTACTGGTGGTGCTGTGTATTATTAGAAGATAATTTTTATGGCACTGGTGGCGTTGAGGTGATATGTGGATCTACGTGAGAGTGTTGTGGTTGTGTGTCCGATATATATGTTAGGGCTATTATGTGAGAAGTATTCTCGAAGCGGGCAAGTAAACCTATACACTATGTTGTTGGGCGGGTTTAGTTTATTTGTGGATGGTGTTTGTTACAGCAAGTTCATTGAGTTTATAGTTTCTTTTTTGGTGGGGGGTAAGCTTGTCACCCCAAGCAAGGCTGGAAGCCACTAGCACGCAAGGGGATACAGAAGGTTTGGAGGAAGAGCAGATAGGAGTGGTAAAGGAGAGGATGTGGAGAAAGATAGTGGGTCGATCAAGGCAAGGGGGTTACAGAAGATTTGGAGAGAGAGCAGATAGGAATGAAAGGGGAAAGGATGTGGAGAAGGGAAGTGGATAGATCAAGGCAACTGGAGATGTCGATTGACGTTACACTTAAATAGTTGGAGATTATATTTGTCAGGGAAACAGGAATAAGGAAGGGAGTTCCACAGGCGAGAGGTGTGAGACATGAAGCTATTGGAGTAGAAGAGACGTCTACATCTAACAGTTTCAACAGTGAAGGGGGGACGTGATGCCAGCCTCGCAGGGCGCTTAAATTCATGGGGCCTGGGAACCAGCGAAAGCAGCCCATCGGAGCAATTACCGTGAAAGTATTTGTAAAAAAGACAGAGCGAGGCAACGGCACGTCTGTGAGAGAGCGACTGCAGACGAGATGACAGATCAGGGCCAATTACATTGCATATCCGTCTCTGGATCTTATCAAGAACCCTGAGGCAAACAGCAGGGGCTCCAGAACATATATGGCAGCAATATTCCATGCAAGGGCGAATGGTTGATTTATAGATTTGAAGGATCGATTCCGGGGAGAAAAATTTCCTGGCTCGGCACAGGGAACCAACTTTCCTTGCGGTGGATGATGCAACTGACTCGATGTATTTGTTCCATTTCAGATCAGCAGACAGCGTGAGACCGAGCAGCCGCAGAGAGGAGCTCTCGAGAAGTTGGTCTTCAGACATTCTAATGGGATGCAGGGATGGATCCCTGTGGTGGTTAATAGAGAGCAGTTTTGTTTTAGAGGCGTTAAGTTAACCAACCAAGTGCATTTGATTTTTATAGAAGAGTTTATTAGTGTTATTATTGTTAGTCGCTTTTTCTTTGTTGTTAATATGTATATTTAATAGGTAGTGTTTTATATGTTGGTCGATTAGTTTATTAGGGAAATTGTTCTTTATAACCGTTTGTTTTATATTGGTGTGTTCTTTGGAAAATATTGTTCTAGATGAGATGTGAAAGGCTCTATTGAGTAAGTTTTTGATTAGGGTTATTTTATATTTATCAGGACATTCATAACGGAAGTTAAGTAAGAGGAAGTTTTTATTGCTGGCTTTTTAAATATTGATGTCTTAAATGAGTCTTTCTTGTTGGAGTCAATGAGTACGCCAAGAAATGGTAGGTTATTGATTTTTAGTTCAACGGTAAATTTTAAGATAGCGTTTTCCTCAAAGATTCGTTTAAGTTTATTCATTGGATCATGTTTTTGTGTTGTTATAAATATATATACATATACATATATATATATATACATATATGCCATAAAATGCGCATTTTGTTCTGGTTGGTCAGTTTGCACCAGTGTTCATTATCTATTTTTTAAGTTTCCATTTAGGGAAAGCAAAAATCGGTAAATAATTTAATCGAAAAGAAGCGATCCTGGGGAAATCGAAGTCTTTGCTCGCCAGCAAATGACAGTAAATTGTTACTCCCTCCGTTCCGAAATAGTTGTACCAAAAAAATGTTCATGTTGTTTCAAAATAATTGTTCCAGTAGATAAAAAACACCAAAAAGAACAAAAATATCATTTATTCCCATACTCAACAGTAAATGAGTAATATTAGTGAATTGTCATATAAATAAGTGTGATATATATCAAAACTGATATACATAAACAGTTAAATTAACAACAAAAATAACTGGGGAAGGTTTACTTTATATATATATATGTATATATATATATATATATACATATATATATATATATATATATATATATATATATATGATTGAATATATATATATATATATATATATATATATATATATATATATATATATATATATATATATATATATATATATATATATACAGGGAGTCCATAAAGTTCGTGTGCACTTTAAAAAACATATAACTTCATTTGCATTTGCGATAGAAATAATTTGTAAAAAGGATTAGAAAGAAGTAAATCTATATTTTTTAAGGTTTTATTGAAATTTTATTTAAGTTTCCACATGTCCTCCATCATTAGCAATACAAAGGGTAATACGATTTTGAAGTTCACGGAAAACATTTGCCAACTGATTTACAGTAATGCCTGAAATCACATTAGTTACTTTAGCTATATTTAAAACTAGGTACATTAAACTTCATAACATTTTTTACAGATTATTTCTATCGCAAATACAAATAAAGATTTTAATTTTTTTAAGTGCACACGAACTTTATGAACACCCTGTATATGTATATAAAAGTGAACATTGAAGTCAACCGTCAGAGTCGACAGGCTGTTTCATGCTAGACGCAATCGTCAGACCGCGAATGTTGGGGTTTTTTTTCAATGAATAATAAGCAATCAATCCAAATATTTGACGAGTAAATAGCTTTAAATATCTTCCCAGACCAAAACAAACTATTAAATAAGCGACCTAAGCAAATCCCAACATTTTTTTACGAAGAAAAGTGTAAATAAATATATAAAGTAAAAAATGAAAATGAATAAAAACAAATTCACCCAAATAAGTAAAAAAATATGTAAATAAACAAGCCACTCCCGCCAAAATAACCGCCAGAATGGACTACCCACAATGCAGCACTGACCCATATATATAAATAGTCGAGGAAAAAACCAACACTCGCGGCCCGACGATTGCGTCTAGCATGAAACATCCTGTCACCTCTGAGTGTTGACTTCAACGTTCACTTTTATATTTATATACGTTCTATCTTATGATATTGAGCAGTTTATCCCATAAATATAGCACACCTTAAAAGTATATTTCTTCATATATATATATATATATATATATATATATATATATATATATATATATATATATATATATATTGAATCTACCGTCGTTTACGTCGAATTGAGTGTGTACTATCTCAGTTTTTAGAACTAAACACTCGTATTACCCGCTACCCACACATATAATTTCGTTTAGGGCTTCAACGGTCGAGGTTTGTTTACGTTGATGCGACTGCACATGCGCACGATAGAGACGCTGGGAATTTTAAATTTAGAAAAACATTTCTTTTTATATCTGTTTTCGGTACATAATCTAGCCAATTCCATTTAGATTATTTTTCTTTTTCTTTTTGTTTCCATCATCTTTGGTACTAAAGATATAACAGATCTGCCATGTATAGTGAAACGTCGTAAGAACCTGGATGTAAATTTACTGTAAGTGAACTAGCGATTAAAGTACTTTTCCCTCCTTTTCTCTGTCCCCTCCCCCTAATTCCCTCCTTTTCTCTGCCCCCTCCCCCTAATTCCCTCCTTTTCTCTGCCCCCTCCCCCTAATTCCCTCCTTTTCTCTGCCCCCCCCCCTAATTCCCTCCTTTTCTCTGCCCCCTCCCCCTAATTCTCTCCTTTTCTCTGCCCCCTCCCCCTAATTCCCTCCTTTTCTCTGCCCCTCCCCCCTAATTCCCTCCTTTTGTTTTCTCTTTCAATTAGAGTTGTATTTTTTATGTCAAAATTGTTATCAGTCTCGTTGCTGTGAGCAACAATTCGTTTAACGTGTTGGTCTATAAAATGTGTCTTTTGTGTTCATTTATTTAAACTTATTGAGGTTTCTCCAATATATTACTTCTGGCAATCGTTACATATGATAGAGTAAATTACTCCTTCAAGTTTTGCCTTTGTGTTTTGTATTGCATTGATTAAAACTGTTATTGTTTTAGATGTAGCTATGAAAAAATTATGTTGTGCAATACATATATATATATATATATATATATATATATATATATATATATATATAATATGAAAAGATTACATAATTTTTAAATATTAATTTTATCCCGACTTCGAAGTCTTCAGGGGTTCAGGTTTTGAACGATATTTCCCATTTTTTTCAATTTGTTCCTTCCGCGTCTTTTTCAATCTGATTTTTTTTCTTTTGATACACGAGTGTATTCAGGAATTTAATGTTATTTTACACAGACACGTTCATGAAATTTTACTTTTGTTTACGTTTTTCATTTTTTTTGCAGCTGTAGATTTGCTTCTTCGAAATTAAATTTAATTTTTTATATGACTTATATACATGTTGCTATATTATATTATTGATTAAATTGTAATATCTGTTAATTCGTATTATTAATTAAATTATGAAATTTTATGTTGTATTTGTATTATTAATTAACATATTTAATTAATATTTCAATTGATTTATTATATTATAGCTTTAGGTTAGATTTTATGTCTATTTTACAACAATAAAATATGGATAAAGAACAATAGTAACAACAAGAATGAGCACTTTGACGTAACAATGGGCGGTTATGATGGTGCTATCCTGCAAAATCAAAGGCATATAGAGCATATACTATTTATCAAATATGCAGGCATATTAACAGAAATTTCATGAACGTGCTCATGTAAAAGAACATTATAGTCATGAATATGCATGTGTACTTAAATGAACATAAGAAATAAGAAAAATTATTCAGTAATAAAGGAAGCCAACAAATTCAAATAGAAATTTTAAGTGGGTGAAGAAGTACAAATAACCTATAATACACCTTTTGCAGCGGTAAATAATTTAAAAAGAAAATCAAAGGCAATGGACCAAATGCAGAAACGATGGCAAGATAAGCCTCTTCCTGGTCAATACTCTGCCTGTACCAAACAAGCTATGTACAGAAACCCAGCACCCATCTGTGGTTGCATAGTGCAAGATTAAAAACTGAAGATTTTATTCTTGCTGCAAAGAATCAATGATTGCCAAGTAGAAATTACCAAGTACATACACTAAAAAATTGTGTTAACCTGAAATGCAGATTCTGTTACAAATACCCAGAAACAACAATCTTGTATCAGGTTGCATATGATTAATATTCACCTAATATAAAACTTGTCATGGCAGTTTAGGCCAATACTTGCAATGGAAAATCTGTAACTTTTACTTGAAAAAAAACTACAAGTAATTGACTTGAACATCACCCAGACCGGGTTACAGAGATAGGACATGTAACAATTTTATGGAATTTTAAAATTCACCTGCCAGAAAAATCAACGCTATTCGCTTAGACATAGTGATCAAAGTCCACAAAAACAGAATGTACTTTCTTATTGACATGGCAGTTCCTTTAGATTGTAATGTATCCTTGAAGTTCTCAAAAAAACTACCAAAATACAATGATCTTGAAGTGGAAATCTCAAAAGTGTGGTATATAAGGACATCAATAATTCTAGTTGTAGCTGGAGCTTACGGTTTCGCTTGCAAAGGCTCCGATAACCTCATTGAAGGAATCACTGTTAGCCCAAGCCTTAAAGAAATGAAAGACATTGTAAGAACAGTTACAGCTCACACATTACGAAGAGCTTTATCTATGTTAAATGTATGGGATTTGTCTACTTTTTATTTTTGTACAATAATACTCAGTGGACTCATTATTCGGACTGTTATTCTCATCTTTATTGCCAAATTCACAACGTTTCGGCCGTTGTATGCTGTAGCCTTGCGTTGTGAATTTGGCAAGGAAGATGAGGATAACAGTCCGAATAATGTAAATAATGGAAGGAATCGTAATACCTCATCTCTGATATATAGAGGCCGAAACGTTGTGAATTTAGCAATGAAGATGAGAATAACAGTCCGAATAATGTAAATAATGCAAGGAATCATAATACCTCATCTCAGAGATATAGATGGATGTTTGGGTCTAGTTACTGGATCTAACCAACACCTTTATCCAATGGCCAAAGCGTTGTGAATATGGCAAGGAAGATGGCAATAACAGTTCGAATAATGTAAATAATGCAAGTAATAATAATACATCATCTCAGTGATATAGAGGCAAAAATGTTGTGAATATGGCAATGATGAGGATAACAGTCTAAATAATGTAATTAATGCAAGTAATCATAATACCTCATCTCAGAGATATAGAGGCCGAAACTTTGTGAATATGACAATGAAGATGAGGATAACTGTTCGAATAATGTAAATAATGCAAGGTATAATAATACTTCATATCAAAGATAAAAAGTGATATCGAAAGGAACTTCCTTTTTACAAATCGAATACGAAGGGAGGAATGTGACTCGTCTATGACGGGTCTTTCATGCCAACGTCAGATCTGGTAGTACGAAGAAATAAACTCATTAGGACATTTTTCATAGTAATTGCGGCGTTTCCTCTATAACAAGGAGGAACAACCCCCCACTGGATAGATAAATCATGTCAACAGGAGCGTTAATAAAATAGTTTAGTTAAATTTCCCTGTGTTGAAGTTCTTTTATCTCAGCACACAAAACAACACCGGCCGTGGAAATCTGGTGACAATTTAAATGCAACATCTATCACGATTTTCCGTCTTCCTGAAATCTGTTCTCAAGAAAGTCTTCTCATTTTCAATAACTTCTGGCGTTTTAATGGTATTATCGCCTTCCTTTGGGTGAAATGATTAATACAAAAATATTAATGACGCGGTAACTTTGTTCAGAGCGCGTCCACTGCAATTTGTCAATTGGAAGAAAATGGAAGCTTTTCATTTATTCCCGTGTCTCTTCATACTTATCTGTCTATGTGGGTGTCGTTGGACAACAGAAGAGAAAAGCAAAAAAGAAAATAAAGGGGAGAAGTAAAATGGCCGCTCATAAGGCGAATTGTTAAATAATATTTTAGTAGACTATTATTTTTAGGGGGAATTGTATCTCAGCTGCGACTTTTAGGGGATGATCTTCGAGGTCAGATGCAAACCAAAATAAGGTTGCCAATTTTAACTGATTGAACTAGCGTGGGAATGATAGATTCAAAAAGATTTTTCAGGGAGTCAAGTCTCAAGCAATGTAGACGTGATCTCCTTCGTGTCCGAAACGGCTTCTCAGTAGATAGAGACCCCAGTAGATAATTAGAAAAGTCGACGTGATTAATAAATAATTAAGCTAAAATTCGCTGTGTTGAAGTTCTTTATCTCTGGACTCAAAACAACTGGCGATCACCGGCCGAGAGAGAAGAATGCAACTTTATTATCGAATTGACGCCGTCACCCACGACCTCCCAGCATGAGAGGGCTATACAACATAAATTGGCGCGATGACCAAGATTACCGCCACCAGGGGGCTATGCAATGTAGGCTCAATTTGGCGCAGATAACCAAGACCTCCCTAGCCCGAGTGAGCTATGCACACCGGTTCGAGTTTCACCATGGTCGATCGGACAAGGTCGTGCCTTTTTTTATAATTTTGTCCGACATGATCCTAGCATGAAACACAGTTGGACAGCTCTTGAAAAACTGGGTTTGGTACGTTTCGGTGTATCCCATTTGACGTCGCTGATTCGGCGTCAGAAAAATAATTGTCCATTTCGGCACAGCCGTTTAGGCGTCACACTGTTTCGACGTCACTGTCTTTGACCGGAGACACCCCCCCCCCATAAAAAAATTTATAAATGCATTGAAAACACCCAACTTTCAATAAGACTTTTTATTCCTTTAGGGAATTAAGGATCCTATTAAAACACTAACTGAATAATGTAAATTAAAAACTTAAATTTAAAATATTGTATTTAAAAATTTTTTTTAAAAACGCTATTTTTTAAGTAACGCTATTTAATCTTAGAAATTACTTCTTCATTTCGTAATTATGAGCAAAAACCCTTCAGTAATTTAATAGGATTTATGTAATCTCATTTTACATCGATCTTTCTGTTCACTTCACGAAAACATTAATTCAGGATTCCTCCTGCTTGTTGTGTTAAAAATAAAAAAGATATCCATCGTGTATCATTTTGCTTCTTCCACGTTTTCATAAAATATTTGCTTCAATTTTGTTCTCTCGTGCATCTTGACTACTTCAGTACCTCGTAGTCCTTTGAAGAGAGTGTGGAAGTCTGTAATTTAGTATCTGGGGGTAGACATGATAGCACGTGGCAAAATTTTGTTTCGGAGCTGGTAATTTTTACGCAAGTCAAATCGGGATTCTCATATTGCGAACCAACCATTTGAAGCTGTCTGCATACATTTTGGAATTTTAATGGAAACTGAAGCTAGTACGATGTCTTGTTGTTCTATATCGAGAGTGTATGAAAATAAAAGATGTGGATGAAAGAGAAAGGCTTATTTGCTTGGGTTTGGTACGTTTCGGCGTCGCCCATCTGGCGTCGCTAATTCGGCGTCAGAAAAATAATTGGACTATTCGGCTCAGTCGTTTAGGCGTCAGACTTTTTCTACGTCACTCTCTTTGACCGAAGGCCCTCCCTCCTTCCTAAAAAAAGGTATAAAAGCATTGAAAATTCCCAAATTTCTATATGACATTTTATTCATTTAGGGAATTAAAGATCCTATTAAAGCACCCATAAATAATGTAAATTAAAAACTTAAATTAAAAATATTGTATTTAAAAAAAAAAAAGAAAACCTTAGTAAAGCTATTTAATCTCAAAACTATTTAGACGAAGAACTAATTTGACAACTAAACGAGAAAGAGAGATCAAATTTGACTGTAATGGCGGAGTAGTAAACTGACGTCTAGTTTTCCCGCTGGCGAGAAATTTATATGTCGAATCAGCTACGCCGAATCGGCCAGGCCGAATCAGCGATGCCAAATGAGCTACGCCGAAACGTTGCATTCCCTGAAAAACTAAATTGCATGTTGACGGAAGATTTCTGATTGAAACTGAAAGCTGAAACAGTTCGGAAGCCACCCATACTTGCCCTAGCACAATCTCCACAGATAGAGAGAGAGAGTGAGAGAGAGAGAGTGAGAGATCGATAGAGAGATAGATAGAAATCGATAGAGAGAGAGAGAAATCGATAGAGAGAGAAAAAATTTGACTATAACGACAAAGTAGTAATCTGACGCCAAATTGTCCCGCTGGCGAAAAATTCTTATGTCGAATCATCTACGCCGAATCGGCCAGGCCGAATCAGCGATGCCAAATGAGCTACGCCGAAACGTCACATTCCCTGAAAAACTATATTGCATGTTGACGGAAGCTTTTTGATTGAAACTGAAAGCTGAAACAGTTCGGAAGCCACCCATAGTTGCCCCAACACAAGCTCCGCAACTAATCGTTACGTTTGGTTTGCAATCTATCCTGAGAAAACACACATCTTCCAGCAGCCTAGCCACTCGTGTCGCGACATCTGTCTAAAAAAGGGAACAAACTGACTAAAATTCTTTAAAAAGAATAAGTTTCACAATCGGCCACAGGCGGAAAAAGCGTACCAAGAATTTAAGCGCAGTACTAGATTGGTGATTAGGTCTCATTATTTTACTGCTTAAATTGCTAGATGTAACCGTAAGTTCTATGCTAATAGTTTCTTCTCTCGCACTATCTTATAGATTTATCGCTCTACCATTCGTCCGTATTTTGAATATGGCTGACATATCTGGTTTGGTGCTCCTGCTATATATTTAGAGATTCTCGATAAAATCCAAAGAAGAAACTGCAATGTTATTGGTCCTGACCTGGCATCTCGGCTTCAGTCACATTCCCCACATCCGTAACGTAGCTTATTTGTGCCTTTTCTATGTATATTTTCATGGTAAACGTTATGATGATCTTTCCGCTTTGACACGTCGGCGTGGTGTATTGGCTAGCTTGCTAGATGAATTACGAATGTGTAGTGAGTTCGATCCTCACTAGGTGCCCCATACTTTCAGCCTTGTGCCACAGCTAAGCTATGCTTAGAAAATCACTATTTTATTTAGTTTCTTGTATATAAATTGTATTCATTGTAAATATTCATTAGGGTTTCATTTTTAAATGTTGTTATTTTATCATTTTCCCCCCCAGACAAATTGTACATATGGAAATTAATTAAGACTTCATAGAGACTTTGTGGTATTATGGTAGCTGAAGTAGGAATGGTAAGTAAGAATGTGTTGTTTTGGTGTAAAGAATACTAGGGTTAGTAATCGTACCTAGCTAACTTTAAGATAAGATACATTAAAGACCAGCCTTCCCCTTACCCCCGCCCCTTATGGCCTTGTGCTACATTTTGTATTATTCAAAATAAATATTATTTTCCTCTATGGTATTTAGATTTTATAAATTTAAGCTAACTACTAAATTGGCGGCAAGGTCTCATCATTTTACAGTTAGAATGGCTAGATGTAACCGTAAGTTCTATGCTAACAGTTTTTTGTCACACTCCTTGCTTGTGGAACTCTCTGTCGGCTTCTTACTTTCCAGTCAGCTTCGATCTTTACAAATTTAAATGCACCGTCAATCGTCATCTTCTGTGTCACTGAATCATGTTCATTGCCCTTTCTGCAATTACATATTTTTGTTCGGTTTCTTTCACTCTTAGTGACCCTTTGCCTTTTAGTGCCTTTTCCACTTCCTTGGAGTGAAATGATTTTTAGAAAACTTGTATTTGAGCAATGAAGGACTTAATCGCACGAATTCACTGGATGGAATTCAAAAAACACCACCCTATGTCAGACGAAGCTGAGATTAGTAAAATAATATCACTGGAATGTAAAAATGAATTTGTTTAAGATTAGATTTATCGACCAATGCGAGTTGAGCATGCTGGGAGATAATTCACGATTCCCATGCGATGGTTGCAACGTCTTCTCATCACATTATTTCATCTTTCTCTTGATTTCACAAGGTCAAGCCCTCATCTCTTTGTCTAATATCGTCATCTATGCCTTTTATTTTAAGTTATGAAAGAAGGGTGTGGAGAAGGGAAAAAATTACTAATGTACTGACGTCATTTGACTGTGGTAAGAAGGACGTCAAATCTCGAAGATAATTGGGCCAGTAGGTAATCTGGAAACACAACCCCGAGTATATCAGGTAAATAACTTATTTACATAATACCGCTATTTTTCTTTCTTTCTTTCTTCTTCTATTGATTTGAATTTTTTGGGTTTTTTTATTTTTTTATTTGCGTTTTTTTGTTTTTTATTTTTTGATTTGTTTTTTTTGTTTTTTTATTTTTTGATTGGATTTTTTTAGTTTGATTTGTTTTTTATTTTTTCTGTTTTTAGTTTTTTATTTGTTTTTTGTTTTTATTTTTTTATTTGTTTTTTATTTTTTATTTGATTTTTTTATTTTTTTATTATTTATTTTTTGTTTTTTAAATTTTTATTTGTTTTTTTTGTTTTTTGATTTTTGATTTTTTTTTTTTTGCGACTTCATTTGAAGTTTATTTCTTTCAACGTTTCATTTCGTCATCCCGGTCTCTCATTCGTTTCCGTCTTTTTCTTTCTCTATCTTATTTTGCCTTTTAGTTTTTATTGTTTTTATTTATCGTCTTCTTCTATATATCTACTTTTTTTTAGTTTGTTATTATCTTTATTTCTTTTTTCTTTCACTCTATTCCTCTCTCTATCTCTTCACCTCTCTCTCTCTCTCTCTCTCTCTCTCTCTCTCTCTCTCTCTCTCTCTCTCTCTCTCTCTCTTAGTTATCTTGTTTTTGGATTGTTTTTTATTTGTTTGTTTTTATCCTTGCTTTCTTTTTATTTCTCTCTCTCTCTCTCTCTCTCTATATATATATATATATGTCATATCGCTTGATTTTTATATTTCTCTCTCTCTCTCTCTCTCTCTCTCTCTCTCTCTCTCTCTCTCTCTCTTTGATTTGCTTTGTTTTTGTTTTATTTTCTGTTCTGTTTTTGTTTTTATATTTATTTTTCTTATATTTTCTCTCTCACTCTTTTGTCTTCTTTTTATATTGATTTGTCTCTCTCTGTCTCTCTATCTCTTATTCTCTTTAACTATAAGTATGACATATATATATATATGTGTGTGTGTGTGTGTGTGTGTGTGTGTGTGTGTGTGTAATGGAAAACTTATATATCAAACTAATAGTGGGTAATCGAATGACAAAATCGAATAAATTTACCGGGGTAACACTGGAAATTTATGAGGTACATTTAAGTCCAGTATTATATATTCTATCCTGAAAATTAATGATGATATACTATTCAAAAAAAAAATACAATAGTGCTAAAATAAATATGAAAACAACAAAAAAAATGAGAATTCATATGGTTCGGTGACTCTAATATTTACCTTTAGCCCCTTACTAGAATTCAAAGAAGAATCAGCAATATTATTGGTCCTGATCTGGCATTTTGGCTTCAGTCGCTTTCCCATCACCGTAAGGTTGCTTCTCTGTTTCTTTTCTACAAATATTTTCATGGTAATTGATAAACATGAAATCTATAAAAAAAAAAGGCTGAACTGTGAGGAAAGAGCAGCACCAGCCTTTTTGCCATCTTTAGTTTTTCGCTTTCTTTCCAACGAAAATATTTGGCTAAATCTATCAAATTGTTTTTAATAGAGAAGACTGTTGGTAAGTTTGAACTTGAGTAAGCCTCAATGAATTGATCCATGAGACATTCGTCGGCGTTTATTGAAGATGCATAGAGACTGAATAATGGATAGAGGCAGAAACGTGTCAATGAATTGATCCATGCGACATTCGTCGGAGTTTATTGAAGATGGATAAAGACTGAATAATGGATGTAGGCAGAAACGTCTCAATGAATTGATCCATGCGACATTCGTCGGCGTTTATTGAAGATGGATAAAGACTGAATGATGGATGTAGGCAGAAACGTGTCAATGAATTGATCCATGCGACATTCGTCGGCATTTATTGAAGATGGATAAAGACTGAATAATGGTTGTAGACAGAAACGTGTCAATGAATTGATCCATGCGACATTCGTCGGCGTTTATTGAAGATGGATAAAGACTGAATAATGGATGTAGACAGAAACGTGTCAATGAATTGATCCATGCGACATTCGTCGTCGTTTATTGAAGATGTATAGAGACTGAATAATGGATGTAAGCAGAATTATACGGTATTTAATGCGGTGTTTGCATAAACGACGGAGATATGTAAGATGAGCCGTGTTCAGTCCGAGAAAATAGGGACAACCCAGCCACATTTGATGCTGTGTAAAGTGAAGAGATTGTGTTTTGTATGAGAGTCGTTCGAAACGTTCTAAGCTTCACCCGTAGAGAGACATGGCTGAATATTTTTGTTCTTTCAACACACTACCACTTCTTATAAAATCCTAACCATAATCCTGCCACTCCTTGTGTCTTAGTGGATTTACTGCCGTGCATTGGGTGACACGGATTAAAAAAAACAACATTAACCTTTAAAACTCAACATTATTCACTACTTTCCTTTCCACCTCATTGTTTTTTCAAGGCTCCTATATTGCACTACTTAATTTCAGTCATGGTCAGTTTTTGTTGCCATAGCAGGATATGACAACACAACTACAAAATCCAAACACAGTATGTTTAAAAATTATGTCTCGTTTTAGACTATGAACTCGAAGTTGTGTTGTTAATCGTTAAGCCAACTATGTAGCTATTCAGGTTTGGGTAGTGACGCTTAAAGACATTCTGGGGTCCAGATTTAAAGGAAAGAGGGAAGATGAAGAAGGTCTGCCACAGATCGAGACAGCTGGGTGAAAGCCCCAAAGAAAATATGGCTGACAGTAAAGAGGCTTTCAAAAGAAGAACAACACGAGTATTTTGGTAATGCGTTTAAGCGCTGACAGAGATGAGAGTCGAATTTCTTAACAAACATTATCATTCCAGGGTCAAGTGTCTGTCCATCGGGGGCACGCATTTACACTTCGACGGTTGACCTCGTGAAATGAAAACCATATTGTTTGTCCGGTAAAAGGTCGCATGAAGGTCATTCAAAAAGTTATAAGCTTCACTGAGAAAGAAGAGCCACAGCTGAACATTTTTGTTGTGTCAACACACTACCATTTCTTATAAAAGTAGAACAAATAATTCATATTTCTTTCTTAATTTCTGTGCAGGTGAGGCTCATACGAATGTGAGAAGTGTGAGAATCCTCTGCAAAAGAAAGGTATGATACCCAAAGAAATCCATGAGGACATGGTCAGGCACTTGATGAGGACTCTCTTTCCTATGCAACTGTGAAAAAGTGGGCTGCGGAATTCAAGCAGGGCAGGGGCATCGCAGAAGATGGCCCACGGTCAGGTGGTCCAAAAACTTCAGACACTGACGAACAAGTTGGTGTCATTCACCGTATAATTTTCAGGTTGATATTTCGTTTCGTAGCAATGTGCGGTATTGGGCGAAACTACCTCTGGCACAGCCGATTCTATTTTCAATGTCTTTTTTTTCCTATAGTCTTAATGACACCGGAATCAAAAAGGGATAATTGGATGGACAAAACTGATTGGAGAGGTTCCGTCGGGTTTTGTACGAGGGTCGTTCAAAAAGTTCTAACCCTCACCCAGAAAGAAGAGCCATGACTGGACATTTTTGTTGAGGCAACAAACTACCACTTCGTATAAAACTAGAAAAACTAATTCAGATTCTTGCCTTATTTTCTGTACAGGTGAGGCCTATACAAAGGTGAGAGGTGTACGACAAATCTACAAATGGAAAAAAAACGAGACCCGAACAGCCATAAAGTATCTGCAAAAGAAAAGGTATGATACCCAAGGAAATCCATGGGGACATGGTCAGGCACTTGATGATGACTCTCTTTCCTATGCAACTGTGAAGAAGTGGGCTGCGGAATTTAAGAGGGGCAGATACAGCACGGGTAATGACCCTCGATCAGGTCGTCCAAAATCCTCAAACACTGGGGAACAAGTTGATGCAATTCACCGTTTCGTTTTGGATGACAGACACCCAGCAGATAGTTACGTCTATAGGCATTAGTTCAGGTTAGGTTCATACTGCTTTAACTGTGACTTTGGTGATGACAAAACTGTCTGCAATCATGGGTTCCAAGCGTGCTGATTCGTCCTGGGTAAGACGTTAAACTACATCCAGCAGCAAGGCCTCTGATCAGGAGGTTTTGAGGAGCGTGGAACCACCTCTTAATTGCTGGTGTTCCCAGTAGCAGCTGTTAGTGTCCCAGCTATGGGCAAATAGTTAAATAGTTAAATATTACCAGCAATATTTTTTGAAAAACAATTATTCCTAACAATACAATTTTGAAGGAAAAATATTACCAGAAACAGATTTTTGACAAAACAAAAAATTACCAGCAATAAAAAATGTCGTTGGCATTAAGTAACCCATTGAGATTGATATGCCGTAAAACAAAATAAACCAAACCAAACCAAGTGTGCTGACACCAAAGTAGAAGCTAAAAAGGGTTGACATTTCCAAGACACTTCTGACACGCTAATTTCCACCGCAGATTAGTAACTCAAGATGAAACCTGGGGTCACCACTTGTTGGCAAGGTGATGGTTTCTGTTTATTAGGATGCTGAAGGTGTAATCATGATAATAGACTACCTGGGAAAGGGAAAAAAAACTATTAGTGGACAGTACTATGAATCAACTGAAGGAAGAAATTAAGTCGAAAAGCAGATGGAAATTGAGGACAGGTGTGCTCTTGCACCAGGATAACGCGACCGTTCACACTGCTCAGGTTGCAGTAGCTGAAGCAGCCAACTGTGGCCTTCAATTGTTACTCCATCCCTTTACTAACTAGACTTAGGTCCATCCGACTGTTTCCTAAACTCAAATCCCACCTGCATGTTCGCCATTTTGGAAACAATAATGAGATACACCTGTGTGCAAATTAATTTAAACAACCGTAGTGTCCTTTCTTTCACCATACGGCTAGTTTTAGACCCACTGGTGTGACAGGGTGTAATAGATTTCTACTTTTTCCTTATATTAGGTCATTTGCAGTGGTGTGCAGTAATATGATTCTATTTTCGGGATGTATGATGAATTAGAAAAATATTGCGTCATGTATGATTGCATTAGTTTTTTATCACGCCTAGACACTATTATCTCGACTGTCGATTAGTTGTCCTACTGTCATTGTCTGCGATGGACGTTACTCCAAAGAAGCGTGCGAAAATTGTAACGCTGCACGAACACACTGGTAAGCCTAATCATTGAGTAAATCAAAGTACTATAGACTGGCCCGGAATCTCTCCTGATTTAAATCCAATCAAGAATCTGTGATAAGTCTGCATGGAATGAGTTTGTGGAATGGACATACAAAGTACTAACATGTGCACTGGGGCTTGTTTCATTGAAAAAATGCGAAAAAAAGTAAATAATAATGGAATTATTCGTTTTGTTTCAATTAATTTGCACAAGGGTGTATTTTCTGTGGAATAGTTTTTTTTTGGGGGGGGAGCAGATCGCCATTTTCTTTCGTGATGGGAGTGTAATGCTTAAGCGTCGTTGGACCAGGTGCACTGATGTCAAGGGGAACTATATAGAAAAATAGTGAAAAACTGTCTTGTTTCTCCAACTCCTTCTGGGTGAGGCTTACAACTCTTTGAATGACCCTCGTAGTTAAAAACCTCTATCCAACAGTGTCATTGCTTTCATTGCATCTGTTACAATTTCCATGGAAATACAAGGAGGGGTTAATTTGAAATTTGACCATGTAAAAATAATTATCTTCGCGCCAAGTTTTCACTGTCTCCATCGAAGTAGTCTTTTTGAGCGTGTCGTTCTACCGACGAAACCTGAGAAAACTATGAACAGAAAATGTGGGCAACGGGGTTTTAAAGTAAATAGGAATTACTAGGAAATTCATAGTGAAATTTATGAAACGTGAGGATGAAAGATGGCTTAGAGAATTTAACACTCACAGGATATACTGAAGGCAATAGTATCAAAGGGAGACAGTAAATAACCAACCTAACTTGTTTGTGTAAGTGGATGGCAGAACAAGGTAAACGTTGAAAAGATACTTAAAATAACAAAAGACAGGAAGTTGTGGAGAGCCTCGATCGGCAGTACATGACAAAAAGAGAAGAAAATACGAAGGCTGCAAAAAATACTCTTCATAAAATTTGGTTCATATGCGCTGTTCACATTCGTCGATGGCTTTGGAAGCACTGTTGACATTGTTCGGATTATCGTCCTCATCTTTGTTGCCATATTTAACACAACCTTTCGGCCGTTGCACGCTCCGGCCTTCTTCAGTATCTGTCGATATTTTCTGAGATGAGATGTATTATGTACACTATTTACATTGCTCGGATTATCGTCCTCATCATTGTTGCCATATTTATCACAACGTTTCGGCCGTTGTACGCTCCGGCCTTCTTCAGGTGGTTGGAATGTCGAAATGAACTCTTTATTTCGCTCTCCGGGGATAGACTGTTCTAGTTCCACGTGCCATGTCAAGGACACATGGCACAGTGGATAAAGGCGTTAGATAGATCCAGGGACAGGACCCAAAGAGTGTGAGTTCAATACCCAGTTAAGGCAGTGGAGAACTTGGAGAGGGGAATTAACAAGAGATAACTGATAAATGACATCCATTAGACATGGTAGGTGGAACTAGAACTGTCTATCCCAGCGAGCGAAATAAAGGTTTCAGTTCGACATTCCAACCACCTGAAGAAGGCCGTAGCGTACAACGGCCGAAAGATTGTGATAAATATAGCAACGTTGTCATAAGTATAGTGACAAAGATGAGGATGATAGTCCGAATAATGTAAATAGTGTACATAATACCTCATCTCAGAAATATAGACAGATACTTTGGAAGCACTCGAATATTCTTTAACATACTTTTTTCTTTTTTATTATGTTATCTCCGTTTGTTTGTTTGTTTATCTCTCTCTCTCTCTTTCTCTCTCATTCTCTCTTTCTCTTTCTCTCTTTCTCTCTCTCTCTTGTCTATCTCATTCTATTTTTTCTCTCTCACTCTCACTCTCTCTCACTCTCTCTCTCTCTTTGTCTCTCTCTCTCTCTCTCTCTCTCTCTCTCTCTCTCTCTCTCTCTCTCTCTCTCTCTCATTCTCTTTCCCTACAGCCGTCCTGGGTATGACGATAAACTGCATCCGCATCCTGGGTAAGACAATAAACTACGTCAAAAAAGCAAGGCCTCTGATCAGGAGGTTTTGAGGAGCGTGGAACCACCTCTTAATTGCTGGTGTTCCCAGATCCACCCTGACCTGGGGTGGTAGCACCTGTTAGGGTCCCAGCTATGGGAAAATAGTTAACACTCAGATTACATCCGCGTCCTGGGTATGACGATAAACTACATCCGCGTCCTGGGTAAGACGATAAACTACCTCCAACAGCATGGCCTCTGATAATACGTTTTTGAAAAAATAATGTTGCCAGCTGTACGTTTTTGAAAAAAAATAATATTAGGAGCTATACGTTTTTGAAAAATAATATTACCAGCTATACGCTTTTGAAAAATAAATATTAACAGAAATTACCAGGAAAAAATAAAGTTGTTGGCATTAAATGACCCACCGAGGTTGATATGCCGTAAACCAAACCAAACCGAACAAACAAACTTTCCCTACAACTCTTGTTTTTTCGCATTCTCTAATGTTGAGAAATAATGAATTAAATAAAAATAATTCTCATATATAAATCATATATATACATTTAACCCAAGATCCTGGTGAGCTTAATGACGCAAGCTGTGTGACCGGAAGCGGATATGAGATAAATTTCGTCACATAATCATCCT
The DNA here is from genome assembly GCA_964036315.1 of Acanthosepion esculentum. Taxonomy (NCBI): domain Eukaryota; kingdom Metazoa; phylum Mollusca; class Cephalopoda; order Sepiida; family Sepiidae; genus Acanthosepion; species Acanthosepion esculentum. The sequence continues at coordinate 15,511,494 of OZ038499.1, read as the reverse complement.
TGCACTTATCCCCTGCATGTCTAGCCTGCACTTCTACCCTGCTGGGTCAAGCGTCAAATAAAGGTTTCACAAGCGGCCACCCTTGGACACGAACCTAGATTCCGCTAAATATCCAACCGGGAATATTGCGTATTAATTTAGAAAAGTAGCCACAGAAATAAAATGTCTGCAATAATGAGCAAATAAATTAAGTAGTCTTGTTACGACGAGACTATCTTTTTAGCTCTGCATAAACATAGATATAAAAGACTCCTTTAAGAAAATCGGTTACATTTGTCTATTTGTTTCGTTGTTTTACTTTTTATTATTTCAGTTGGGTTTTTTGTTTTGTTTTTTGTTTTTGTTATTTTTTTTTTTTGTTATTTTAATTTTGATTTTGTTTTTCTTTAACATTTAAATTATTTTTATCAATTAGTAATGTTTTAGTCACGGAGTCGTCTTCTTCTTCTCGTTCTTCTTCTTCATCATCTTCTTCTTCATCTTCTTTTCGTTCTTCTTCTACTTCTTCTTCTCGTTCTTCTTCTTCTCGTTCTTCTTCTTCTTCATCATCATCTTCATCTTCTTCTCGTTCTTCTTTTCTACTTCTTCTTCTCGTTCTTCTTCTCGTTCTTCTTCATCTTATTCTTCTCCTCCTTCTTCTTCTTCTTCTTCTCGTTCTTCTTCTTCTTCTTCTTCTTCTCGTTCTTCTTCTCGTTCTTCTTCTTCTCCTTCTCGTTCTTCTTCTTCATCTTCTTCTACTTCTCCTTTTTCTTCATGTTCTTCTTCTTCTTCTTCTTCTTCTTCTTCTTCTTCTTCTTCTTCTTCTACTATATACCGTGTCCCTTCAAGATGTGGGCGATCAGAACTCACCACAACTAACTATAGTCCAGGGTATGACGATAAACTACATCCGGCAGCAAAGCCTCTGATCGTGAGATTGGCGGTTTTGTCGAGTCTGGAACCACCTCTTAATTGCTAGTGTTCCCAGGTCTACCTTGACCCGGGTGTGGTAGCACCTGTTAGGGTCCCAACTATGGGTAAATAGAGAACCCTCAAACAAAAAATCAACAATATATTTTTATAGTAAAATTTCAACAATATATTTTTATAGTAAAATTTCTAACAATGCATTTTATGATCTAGTAACTAAAGAACCCCCCTTTAGCCTAAAAGTATAAATTCATGTACAAAATATTTAGATTTCGGCATGAAATAACCGACAGAAATGTTGATATGCCGCCAAAGTCAACAAACCAGACAAGAACTCTTTCATGACATCAGGTCCATATAATATCCTACAATTTCTTAAAGAAATCAATTGTATTCCAAAATATAATTTCTACAAAACTACAGCATAAAATACACATGTCACTGCATATATATATATATATATATATATATATATATATATATATATATATATATATATATATATATATATATATATATACGAGGGTGATTCAATAAATAAGGTGAATTTTTCGGTATAAGGACTTCTAATACAGATAGAAGCTTACTCTTTTTTATTTTTTATTTTTTTATTTTTTATTTTACTTCTTTTTCACATGGATTTAATTTCTTTTGCAGATTAAAAAAACTTTGAGAGTTTTGGCGATTAACAAAGATGGCCGACCAAGAAGCATGATCCAGGATTGAACAGCGGTCAGTTATCAAGTTTTTGGTTGCTGAAGTGTGCAAACCAGTTGAAATTCATAGGAGAATGTCAACTGTGCATGGTGCCACATGTTTCAGCCCAAAAAATGTCTACAAGTGGGCTAAATTGTTTAAAGAAGGACGGAGCAGTGTTGGGGATGAAGACAGGCCTGGGAGGCCTACAGAAGTGAGGTCTCCTGAGGTGATCGAATCAGTCAATGACCTCATTCAGTCTGACAGAAGGGTCACAGTGGATGACATTGCAAGGACTTTGAGCTCATCTGTTGGGACAAACGCAGGAGTCATCAGTCAGAAGGAGTCATCTTGCATCATGATAACGCAAGGCCTCACACAGCAGCCCAAACGGTGCAGACCATCAACGAGCTGGGCTGGGAACTGCTCCCTCATCCCCCTTACAGCCCAGACCTTGCCCCCTTCAGACTTTCACCTGTTTGGTCTCTTGAAAGCGTTCACGAGAGGCACGAAGTTTAAAAGTGACGATGAAGTCAAAAGTGTTGTGAGCGACTGGCTGAGACATCAGTCCAAAGATTTTTACGCTGAGGGAATACGGAAGCTTGTGCACAGATGGGGAAAGTGTGTGACAGTGCTGGGCGACTACGTTGAAAAACAAAAGTAAGCTTCTATCTGTATTAGAAGTCCTTATACCGAAAAATTCGCCGTATTTATTGAATGACCCTCGTATAGGATTAAAGACAAAAGGAGGAGATTAAAGATTTGGAGAAGCGAACTACCTCCTAATTGCTGTTGTTCCCAGGCACACCTTGACACGGGGTGGTAGCACCTGTTAGGGTCTCAACTATAGGAAAAAAAAAAAAAAACTATGAAAGTATAAAAATACCAATAATACATCAAACATCATGAAAGAACTCTTTCATGACATTAATCCATATAATATCCTACAATTTCTTAAAGAAATCAAACTGTATTCTCCGTCCTGGGTATGACGATAAACTGCAACCGCGTCCTCGGTAAGATGATAAATTACATCGAACAGCAAGGCCTCTGATCAGGAGGTTTTGAGGAGCGTGGAACCACCTCTTAATTGTTGGTGTTCCCAGGTCCAACTTGACTGGTGGTGGTAGCGCCTGTTAGGGTCCCAACTACAAGCAAATATTTAACCCCCAAACTGTGGTTAAAAACCAATGAAAGTGTAAAAAACTATAGACTTGTCACTTGTTTTAACTCTAGGTACCTGGTAAGAATCGTCTTGGGTAAGACAAAAAACTACACCCAGCAGCAAGACCCCTGATCAGAAGGTTTTGAGGAGCGTAGAACCAAATCTTAATTGCTGGTGTATCCAGGTCCAACCTGACCCGGGGTGGTAGCACCTGTTAGGGTCCCAGCTATGGACAAATAGTTAACACCCAATCTTGTGTAAAAATAGGTTTTAATACTAGGTATACTTTGTAATAAAAAAAATTCATTACTAGCAACAATTTTTGAAGGAAAAATTATTATCAGTAATACTTTTTTTAAAAATACCAGCAATACAAACAGTTATACATTCTTTGAAAAAAATATTACCAGCTATAGATTCCTTCCAGAAAAAATATTCCCAGAAATAGACTTTTGAAGAAAAACATTACCAGCAATAAAAGTTTTGTCGGCATTAAATAACCCATTCAGGTTGATAAACCGTAAACTAAACTAAACCAAACCAAACTGTATTCCAAAATATAACTTCTACAAAATTGGAACATAGAACATACATATCACCGACTGTAGTAATTATGTTCACGCAAATATGCATTTGTACAAAAGCTGAGTATCAACTACCATGTAATTACTTGTGGAAGCAGAATAACACATTTTTATTACTTCAAAGCTTCCAAGAAGATTTCAGCATTAAATGACCCATAACAAGTTTATGTGCCGTTAAAAAAAATCAAAAAATCTATTCTTTGCCACTCTTAGTCATGCTCGTATTTTTACCATAACCTCACACTCCACGTTCTGCCATCCATTCAGATAAGCTCTTTAAGTAGGTAACCCCCTGCAACCCTTTGTCCCTTGTTACCTTCGATATATCTTCTGAGTGTCAAATTTTCCATGTCCTCCTTCCTCGCCTATGATGTTTCAGCTGACTTTTTCTAAATCTGCGTATAAATCCCCTTTTTGTTTGTCTTGTTTTTAAAATGTCTTCGTTGCTTTTCACGCTCCGTTCATTGTATTCTTAAATGTAATGATTGTTCTCGTGATTGACAGTGCAGTGATTTCCCGTTGCCTTCCAGACTGGGTTTTTTTTATTGAGAGACAAACTCTAATTAACAAATCACGAGTGATTTACCAAAAAAATAAGTCGTTTTAATGCCACCCGGAGATTTCGTATTTCGTCAGTATTTGAATGCAAACTTTTCAAACTCCATACAGGAACCGTTCAACAGACATCTTTACGAGGTTACACCAAGGACAAATGCGCCCGGTTCTCCGCTTCCGGGTATTGACACTTTGAAAACAATGATAACGGATGCTTTAACGACGGTGACTGAAGAGGCGTGCAAAAACACATAGTATGAAATCGAGAATCACTAAGGCATTTTACAGGCAATACATGTATCGCATGTTCACAAATAACAAAAAAACACAACATTCTTTGTGCTAAGATATTATTTGCAATAAACCATATGTTTGCACCTAGCATAAGTTTTTGCGTAAGAGTTGATTAAAATCAGAGGATGAAATACATACATATATATATATACATACAGATATATAATGCAATGCAATTTTTAGGCCTTCATAGGCTGAAGACGAAAGTAGATAACTCTTTACAAATCTAACAGGAACATATATTGGAACAGAGAAAACTGTAGAACATTAACATTAGAGTCGTGACCATAATAGTTTGGTTTGGTTTGGTTTGGTTTTGTTTAGTTTTGTTTGTTTGACGGCATATCAACCTCAATGGATTGTTTAAAGCCGATAAAACTTATTTCTAGTAATATCTTTTTTTTTAAATGTTTTGCTAGTAATGTCCTTTTTTACAAAAATGTATTGCTAATATTTTTTTTCAAAAACGTATTGCTGTTACTATTTTTTTTCAACAATGTATTGCTGGTAACATTTTTTTTTCAAAAATGTACTGCTGGTAAAATCTTTTTTTTTAAATGTACTGCTGGTAAAACCTTTTTTTTCAAAAATGTATTGCTGGTAAAATCACTTTTTTTTTTCAAAAATGTATTGCTGATAAAATCATTTTTTTTTCAAAAATGTATTGCTGGTAAAATCTTTTCTTTTCAAAAATGTATTGCTGGTAAAATCTTTTTTTTTTTCAAAAATGTACAGCTGGTAAAATCTTTTTTTTTTTCAAAAATGTATTGCTGGTAAAATCATTTTTTGTTTCAAAAATGTATTGCTGGTAATAATTTTTTTTTCAAAAATGTATTGCTGGCAAAATCTTTTTTTTTTCAAACATGTATTGCTGGTAATAATTTTTTTTTCCAAAAATGTATTGCTGGTAAAAACTTTTTTTTTTTTAAAATGTATTGCTGGTAATAATTTTTTTTTCAAAAATGTATTGCTGGTAAAAACTGTTTTTTTTTTTTCAAAAATGTATTGCTGGTAACATCTATTTTTTCAGAAATGTATTACTGGTAATAATTATTTTTCAAAAATGTATTGTTGGTAAAACCTTTTTTTTTTAAATATATTGCTGGTAATATCTTTTTTTTTCGAAAATGTATTGCTGGTAATAAATTTTTTTACAAAGTATTTCTGGTATTAAAACCTATTTTACACATACATAGTGTTCTGACCTCAGATAGACTAACTATTTACCCATAGTTGGGACCCTAAGAGGCGCTACCACCTCGGAACACTAGCGATTAAGATGTGGTTACACGCTCCTCGGAGGCCTTGCTGTCGGACGTAGTTTATCGTCGTGTCCATAATAGTCGGCACACATGGAACTGTGTTTAAAACTCTAGAATCGAGGCCGAATAAATGAGAAATTCAAGGAAGTATTGAGACTGTCTGAACGGCGGCGTTATTGGAGGCTAACAAGTTATTGGGAGGTGCTAGAGATTTTAAACTACTGGCTGTCAGTCACTCTCCACCGAAAATCAACAGGTATCTGATGTTAACAAGCAAATACATAAATAAATAATAATAATAATAATAATGATAATAATAATAATAATAATAATAATAATAATAATAATAATAATAATAATAATAATAAAATGGAAGAAATTGGTACGAACACCACCCTGACCCGGTTACGGAGATAGGACCTGTTACAATTCTATGGGACTACACAATACTCACTGACAGACCAATCAAAGCCAACTGCCCAGACATTGTTATTAAAGACCACAAACAAAATAAGTGCCTCCTTATTGATATGGCAGTCCCTGCAGACTGCAATGTGTCTTTGAAGATATTCGAAAAACAGTCAAAATACAAGGACCTTGAAATAGAAATCACAAAAATGTGGCACATGGGAACATCAACAATTCCTGTTGTAGTTGGAGCCCTTGGACTGGTTGGAAAAGATTCCAGTAGGCTGATTGAAGGGATCTCTGGAGGTCCATGCCTCAAAGAGATACAAAAAAATGTTCTGACAAGTACAGCCCACACTTTACGAAGGGCTTTATCTATGTAATTATTTTTTTATTTTTTTTGCAGTGGAAAGTGTCATGACGCCATTTCTAACCTTAGGTCCCTGGGCGGGACCCGGAAAGAAATGTGTAAACGCCAAATATCAAAGGAAATAAAAATAATAATAATAATAATGGATCTTTGAAGATCTTCAAAAAAACTATCAAAATACAAGGATCTTGAAATGAAAACCTCAAGTATTTGGCACATGAGGACATCAATAATTTCAGTTGAAGTTGCAGCCCTCGGATTGATTGGAAAAGGATCCGATAGACACATTGAAATATTTGGTAGCCTAAGCCTTAAAGAAATACAAAAATAATGTACTCACAAGTACAGCTCGGACTTTTCAAATGGCTTTATCTATGTAAAATATCTGTGATCTAAGGGTTTTTTTTTTAGGTGAAAGTACTAAAATTCTCACTGGAAAATGCCATGATGACATTTCTGAATTTAGGTCTCTAGTTGGGACCCGGAAGGAACTGAATATACAACAGATAACAAAGATATAATAATAATAATAATAATAATAATAATAATAATAATAATAATAATAATAATAATAATAATAATAATAATAAAGATTCCAGTAGACTAATTGAAGGGATCCCTGGAAACCCATGCCTTAAAGAAATACAAAAAATTGTTCTCACGAGTAAAGCCCACACCTTACGAAGGGCTTTGTCTATGTAATATGTAATATTTTTTCCAGTGGAAAATGTCATGATGCCATTTCTAACCTTAAATCCCTGGGCGTGACCCGAAAAGAAATGAGTACACACCAGAAATCACAAGAATTAATAATAATAATAATAATAATAATAATAATAATAATAATAATAATAAATGCCCTGATAATACACCAGGCATGAATTCCATGCCGTTTAACTGGAGGTGCTAATGGTTATTAATGGTTATTAATGAAGGTGATTTATATTAACTAACCTGTTCAATTCCACAGTCTTGCTTCTCTTTTACATACTAAAGTTCACCTTATTAAAAATTCAAGAGCCACTCGTGGTAGAACAATACTGAATGAGGTGTGTGATATGAATGTAAGGAAAGTGGAAGAAAGTTAAGGGTTGTAGTGTTCTGCGAAGCATCCATGCAGAAGTTCGTTCCATAAAGTAGCAGTTCTCAGGAAAAAGCTGTCTGAATGGAACTTCCTCCTTACAATTGGAATGTGGCTGATTCTACTCCGTGGACCTAACATGGCTATCTCTGGCCGTAAAGATCTAAATTGATGGAGCTATAGAATGGAGCTCTTCTCAATTGCCTCATCTTAAACAACTAAACATGTCCCCTTGGGACTGACGCAGTGCGTATCTCGGTTCATGGTAATCCCTGGCCGTAAAGATCTAAATTGATGGAGCTATAGAACGGAGCTCTTCTCAATTGCCTCGTCTTAACCAACTAAGCATGTCGCCTCGGGACTGACGCAGTGCGTATCTCTGTTCATGAGCAGGAGTAGTGGGGGTGGGGCAACAGAGTCAGGCGTCAAGAAGGGTTTTTCCCTGACTTTAAATGATGGGACAGCCAAGGTGACTTGCGAGCTGCATTTAGATTTTGGGGAATAAAATCAATCGGAAGACGTTTCATCGGACAGCTTAAACCGACCTGAAGATATTTCTAAATACGCCCCACATGTCAGATTATGAGCTGTTTTTTATCGAAACCCGTTACTACATTGGGTGTAATACATATGCCTGATAGACTCTTATCAGAATGGGAGTCATTATGGATATATTGGGGTACGTATATACGTGCCCTAGTGTCACATTGATAACGTGCCGGATCTCTCCCTTAATAATAACCAGACTGAATCCGAAAGTACACACACGAATTGAACTCTTAATTACTACGTCACCAAATTCACGAATCAACGCTTTTATACACGAGGCTATTGTCCCGCAGGTTATACGGATGACGGCCGGGTAGCACAAAAACCGAATTATTGTGATAACAGCAACAAAAATGAGGATATTCGTCAGAATTTAAATTGTGGAAATAGCACTTTTCTTTGGTTTCAACGAGACAAATTGGTCAATGATATGCTCAAAATCAGTCTTTTAATTTCTTCCACTTCAGCACTCAACAGAAAAGACCACAGAATCTGCCTTGATCCATGTACCTTTTTTTTTTATTGACACTTTTAAATGCAATATGTATATATGCCTTCATTGTAGCAACCGGTTTGACCAGACGCGCATTTCTTCAAACCCAGTCAGAAGCAACTACCGGTTTCAGCATTATGTCAGATTATGAACTGTTTTATTTTTTTTTTGGTGGTGGGGTATCGAAACCTGTTACTATATTGTCTGTCATGCGTATGCCTGGTATACTCTTATACACTTTGATAGCGTTCTGGTCTCTCCCTTAATAATAATAATAATAATAATAATAATAATAAGAAGAAGAAGAAGAAGAAGAAGAAGAAGAAGAAGAAGAAGAAGAAGAAGAAGAAGAAGAAGAAGGATGGAAGTAGGAGTAGCAGAAGAAAAAAGATTTGTATGAGAAGAAGAACAGGAAGGAGAAGAAAAAAAGAAGAATGGAAGTAGGAGTAGAGGAAGAAAAAGATTTGTATGAGAAGAAGAAGAAGAAGAAGAAGAAGAAGAAGAAGAAGAAGAAGAAGAAGAAGAAGAAGAAGAAGAAGAAGAAGAAGAAGAAAAGGTGTGGAGAGATGGGGTTAGAGTTTGAGGAGAAAAAGTAGAAGAAGAAAAAGACGACGACGAAAATACTGAACACGTATCATTGACAATGTAAAAGGATTTTTAGTTTAATTCTATTTAGAAAAACAAAAACCTTTTCTCGAAATCTCGTTTTCAGAACGACAAAAGCTGATTTGTTCTGTTGACTGCAATTGGCTGCTTCTTGTCGAATGCTTTTGTCTTTAATTCTCAAAAACAAGTGATGAGAAGAAAAATCTGTGCCTTTTTTTCAAGTAGTCATCAAAAGTACTAAGTGTTTGTGTTAGAATGACCGATCGATAAATAGATAGATAGATAGGTAGACAGACAGAAAGACAGACAGAAATAGAAATAGAAATTTGATTGATTTAGGGATTTGCTTTTTACGGCTTATCAACCTTTTGCAAGTTATTTAAAGCCAGAAAATATTTTCAGATTGTAAGAGTTTTATGGAGATAATAATGACTAACTAATACAAGAACTACTAGTTAACCCATGGCTTGTGGGAGAAGAGGTGGATTCATGCCTTTGCCAAGTTTATTCGCGCGTAAGAGAATATAACGAAGCCGAAGAAGAAGAAGAAGAAAAAGATTTGTATGAGAAGAAGAAGAAGACTGCAATCGGAACTCGGCTCTCCGATTAACAATTCCGAACAGTCATCGAATTACACATCACCGTACATCCAAACTTACAGCACCTGGCATTCCCGAGCGGTCACTCATCTCGGTACTGGCCAAGCTCGATGTTGCTTAACTTCGGTGATCGTACGAGAATCGGTGTTTCAACGTGATATGGCCGTAAGCCTCACTTGATTCCTAGAATAAAACAGAGGCAGAGTCATAAAAAATGATCTTAATAAAGTCCCTGATGAATCAAAATTACTGTGATATTATATGCATGAATGACAATGTTAGGAATAGTGATCATAAAAAAGTATTTAGAAAAATGACAGCAGCCGGGAGGCGACGAATGAAACAATAAAGACGTAGCAATAAAGATGCCAACAACATCAATTATTATTATAATAATAAAAAAAACTGCTTCGACTTAACGAATAACTTTCATCAGGAACTGATTCACTTGTTCTTAGTCACCTACGTAACAACCGCTCGCGAGGCACGTAGGAGCGCATCTCCGTGGCAAGCAGTGAAATTGCTCCAGACAGCTGACAGGATGACAACTATTTTGTTTGATAACTTTTCGATAACATCATCTCAAAAATACTCCAAGTTAAACTCGTTAATCTTTTAACAAATTATGGCATTTCGTAACAACCATAGCAGCAACTTTCTTCATTTCTGTCTATGGTGCGGAGTTATTATTTACACTATTTACATTCGGACTATTTTCATCATCATGTTACCACAACGTTTCGGACGTTGGGCCGTCCGGCCTTCATCAGATGTATATCAATCCGGTTGTAGGTTTACCCGGTTTGATATACGAATCGATATGCATCGGTCCAGTTTACACTAGAGTAAAAAAAAATAGACATCGGTTCGGTTTACATCAGATTGATAAAGGTAAACATAGATCTGGCTAACACTAGACTCAACAGGGTAAACGTAGGTCTACTTTATAACAGATTTAAAAAATATATATATAGACATCAGTCCTTTCTTACTTTAGACTGAAAAGATGGGACTCAAAAGATGGGACCCGTTTTTACGCGATTCTGCGCGTATCCACGTGAAGGGGTTTAACTTTTGGCAGAAGGAGAAGGAAAAGAGAACACAAAGAGGAAGGGGTGTAATAATAAGATATAAATAAGAACAAAGAGGAAAGGAAGATACGAAAGAGAAAGAGAAAGAGACGAAAAATAAAGAAAGAAAGAAAAAAGAACGGAAGAATAAAAGAAGAAATAGCAGGAAGATTACTTACATCCTTGTGCAAATTAATTGAAACAACCGCTTTAGTTTCCTTTCTTTCGCCATTCGGTCAGTTTTAGACCCACTGGAGTGACAGGGTTTAATCGATTCCTATTCTTTCCTCAGATTAGGTCATTTGCAGTGGTGTGCAGTAATATGAATCTATTTTCGTGTATAGTTTCTGTGATGTACTCATAAGGTATTTACAAAAGCATTATATACACCCTTGGGCAAATTAATTGAAACAACCGCTTTAGTTTTTTCCTCGGATTAGGTCATTTGCAGTGGTGTGCAGTAATATGAATCTATTTTCGTGTATAGTTTCTGTGATGTACTCATAAGATATTTACAACAGCATTATATACACCCTTGTGCAAATTAATTGAAACAACCGCTTTAGTTTTCTTTCTTTCACCATACGGTTTTTAAACCCTCTGAAGTGACAGAGTCATCTATTTCTATTTCTACCTCAAATTAGGTCATTTGCAGTGGTGTGCAGTCATATGAATCTATTTTCGGGGTGTATGATGAAATTTGTCTGGAAATATTGCGTCATCCGTGATTGCATCAGATTTTAATCACGCCCAGACACTATTGTCTCGACTGTCGATTAGTTGTCCTACGCCCATTTTCTGCCATGGACGTTACTCCAAGGAAGCATATGAAAATTATAATGCTGCACGAAGACACTCGCAAGCCTTACCAGTGAGCAAATCACAGTACTCTCTTGATTTAAATCCAATCGAGAATCTGTGGTCAGTCTGTCAACGAACGACTTCGTGAAATGGACATACGAAGTACTAACATGTTTCATTGGAAAAATACGAAAAAAGAAAATAATAACGCACAATTTGCACAAGAATGTACATCATTTATATATGAACTATTATCCTCATCTTTGTTGTTGTTATCACAAGGTTTCGGCCTTCATTAGGTGTATATCGATCCGAGTAACCTAGCGAGAAATCCGAACTGAATTCGAAAGTACGCACCGGCATTGAACTCTCAATTACAACGTCACCAAATTCACAAATCAACACGAGGCTATTGTCCCGTACGTGATCCGGAATAATATACACCTGTGTCATAATTAAAATCTTCATTAGCCTAATAAAATCTTCATTAGCCTAATAAAATCTTCATTAACCTAATAAAATCTTCATTAGCCTAATAAAATCTTCATTAGCCTAATAAAATCTTCATTAGCCTAATAATGTTGCTTAACATTTGTGCTTTATTCTCTGAATAATAAGAAACGATGAATAATATCATCATTTAAATATTTTTCTAATCTAAAATACGTGAGGAGATAAATTAAATATTTACAAAAATATTTTCTGTATTAATTTTATATTTCCCTTATTATTTACGTTAAATCAAATAACATTACCTCGCCTGAAATTAGGTATTGGCAAAGAGAGATGGTGTAATAATAATGATATTAATACGGAGCCAAGTCCCCGTCTTACGTACATTTCTCTTAATGATTTTCAACTCATTCATCAGACGATGTTATTTTACTTAAAATGAAACCTGACTTTTCACGATTGCCTTGCTCGGTTTACTGAAAAATGCCGCTTTTATCGCTGTCACCATATATTCTCCCAAAAGCTATGGGTTAACTAGTAATTCTTGTATTAGTTAGTCATTATTATCTCCAGTCAAAAAGTAGTATTTGTTTTTATCTGTTTAATCTGATTCTTTCTTTCGCTCACTCTTCCTCTACTTCTATCTTCCCTTTTTTTTCTTTCATTTTCTCATTGAAACCAGGTTTTCCCTTTATTCCACGCGATCAAAACGGAATAGCCGATTATTTATGAGTTATTGGCAGAGCGTAAAGGTCGTGAAAACTAACGAATGGAGAAAAAAGCATATTTATAATAGGATAATAATAATAATAATAATAATAATAATAATAATAATAATAATAATAATAATAAATGCCTTAATGTTGCACCAGGAGTGGCTCTCTTTGTCTTTTGACCATAACTAATTGGATATTTTAACATGTAAATATTTTGCCTAAGTGAATTACAGTAAATATCACGTTCACTACCACAGATTTGCTTGTCAATTGCCTGACCATAAACAGTTGGCCTGCCGCCTAGTGGCTGATACAGTGTGTATGCTGGGGGGAATCATCATGGCAATGTATCGAAAGGGTTCTTTTTGTTATTGTAGTTTAAAGGATAGTACAGCCAGGGTTACCTGGGGGGGGTCAACACTTCTACATAATTGTAAGAGAAAAGTCTGAGCTGAATGGGTTACTCGACGTGAATGTATTTCTAACTGAATCCAGCTTCGGCTTGTTTCATCTCGTACGATCAATGAAGTTAAGCAAAGTCGAACCTGGTAAGTACCTCGATGGGTGACTGCTTGGAAATCCCAGTCGCTGTAAGCGTGGATGTGCGGATGTTGTAATGGAATCGGAATTGTTCATCGGAGTTCTGAGTTCCAATTCCCATCGGGTTCCTTATGTTCACTTACACGCAAATACCTTTTGGAAAGGTATGAATCCACATCTTCTCCCCACAGCTATGGTCAAAAGCCAAAGAGAGCCACTCCTGGTGCAACATTAAGGCATTTATTATTATTATTATTATTATTATTATTATTATTATTATTATTATTATTATCCTATTATAAATATGTTTTTCTCCATTCGTTAGTTTGCACGACCTTTACGCTCTGCCAATAACTCATAAATAATCGGCTATTCCGTTTTGATCGCGTGGAATAAAGGGAAAACCTGGTTTCAATGAGAAAATGAAATTAAAAAATGGGAAGATAGAAGTAAAACTTGTATCATTAAACAATTATTTTTATTTTTTAAATTCTTACAAAAGATATTTCCTGGCCTTAAATAATCTGCAAATGTTTGATAAGCCGTAAAAAATGAATGTTATCAGCTTGAAAGGTAAAGAGCTGCTTTTATCGAAACTTGTCACCATATTGACAACATTAGGCTGTGATGTATGTGTCTGGTATACATTTTTGTATACTTGTACCTCAGAGTCACCTGGTTCGCCTGCTGATTTTTCCGTCAAGAAGAACTTACAGCTTGGCAGTCACCTTGACTGTTGCTACTCGCCGACCTCCAGCTGATATGCACTTCAGCGCAGGCGATAGACATATCGTATTTCCCTGAAAAATAGGACAACACAACTCATCTCAGAAAGATAAGCGCCTGCGTTTCTTGCTGAGGATCGGAAACTAAGGTCAATGCAAAATTGTCTTTCCTACACTGGTTGCCAACCAAAGCTTGACAGTCTATTTAACAATTTAACTCATAGCTGGAGGGCGAGAGAAAAGATGGATTCATAATTTTACCAAGAGTATTTGCGCGTAAGTGAATGCAATGAGCTCCACTGAGACACGAACTCTGCTCTCCGATTTCTCAAGCCGAGCCGCTATCCATAACGTTGCCCACAAATCCCTTTTATGTCCATGATACTCTGAGACTTCAGCAGGTCTCGAATCCTGTTCCACTATTACTCGGAGGGCGGCTACAGAGCTGCACCTAATCCGCCCTCATCACAAGGATAAAGCCATTGGCAACAACTTTTATGTCTATGATTCTCAGAGACTTCCGCAGGTCCCGGATTTTGTTACACTATTACACGGAGGGTGTCTACAGATCCACAGCTAATCCGCCCACGTCACAGGGATGAAGACATTGGCTACCCCTTTTATGTCTATGATTTTCAGAGACTTCAGCAGGTCCCGAATCCTATTCCCCGATTACTCGGAGCGTGTCTAGTGAGCCGAAGCTTATCCGCCCTCATCACAAGGATAAAGCCATTGGCTACCGCTTTTATGTCTATGCTTCTCAGAGACTTCAGCACGTCCTGAAACCTGTTCCACTATTACTCGGGGTGGGGGGCTACAGAGCTCCAGCTAATCCACCCTCATCACAAGGATGAAGCCATTGGCTGTCCTTTTTATGTTCATGATTCTCTGACACTTCAGCACGTCCCGAAACCTGTTCCACTATTACGCGGGGGGTGCCTACAGGGCGGCAGCTAATCCGCCCTCATCACAACGATGAAGCCATTGGCTACCCCTTTTATGTCTATGATTCTCAGAGACTTCAGCAGGTCCCGAATCCTGTTCCACTATTATTCGGAGGGTAGTTGGCTATCTGAAGCAGTGTCCCATCTCACCTGCTTTTAAAGTCAGAGTGATCTTTCTCTTAGACACACTACCAAACAAGGCTAACGAGCTCTGTCTACCCGTAATTTATGTACGGAATCAAGACAAGCTATTCACTTTACATGAGCCATAATTTTTAGTAGAGTCAATTAGGTAGATACATTTTTGGTTATTGCGATTACAGTAGAATCTAGGTTTTATTTTAATCATTTCACCCCAAGCAAGTCAGTAAAGCCACTAAGACGCAAGAAAATACTTTTCGAAACAAAATACTATGCGCAGAAGCCCGGAGAGCATATCGACCGAAACAATGAATGAACCTGAGATGGAACAAATACATTGAGTCAATTGCTTCGTCCACCTCAAGGAAAGTTGGCTCCCTGTGCCGCGCCAGGAAATTTCTCTCCCCGGAATCGATCCTTCAAATCTACAAATCAACCATTCACCCTTGCATGGAGTATTGCTGCCATATATGGTCTGGAGCCCCTTCTGTTTTCCTCGGGGTTCTTGATAAGTTCCAGAAACGGATATGCAATGTAATTGGCCCTTATCTGGCATCTCGTCTGCAGTCGCTCTCTCACAGACGTGCCGTCGCCTGTCTCTGTCTTTTTTACAAATACTTTCATGGTAATTGCTCCGATGAGCTGCTTTCGCTGGTTCCCAGACTTCATTAATTCAAGCGTCCTACCAGGCTGGCATCCCGCTCTCAGCCTTTCACTGTTGAAACTGTTAAGTGTAGCCGTCTCTTCTACTCCAATAGCTTCATATCGCGCACCTCTCGCATGTGGAGCTCCCTTCCCTTTTTTCCTATTTCCCTGATAGCTGTAATCTCAAATTCAAAATAATGTCAATCGACATCTCCAGTTGCCTTGATCTATTCCCTATCCTTCTCCACACCCTTTCCTCTATCAATCCTATCTGCTCTCGCTCCAAATCCTCTGTAACCCCTTTCGTGCTAGTGGCTTCCCGCCTTGCTTGGGGCGAAATGCTTTTAAAAAAAAGTCTATGTTTATTATTTAACTGAACGAAAATAATCAAGCCTATTTTTCTCTGCTCCTTCCCATGATGGAATCAGGGTCCGAACTTCGAATGGGAGAAACGGTCACGATCTTAGAGGAGGAGACGGAAGCTCTTCTTTCCTTTCATTCCTCTCAGCTTATCATGCAGCCTAAACATATATAAGTAAACACGACTTCCATGGAGACGTAAGAACTTGTCTGGCGTCGACCTGAAAATAGGTGGCTCAATTCATCATCAAGCAAACGTGTGTTTTCATGCGAAAAAACATATATTTCTTTCATACGCCCATCGTACACAAAGCCGGAAAAAAAAAACGTTAGGCTTTTTACAAACTATATGTGATGCATGACACACTAGACTTATTATGTGGCTTACGGCCATATCACGTTGAAACACCGTGTGATCAGTGAAGTTAAACAACGTAGAGCCTAGTCCGTATCTAGATGGGCGACCGCTTGGGAAATAGATTTGCAGGTGGATGGTAGAATGGATACCAGCAGTGAATTAGAAATTGGATAATCGAATTCTAATTTCATTTGAGTTTTTATATAAACTTCCGCGCAAATACCCTTGGGAAAGGTATAAATTCGCCACTTCAACCCCAGCTACGGGTTAATTAGTAGCATTTATATCAGTAATTATTATTATTATCTTCATAAAATTATTATAGTCTAAAAATATTTTCTGACTTTAAATAACATGCAGAGTGGTTATAAGACGTAAAAAATATTCGTAAACTTATTCGGGAATAAATTCATACACGGAGTTTTGATGGCAAAAATTCATGTGCTATACTAACGCAAAAGTGAATTGAATTTATCCGCACTGAGTGATCTATTAAATTTTGTGATTTTTGTAACCTTGTGTTAAGCCTAGTAAATTCCGATAAGGAAGAGAACGTCGTATTTTATAATTTGTTTGTATAAGTAAACTGATTTTACAATTTACTTTCTATACAATATGCGAAGGTCAGCTAAAAAGTTCACAGGCTGATGTTTTCCACCCTACAACCTTTCTCTCTCTCACAGGCTTGGTTCCGCCAGATCTAGCCTTCACGGCTATGACCGCCCTGCCACGTCCATTGTAGCAAATCATCCAAATTCCCCTCCGTATTCCATCGGTGAGAAGTAAATTCCACTCCAACATCTCTGTGAAACCGACACCCTGGAGTATGTTTCCCCGATCAACTACAATCTTAACCTGTTCAAGTCTAGAGTTAACCGTTATCTTCCTCTCGTATCCATATAAACTATCCCTTAACGTAATCAACTACCTCGAGGCTAGAGGTAAGGGTACACACCAGTTTGTAGACTAAAAAAACATGTAATTGTACCAGAATACAACAGATAGCCAACCAGCTGTTGTATTCTGGTATACATGCATGTATTTTAATCTAACAACTGGTCTGTCTACTTACATTTACATCTTGGCCAGTCTATGAACTACAAATTTCCCTAATATAGATTTTACTTTATTTGTTACGATATTTCTCTAATTCTTCAAAAGTCGAATGAATGACTAATTCTAATTTATATATTTCCATTTTATACCATATTACAGAAGCAAAGTAAATATTATAATCTCTACTTTGATTATCATTATTCTCCCTCTCCTTCTCTTTCTACTCTCTCCTTCCCTCTCTGTGCCATATATATATATATATATATATATATATATATATATATATATATATATATATATATATATATATATATATATATACATGTATATATATATATATATTTTTTAAGTGTTTCACCCCAAGCAAGGCGGGAAGCCACTAGCACGCAAAGGGTTACAGAGAGTTGTAGCGAGAGCAAATAGCAGTGATAAAGGAAAAGATGAAGAGAAGGGTAGGGGATAGATCAGGGCATCTAGAGACATCGATTGACATTACATTTAAATAACATCTTGAACCAGCAGGAGTCTTAGTATTAAATTCTTTGAGCTGGGTGGGTGATGCACGTTATTTGAAAGTTACATTGTAAAAAGATGTCTTTGACTGGAAAACTTGATTCTTAAAGAGTTCTGCATACCAAGAGAATCTGCTCAGCGTAAATGACCAAAATTTGATGACATTTCAATAGAGTCTTTAACTGGATATTTTTTTTAAGCGTTTCACCCCAAGCAAGGCGGGAAGCCACTAGCACGCAAGGGGTTACAGAGAGTTGGAGCGAGAGCAAATAGGAGTGATAGAGGAAAGGATGAAGAGAAGGATAGGGGATAGATCAAAGCATCTGGAGACGTCGATTGACATTATATATGAATAGTTGGAGATTATAGCTATCAGGGAAACAGGAAGAGCGGAGGGAGTTCCACAGGCGAGAGGTGCGAGACATGAAGCTATTGGAGTAGAAGAGACGGCTACATTTAACAGTTTCGACAGTGAAAGGGTGTGAGCGAGATGCCAGCCTAGTTGAACGCTTAAATTCATGAAGTTTGGGAACCAGCGAAAGCAGCTCCTCGGAGCAGTTGCCGTGAAAGTATTTGTAAAAAAGACAGAGCGACTGTGAGAGAGCGACTGCAGACGAGATGCTAGATCAGGGCCAATTACATTGCATATCGGTCTCTGGATTTTATCAAGGACCTTGCGACAAACAGAAGGGGCACCAGACCATATATGGAAGCAATACTCCATGCCTTTTGTTATATTCATTCTCGCCCCCATTTGCTCAAACTTGTGAATTCAGTTACATTTTGTTTCCTTTGCCTTCACTCTTATGAATGTTAAATACCCCCGTTGCAACCTATGGAAGGTTACTGAATAAAATAATCAAACGAAGGTTGGTCATGAAAGATAATACTTAGGACAAGAATAACACATGTAAGATTCGCAAACGGCGCGTAGATGGAGTAGTCAACTGATACAAGTGAGTCAAGTGATTTCCACAGTGAATCTCTAACTGCCGGATATCTACTAACCGGTTAGATGTGGCACAAGGCCGAATTTAATGTGGGGTATCCGAGCCCGTAGGCTCGGCCATAAATTCCTCGTAGCCCCCGTATAAAACGGGGTCGGGTAGCTGTTTCCCGTGACGAGACTCTGCCCTTCCACATAGCCTGGTCTGGGGATCCCGTCGGCTCGGATGCAGAGTTTGACCAACACAGCTGGAGACGAATCTCCAACTGCAGGATATCTACCAACCTCCCCACGCGGTCAGATGTAGCACAAGACCGAATTTAATGTGGGATATCCGAGCATGTAGCCTTGGCCAAAAGTTCGCCGTAGACCCCGGGGTTGGGTAACTGTTTCTCGAGACGAGACTCTGCCCTTCGACATAGCCTCATCTGGGGATCCCCTTTGCTCGGGGGCAGAGTTTGACCAGAACTCCTCGAGACGAATCTCCAACTGCAGACCACCATACAGTATTTACTACTGTATTTATGTGAATGGGAACATACCCATTATCGTTCGTAGGTATGCTACAACAACCCTATACCGTCTTTTCTCATGATATTTACCCGAAATTCCACCTGTCATTTTCTGACTGTTAGTATTTCATGTCAGACAAATGTTTCTTTGTAGTTTCCATTCTCCTTTTTAAAAAGCCCTCGTTGGCAATTGGGATGCAGAACAGCCAGCTGTTGTATTCTGGTACACTTGCATGTATTTTACTCTACCAGTTGGTGTGTGTACTTCCATTTATATCTTGGTCAAATAATGCGTAACCAAATGTGAACAAATGACGTCACACATTATCAAAAACTATTAAAAAAAACAAAGAATGTATAAACATAAAAATGTCTTAAAATATTTGTCGTCATTTGTTTACATTTGGATACGCATCGAGCAGATATGAATGTACGTGAGAAAATCATGGAAAATTGTAATTTAAAAACAGTAAAATCGACCTTGCCAACCGAAAGCTCCTCTGTGGCCAAATCGATTAAAGGCACGTCAGGCGATATGACGGTTCCGTATTGGATACGGGTTCGATTCCTGTCGGAGGACGCATGTTTTCTATGACAATTTCTTGGACATTCAGTCCGGTAAATGTTATTTAATACTGTTTATTATAAACAGAGCATTTACTTAAATATTTGTATCTATAAAAAGAATGTATAAACATAAAAATATCTTAAAATAATTGTCAGACTTTGTCCATTTGATAATGTGTGACGTCATTTGTTTACATTTGGATACGCTTTGAGCAGATATGAATGTACGTGAGAAAATCATGGAAGATTGTAGTTTAAAATCAGTAAAATCGACCTTGCTAACCAAAACGCTCCTCTGTGGCGAAATCGGTAAAAGCACGTCAGGCTATATGACATTTCCGTATAGGATACAGGTTCGAATCCTGTCGGAGGACGTATAATTTCTATGACAATTTCTCGGACATTCAGGCCGGTAAATGTTGTTAATACTCTTTATTATAAAACAGAGCATTTACTTAAATATTTGTATCTATAAAAAAGAATGTATAAACATAAAAAAATCTCTTAAAATAGATATATATGTTAGATTTTATAGATATATATGTTAGATTTTATGATGCAAGTCAATGATTTCACAAGGAAACTGCTACTGAACAACAGATGTTGGCAAATAAATAGATTGCTATGTGATATTCATTCTCTTGTATGGCTGTGAATATTGGACAATTTCCCCGCGGAGAAGGGAAAAACTAGAGGCAGTAGAAATGTGGTTCTACAGAATGCTACTGAGAATGCCATGGCCAAAGCGAGTAAACAACAGGGAAGTCTAAAAGAAAATGGCAACAGAAAAAACATTTATAGGTGACCGCTTGGGAATACCAGGTGCTGTAACCGTGGATGTGCGGCTGGTGTTATGGATAACGGCTCGGAATTGTTAATCGGGGAACCGAGTTCCAATTCCTGTTGTGTGCGTTATATTTATTTACGCGCCAACACCATTGGGAAAGGTATGAATACACCTCTTCTCCCATCTCCCAGCTATGGGTTAATTAAATTAGTAAGACTTGTATTTCTAAATCATTATTAACTCTCAAAAAAGAAATCTTACAACCGAAAAATAGTTACTGGCTTTAACCTGCAAAGTGTTGACAAACCGTAGAAAATGAATCGATCGATCAATTTACTTGGACTCAGTAGACTAGGCTGGCATCCCGTTCCCACCCCTTCACCGTTGAAACTGTTAGATGTAGACGTCTCTTCTACTCCAATAGCTTCATGTCTCGCACATCTCGCCTGTGGAACTCCCTTCCTTATTCCTGTTTCCCTGACAAATGCAATCTCCAACTATTTAAGTGTAACGTCAATCGACATCTCCAGTTACCTCGATCTATCCACTTCCCTTCTCCACATCCTTTCACCTTTCATTCCTATCTGCTCTCGCTCCAAATCTTCTGTAACCCCCTTGCCTTGATCGATCCACTATCTTTCTCCACATCCTCTCCCTTACCACTCACCTTCTGCAACCCCTTGCGTCCTAGTGGCTTCCAGCCTTGCTTGGGGTGAAAAGCTTTAAATAAAGAAAAAAAAACAGGGCGAGCAATATCTGAACAGTATTAAATAAGAACTAGACGAGTTATCTCCCCTAGAAATACTCAGTAGAACTAGAACAATCTATTTCTGTAGATGAAATAAAGAGTCCAGTTCGAAATTCCTTGAAGGTTACCCGAATCGACAAGCACCCGACAAATGCCTAAGGGGACAACGGCTGAAACGTTGAGATGATAACAACAACAAAGAAGAAGACACTCGTCCGATTGTAAATAATAATATAAATAATGAATTTGCGAAGTCTGTCAAGTCGAGGAGATTTCCAATCGCCCACTATCGTTGATTAAAGAGAAAATTTCAGCTTAAAATCCAGGTAATAAAAACGTGTCAAACTATGGATTTATTGATGACTACAGAAAGGAAGAGTGGGCGCACGCGCGTGTGCGTGTGTGTGTGTTTCCTCCGTATCTCTACGTATCGCTCTGATTCATTTGGATAAATTAACAAAAAGCTTTCGCCTACAATGATTTTAAAAATTGATGCTAATAGAAAAAGTGACAAAAAGGGAATCGGAAAAAAACAAGACAGGAAAAAAAAAGATAAAAAAAGGAAGATTTTTTTAAAGTAGAAAGAAAGAAAGAAAGAAAGAAAGAAAGAAAGAAAGAAAACGAAAAACTAAAAGAAATATAAAAAATGAAAAAGGTTAAAGAAAGAAAGATAGGAAGAGAATAAGAAAAGAACGAAAAAATAAAAGTGATATAAAAAACATATGTTAAAATGAAAACAAGGATAAAAGGAAGGAAGGAAGGAAGAGATTAAGAAAAAAGAACGAAAAATAAACGCAATATATAAACGGTAAAATTAAAAGAAAGAAAGAAAGAAAGAAAGCGAAGAAGAGAAGAAGAAAAGAACGAAAAAATAAAAGTGATATAAAAAACAAGTAAAAATGAAAACAAAGGTAAACGAAAGAAAGAAAGGAAGGAAGGAAGGAAGGAAGGAAGGATGAGAATAAGAAAAAGTACGAAAAAATAAGAGATATAAACAATATAATTTAAAATGAAAACAAAGGTAAAAGGAAGGAAGAAAGAAAGAAAGAAAGGAAGAAAGAAAAACCAACAAACAAACAAAAACCATCAAACAAAAAAGAAAGAAAGGAAAGAAGAGAAAAAGAACGAAAAATAAAATAAATATAAAAATAAAAGTTAAAATGAAAACAATGGGAAAAAAAAAAGATAAATATAAAGAAAGACAGAAAGTATGAAAGACCGAATGAAAGAAAGAAAAAAAAAGAAAGAAGCAACGAAAGAAAACAGAAAGAAAGGAAGGATGAGAATAAGAAAAAAGAATGAAAAAAATAAAAGAAATCAATAGTAAAAGAAAGAAAGAAAGAAAAAAAGAAAAAAGAAAGAAAGAAAGAGAATAAGAAAAAAATAAAATAAAAGAAATATAAAAATAGAAGTTAAAATGAAAATAAATATAAAATGAAGAAAGAAAGAAAGAAAGAAAAAAGAAAGAAAGAGAATAAGCAAAGAAGAACGAAAAAACAAAAAGAACTTAATATGAAAACAAAGGTAAAACAAAAAAAGAACATTCCAACCACCTGAAGAAGGCCGGAGGTACAATGGCCGAAACGTTGTAGTAAATATGCCGACAAAGATGAGGACAATAGCCCGAATAATGTAAATAGTGTACATAATACCTCATCTCAGAAATATAGACAGATACTGAAAGGCCGAAACGTTGTAATAAATATGGCGACAAAGATGAGGACAATAGTTCGAATAATGTAAATAATGTACATAATACCTCATCTCAGAAATATAGACAGATACTGAAGATTGATAAATATGGGAACTAAGATGAGGACAATAGTCCGAATAAAGAAAATAGTGTACATAAAACCTCATATCAGAAATATAGACAAATACTGAAAGGCTGAAACGTTGTAATAAATATGGCGACAAAGATGAGGACAATGATCTGAATAATGTAAATAGTGTGCATAATACCTCATCTCAGAAATATAGACAGATACTGAAAGGCCGAAACGTTGTACTTAATAAGGCCACAAAGATGAGGACAATAGTCCGAATAATGTAAATAGTGTATATAATACCTCATCTCAGAAATATAGACAGATACTGAAAGGCTGAAACGTTGTAGTAAATATGGCGACAAAAATGAGGACAATAGTCCGAATAATGTAAATAATGTTCATAATACGTCATCTCAGAAATATAGACAGATACTGAACGGCTGAAACGTTGTAGTAAATATGGCGACAAAGATGAGGTCAATAGTCCGAATAATGTAAATAATGTACATAATACCTCATCTCAGAAATATAGACAGATACTGACAGGCTGAAACGTTGTAGTAAATATGGCGACAAAGATGAGGTCAATAGTCCGAATAATGTAAATAATGTACATAATACCTCATCTCAGAAATATAGACAGATACTGAAAGGCTGAAACGCTGTAGTAAATATGGCGACAAAGATGAGGTCAATAGTCCGAATAATGTAAATAATGTACATAATACATCATCTCAGAAATATAGACAGATACTGAACGGCTGAAACGTTGTAGTAAATATGGCGACAAAGATGAGGACAATAGTCCGAATAATGTAAATAATGTACATAATACCTCATCTCAGAAATATAAACAGATACTGAACGGCTGAAACGTTGTAGTAAATATGGCGACAAAGATGAGGTCAATAGTCCGAATAATGTAAATAATGTACATAATACCTCATCTCAGAAATATAGACAGATACTGAAAGGCCGAAACGTTGTAATAAATATGGCGACAAAGATGAGGACAATAGTTCGAATAATGTAAATAATGTACATAATACCTCATCTCAGAAATATAGACAGATACTGAAGATTGATAAATATGGGAACTAAGATGAGGACAATAGTCCGAATAAAGAAAATAGTGTACATAAAACCTCATATCAGAAATATAGACAAATACTGAAAGGCTGAAACGTTGTAATAAATATGGCGACAAAGATGAGGACAATGATCCGAATAATGTAAATAGTGTGCATAATACCTCATCTCAAAAATATAGACAGATACTGAAAGGCCGAAACGTTATACTTAATAAGGCCACAAAGATGAGGACAATAGTCCGAATAATGTAAATAATGTACATAATACCTCATCTCAGAAATATAGACAGATACTGAAAGGCCGATACGTTGTAATAAATATGGCGACAAAGATGAGGACAATAGTCCGAATAATGTAATAGTGTACATAATAACTCATCTCAGAAATATAGACAGATACTGAAAGGCCGAAACGTTGGAATAACTATGGCAACAAAGATGCGGACAATAGTCCGAATAATGTAAATAGTGTACATAATACCTCATCTCAGAAATATAGACAGATACTGAAAGGCTGAAACGTTGTAGTAAATATGGCGACAAAGATGAGGACAATAGTCCGCATAATGTAAATAATGTTCATAATACGTCATCTCAGAAATATAGAAAGACACTGAACGGCTGAAACGTTGTAGTAAATATGGCGACAAAGATGAGGTCAATAGTCCGAATAATGTAAATAATGTACATAATACCTCATCTCAGAAATATAGACAGATACTGAAAGGCTGAAACGTTGTAGTAAATATGCCGACAAAGATGAGGATAATAGTCCGAATAATGTAAATGATGTTCATAATACGTCATCTCAGAAATATAGACAGATACTGAACGGCTGAAACGTTTTAGTAAATATGGCGTCAAAGATGAGGTCAATAGTCCGAATAATGTAAATAATGTACATAATACCTCATCTCAGAAATATAGACAGATACTGAAAGGCTGAAACGCTGTAGTAAATATGGCGACAAAGATGAGGTCAATAGTCCGAATAATGTAAATAATGTACATAATACCTCATCTCAGAAATATAGACAGATACTGAACGGCTGAAACGTTGTAGTAAATATGGCGACAAAGATGAGGACAATAGTCCGAATAATGTAAATAATGTACATAATACCTCATCTCAGAAATATAGACAGATACTGAAAGGCTGAAACGCTGTAGTAAATATGGCGACAAAGATGAGGTCAATAGTCCGAATAATGTAAATAATGTACATAATACATCATCTCAGAAATATAGACAGATACTGAACGGCTGAAACGTTGTAGTAAATATGGCGACAAAGATGAGGACAATAGTCCGAATAATGTAAATAATGTACATAATACCTCATCTCAGAAATATAGACAGATACTGAACGGCTGAAACGTTGTAGTAAATATGGCGACAAAGATGAGGTCAATAGTCCGAATAATGTAAATAATGTACATAATACCTCATCTCAGAAATATAGACAGATACTGAAAGGCCGAAACGTTGTAATAAATATGGCGACAAAGATGAGGACAATAGTTCGAATAATGTAAATAATGTACATAATACCTCATCTCAGAAATATAGACAGATACTGAAGATTGATAAATATGGGAACTAAGATGAGGACAATAGTCCGAATAAAGAAAATAGTGTACATAAAACCTCATATCAGAAATATAGACAAATACTGAAAGGCTGAAACGTTGTAATAAATATGGCGACAAAGATGAGGACAATGATCCGAATAATGTAAATAGTGTGCATAATACCTCATCTCAGAAATATAGACAGATACTGAAAGGCCGAAACGTTATACTTAATAAGGCCACAAAGATGAGGACAATAGTCCGAATAATGTAAATAATGTACATAATACCTCATCTCAGAAATATAGACAGATACTGAAAGGCCGATACGTTGTAATAAATATGGCGACAAAGATGAGGACAATAGTCCGAATAATGTAATAGTGTACATAATAACTCATCTCAGAAATATAGACAGATACTGAAAGGCCGAAACGTTGGAATAACTATGGCAACAAAGATGCGGACAATAGTCCGAATAATGTAAATAGTGTACATAATACCTCATCTCAGAAATATAGACAGATACTGAAAGGCTGAAACGTTGTAGTAAATATGGCGACAAAGATGAGGACAATAGTCCGAATAATGTAAATAATGTTCATAATACGTCATCTCAGAAATATAGACAGACACTGAACGGCTGAAACGTTGTAGTAAATATGGCGACAAAGATGAGGTCAATAGTCCGAATAATGTAAATAATGTACATAATACCTCATCTCAGAAATATAGACAGATACTGAAAGGCTGAAACGTTGTAGTAAATATGGCGACAAAGATGAGGATAATAGTCCGAATAATGTAAATGATGTTCATAATACGTCATCTCAGAAATATAGACAGATACTGAACGGCTGAAACGTTTTAGTAAATATGGCGTCAAAGATGAGGTCAATAGTCCGAATAATGTAAATAATGTACAT